>JARFJB010001138.1:875000-1095000 GCA_036346205.1 Vesta saturnalis | reverse complement strand
TCTTGTACAGACTACGTATAAGCGTATAAGTGTACAAGTTTTGTGCTACAATAAATAACGTTTTACGCAGTAAGTATTCATTAATTTACAAAAAATATTGAAAGAATAACATTTACGAAACCTTAAACTAGGTCTAGCATTGCAGTTACCAATATTTTCCCTGTAATTTGAAACATAGGGATTAAAATCTGAATCCTATAGTTTCTTAAAAGTGCGAAAATATTTTTTCGTAAGAGTGCGCAGTGCGTACTTTTGGGAAACGCTTAAAATCGTCAGGTATTTTTATAAAATAAGAGTTATTTATATATTAAGGGAGTTATGAGGTTGTCAACATACATAACTCACGTGATAGATAAATAATTTTATTTCATATTTCATTGTAAATGAAATATGAAAACGAAATTTTCTTGGTTATTAAAATTAAACGAACGTTTAAAAATTAAGTAACCATTGTCACCATGGATATATCAACTGACAAGCTTGCAAGTATTTGTCAAAATACATTAGAGGGAGTTATAGATCTATAATTCCCTAGGAAGTTATGAACATGTTTACAGTAACTAAGGGTTTATTTGTTTATAATATATTGGTATGAAATAAAGTGTTTAAAACTACCTATCTATGGTTACATTTTTCTTGATAATTAGTGAACAAATTTTAAAAATGTTTTTTTTTGTTTTTAAGGGAATGAAAGTCAGAAAGGAAATTGAAATTTACGGAGGAGATGCTGAAGCAAATTTAAAATTAAATTGCCAATGGAAGATCCAAAGACAAATATCTAGAGAACTTGAAATACCTGAATCCACAATTCGAAAACGTTTGAAAAATAACACTATACCAACATCGTTGGGAAGGTTTAAACCCGTCTTTGGCGTCCACATGGAAGACGAATTGGCAAGCTACGTACAGGAAATGGATAAAAGATTTTATGGCTTATCCAGAAAAGATGTAAAACGTATTACATGCAAGTTCGCGGAGGCTACTAATCTAGACCACCCTTTCGACAAGGAAAAAATGGACGGTTATAATTGTATTCGCTTTTTTTTGTGCACGGCATAATATAACGCTACATCAACCAGAGAAGTGATCTTTGGGACAACAAACCCCAACTTATAAGATTTTATTTCAACCGTAAAAACCTGTTTGCAAAATACAATTTTCCGCCAGCTCGCGTGGATGAATTGGTTCAGCACTGTCGTGTCACTGAAAGGAAAAAAAGGCGGTCAGAAAATTATCAAGGTCAGTTGATTTTGTTGTTGAAGCGCAAGTGGAGAATATGTTTCTCCAGGAATGATCTTTCCTCGGAAAATGATGCGTGAAGATCTTCACAAATATACTCCATGTGGCACTTTCAAAATGATTTCCGATTTTGGATTCATTAACACAGAATTATTTTTTGGCTAGATGAAACATTTTAAAAGTATCGACAAATACACCCAAGACAATTCGTAAGATTCAACAACTTGACGTATCATTTTTTGGTCCTCTTAGAACAGTCTATGGTCAATCCTGAGACAGTTGGATGCCTAATCAACCAGGAAAAATACCATACAAACTGAAGTTGCAGGACTATTCTGTAATGCTTACCAAACGGTAGCAAATATGGACAAAGCCGTACATGGATCTTCCTCGACAATTGGTCCTTACTATGATAGCATGTTCAAAAGCCGATTTTGCACCTTCTGCAATAAATGATAGACCTAGACCTTCCAGTAAAGCTTGTGAAATCGAAATTTCAGAATGTCAAAGTGATAGCGAATTCGCAAACAAAAAAAATGTAGAAGTACAACCCCTGTTAGAATAAATTATCAACCCAAATGGCAAAATAGTTGGAGACATTAACCAGTTAGAAGTCCTAGGGCCATTGGAAACGTTTGAGGAGCCCATCGTGTAAATATGGATGAAGTGGAAATTTTGGACCATCAATATCAAGAAATAATTATGGTGCAAGATAAAATAGAACAATTTTGGAATAAATCACTTCCTCCCCAGTTCAGGGCAAATATCTCACGCTACCAAATTAAACCTTTGCCTAAATTAGCAGATTTTTTAATCACACGGAAACGAAAGTCCCGAAAGTCTGAAATCCTAACCACTACGACATTATGGAAAGCTTAGAAGAAGCAACAAATGCGGAAGAGACAAAAAAGAAAAAGGTTGTTAATAGAAGAATTGCTCCATATGGTTAATGCGATGCAGGACCATCTACTGTCAAAAATGAAAGTGAAAAGTTGAAAATAGTGATCAATGAAAAACTGCACCGATTAAAATTATTTGAGTAAGTTTATTTAATATGTTTCTGGATTCCACATTCATTGCAATTGTTTGTTGGGAAATTAACCGTAGGCCATTGTTTTTAGACCAATCGTGAATTTGCACGAAATAGCAACATCTTCCAGTGGACACGATTTGTAAATTTGGATTCCATCGCCATGCCTTGCTTTAAATCTACAGGGAAATCACTAACGAAGGTTGAAAATAAAGTAGGTGCTAGAATACTTCCTTGTGGTACACCATACTTTACAGAAAGCTCTGTTTGAGAGGTAACTTTCAAACCAGTGCATGATTGGGTCAGGGATTCCATAATACTTTAATTTTGTTGTAAACAGTTTACGATGAATTATGACAAATGTTTTACTATAGTCGAGTAGTATGTGTTATGTGACTACCATGTATACCTCTAGTAATGTCACCCATTATCTTGAACATTGCGGTAGCTTTACTGTAGTTTTTACGAAAGCCTGATTAAATTGAAGGTAACATATTATTTTCATTAATATGATTTACTAAATGATTATATTAACGACGTTTTCTAAAATATTTGACATCTTCAACACTACATTAATGAACCTAGTGTCACTGAGTTCGATTGCTTTACTGGCTTTGGAAAGTGGATTGATTAAAGTAATTTTCCAAACAGATGGTAGAACACATGGCAACTGAAACATCTTTAAATTTGATGTACATACAATTACGGTAACAATGATAATCCATCATAACTAAATTTTACATTATTACAGAATATTTTTCATTTCCTGACACTTATGGACAATTAGTAAAACCGTTTTTTTAGTGGACGAAGAAAATATTGTAAAGAACTTGTTACATTCGTTACTTTTGCTGTACTATTAAGTAAATTTTTGCGATCTATTAGAATTACTGAATTGCTCGTGTTTCTTTAAATTTTCTATTTTTCTAAAAATAATGACATTTCTCTAAGTTTATCTCTGTAGTTTCTTGAATATATTGCGCTTCACAATTAAAAAACATTTCTGTTGGTTAGGTAAACCTTTTGATGGTCACTTATAAGTTATATTTCAACTTCATGTGTTGGGTGTCACTGGTATATATCCGTTTGACATTCGAATATTTGACTTTTAATTTTAATTCCTTCCGGTCTGTGCTTGGTGAAAGAAAAGCCATTTAGTGTTTCCTAA
The DNA here is from genome assembly GCA_036346205.1 of Vesta saturnalis. NCBI lineage: Eukaryota > Metazoa > Arthropoda > Insecta > Coleoptera > Lampyridae > Vesta > Vesta saturnalis. The sequence goes on along the minus strand of JARFJB010001138.1, from coordinate 1,091,563 downwards.
AAGAAAAAAGTAAATTTCTGGACTTTATTTAGCCCATCGATGATTATCGGTTTTATACCATTTTTCTAAATTTTGTGCCAAATCGCTATAAGTAGTGGGCACAAACGATTTATATCGGATATGTAGGAAATACTGAAAATAGGTGAGCTTTTGTCACGCTTGGTTTTTTGTTCTTCTACCACGTTTTACTTTCAGACAATCGATCTGGTTCGATTTAAGAACTAAATCCATTAAGGAAATCATTAAACCAACTAACTAAAGGGGTTCACAAAGTTGTTTTTGTACTTTAGATTTGCTGGTAAGAATGTAACAACCTACTTGAACGGTTGCTAGCTTTATTTTTATTTTAGGGAACTCATACTCGAAATTAACTGAATCCATTTCTAAGCGTACCATTAATACTTTTCTGATTCTTTACCTCATTGAAGGTAAGATTGATATTCTTGCTTTTATTTGGCTGTATGTATTTAATTTTAGAGGTACCTTTGGTACGACACAATATACTTTTCGTACAACATCTAAATATACTGGTATGCTGTGTGAGTATATGTACATTTGTATATAATTCGTATACTGTTGGACATACTGGCATTTCGCTGATGAAGTGTGTTACTCATTACATAATTAGCAAGAAATTTGACTTCCACATCTGTAAAAATTTGAAATTATAACTTTCCGACAGGCTGGGATGTGAAAGATAAGTTATAAATTACTCATATTCAGACTCTTCGGGTACCTTAATGCTTTGATTAATCTGTGACCAATCCTAAAAGTTGTATAGATTTATGTACATGTTTGTGGTAAAACTTTAAGAGTTATTGCACAAATTTTTGCGCTTTTACAATAAATTGCTTTGGGTAAAATGTTTGAGTATAAAAATAGCATGTCTATTGGTAATGTATGTATTTAAACACTGTTTTGTAAGAAAAGGTTTTAGTAACCACCTGATCATTTCTATTATTTTTGTTTACTGCAAGTTATAGCAATTGTATTATTACTATAATCTATTATTCTATGTGCCTTTACAACTTGGGGAATGCTTAAATTACCTGTTTACTGTATTTTATTAAAGACTATAAACCTATGTTTTAGCATAACTTAACTTTGCAATTTTGTATATTACTTTGCCATTTTTGGATGTAAATTTAGCTTAATTTCATTTTCTAAATTCTAGTATTAGACTGTTTGGGTGGCGTGCTATATTGTGTAATTAAGAGCACAAATATTTTATGTATTCTCTGTGGTTAACAATTTGTGTAACACGAGTGAATTACTTATTTATTTAGGAATTATCTCCTTTTACTTTTTTGGGAATGTAAATTTATATATATATATATATATATATATATATATATATATATATATATATATATATATATATACATATATACATATATATATATATATATATATATATATATATATATATATATATATATATTAGTGTGTACATACAAATGCAAACTATATACTGCCATTATTAGAAATTAATATACCGCTTTTGTTTTGGGGACTTTCTACTTTACAACTATTTTTTCCTAGTGCTCAGATCCTTGCACATATTTCGTTACTTGGCTAGAAAAGTGGCAAATTAACTAGTTATCTAGGGCTGGCTGTTTTATCATTCTAGCTGGCGCCCTTCTCTTCTCTTTCAGCTACCATTACCATCTGTATCACTGTGGGACCCCTCCATCTCTACCGTGACCGAGCTACCGGCAAGTCCTATATAAAAGGTATCTCCTCTGTTGGGGTAAGTTTTAGCACAAAGTTGAAGTTTGCACGTAACAAACTCGTGTTCATTGCGTTGGACGTGTTGTCCTACTTGGCCTAAAGGGCTCGTTGAACAAACGCACGTCGTGTGCAATAAACACTCACCTTTTGCACTTTTTACATAAATAACTATCTGAATGCATTTTAACAACCATTACTGGGCCCGAACGATGCAAAGTGCCCGTTTTTTGATTTGTAGCACCATAGCTAACTTTAAAACGAAATAAAAACACAATTAATACATAAAATTGTGCGAAACTTTAGTATATGTTTTATTTCGTTGATTCTGGAGACGTTTTCGGTAGAAACTGCATTTTCCTAACAAAAGGGCGCACGAGTATTTGTTTTACATGATTGTCTTGATTGTGATATTAGTAACAGGATAAGAGTAATTTAAAAACAAAAACCCTTTTGTGTTTTTTGAGAACAATTTCTTGTCTATTGAAGTTTTACTGGAGCGGTGCGGCTGGCGGAAAGCGTGCTCTGGGCTGCTCAGTTCATTAGGATATTACTTTACAAGGTCTTGGCGTATGTACGGGTATCTATTTCTGAATTGAATACTTATTGACCATTTTCATTGCAAACAGTTGCTAATAAGTATTATAAGGGTTTTCATATACTCAACATTATTCATAAAACCGAAACCGGAAAGTTGACAGATTTGCTTGTTATTCAGCCAACTTCTGTATTTCGTTTTCACGAATAACAATGTGCGGTATTTGAAAATTTTTGTAATTGTAATTAGCAACTGTTTTGCATGGGAAATGATCAATAAATGTTAAATTCAGAGATTCATACTCGTACATACTGGTACACCTGGTAAAGTAACATTGTAATGCACTCAACAGCCAAAAGCACGCTTTCCCATAGACCAAACACCTCCGTAAAACTCCATTAATTAAAAAATTGTCTTCAAAAGCATAACAGAATTTTGGTTTTTAAATCCCTGTTATCGTGCTTATAATATCACAACGAAGACAATCGTCTAAGTTAAAATACTCATGCCACCTTCCATTACAGAGAATATAGTTTCTTACAAAAACATCTCTAGCATCAACAAAACTCAAAATAAAAAAAAAACTTTCAAACTGCTGCATGTCAAACGGCTCTAATATGTGTGACGGCTGTCACACACCATGATGCCAAATTAAAAATGCTAATTTATTATAAGTTTTTTAATTATTATTTTACATCAGTTCTACGTACATAAAGACAAATCTTACATCGACTGGGGTTTGTGTCGCGATATCTCAGTTGGTTAGAACGGTACTCTAGCAAAGTATATGTCGTAGGTTCGAATCCTACTCGAGGTAAATTTTTATTTATGTGTTTAATAAAATTAATAAAAATGTTAATGTTTTGTCGGCCTAAACTAAAAGCAATGAGTTGCTAGATGATTTTAAGGACATGAGAGTTGGTGTCACTGAACACATTACAATAAGTAATTTAAATGTAAATAGCGTATCTAAGAATAATAAAGATGTCGACTTGCTATTTCACATTCTTAACCAGTCCAGATTTACATCTGTAATTAATGAAGTTCCCAGAATAGGAGCAAATGTCGGCTGTACATGTCGTAGCAATATCGATTATGTGTCTGTAAATTCTCCTGGATTAATTAAAGATCACGACAATCTTGATCATGGCTTGTCGGATCATCATGCACAATTAATATGTACTACTCCAGGGATAAAGCATGTACATAAACAAGAAATTGAAATGTATAGAAAATTTAATGATGCTTCTTTTACTAAATGGGATTAGAGCTTTAAATAAAGATCAGTTTTATGTTGTCCTACAAGATAACCAACGTTAGATGATTTACGAGAGATACTGTGAACTTCGCAATCTAATATATTTAAAGTAGAACTATGAGATAAAAATTGTAGTTCTATAAGAAAACTGCTGTTGCCAAAAATTGATAGTGAAAAACAACCGTATCAGTTAAATGAAATTAATAGTGTACCAAATATTAATAAGTCTCAAAACAAATCAAATCGCAATCATACCTACGTACTTAATTACGTCAATAACTATACGCTCACTGTTCTTGTAGGCTAACCCACTTAACGCCAAAATGTGTGAAAACTATGGTCACACATTATGCCATTGTCCTTTTAAGAGAACAGCTTCTTAAACTAAAATTTGTCTACTTTCCTGTAGATCGCGACTTAGGTAGTTTTCAAATAACATTACATCAGCTCATTCGTACACATTGTACTCCTGTGTGAATCATAGTCGGAACAGAAGCATATTTGTTATCTTAGTGTTTATAAACAACTGGGACATGGCTAATTTAAGGTAAGCTAAATTTACATTTTTTTGGACATCCAGCACTGTATTGTATTCTTAGTTGAGAGATGCCATTGTATTTAGCTAATTTGTGTACCAAAAGCCATTTTTGGTGCCTTATTTCTGTATGTTAAAAGGACGGTGGCATAACAAACGGTTATTTATTTCATGTATTGTAGAAATTTTTTGAAAAAACCATTAACTCTTAACCAATTATTAGAACAGGCAGTGAATTTACACAAGGACATCGATATATCCTTAAATGTAGTTAGTTTTCTTCCGGAAAATGCAAATAACGATCAAGCAGATGAAGACAGTGGAGAACATAATCCACCGGAAATCCAATTACGAGCTGAAGCTGAAGTTACGATTGACCTCGACGAAATCTTACCTACCAACAGCGACTTCGATGGTGAGGATGACATCCCTTTGTCAAGATTTGGCAAACGAAGCAGGACCGAGGGCAGTTAGCCAACAAAAAAGAATACTCCAAAGTTCTTTTGGAAAAAAGGTGATATTTTGCCAGAAGAAAACATTGAATAGACTAATATCAGTGGTTAAAATAGGCTATCAACCTCGGTCGATAAATTCTTTCACTTTTTTGACGAGGAAGTCATTGACATGATTGTGAGATATTCGAATACATATGCAACATCAAACAACAGAGAAGGTAACTTAACTGGAAATGAAATTCGAAATTCGATCTTTTATCGACATGTTACTTCATTGCCTAGGGGGAAATTCAAATGGCACCAACAATATGTTGATTTGTGAAGAAACAGATTTCGATATGTAATGCAAAATGTTTATTGCAACCATAATTCGAACCTCGACAAAGCCGACAAGTTTTCCAAAATTCGACCCGCTAGTGGATATGCTGAATAAAAGTTTCTAAATTTTGCACAAATTGAAGAGAACTATAGCACTGATGAGTTAATGGTCCCTTATTATGGGCGACATTCGGCAAAACAATTTATTCGTGGAAAACCCATACGCTTGGGCTACAAACTATAGATGGGCATCAGCAAGCTCAGATATATTGAGTGCTTTTAGCCATACTAAGGGTCATAAAATAGTTTGCCCAGAGAATACAAGCGGTACCGCTTAGGTAACTGTGTTGTTCTGTAGTCGGTTGACATGTTGAAGAAGAAGTACTCTGAAATGTCACATCACCTCTATTTTGACAATCTTTTTATATGGGAAGGGAGTATAAACCAATACGAACTATACCGGAAAACCGCATCGGAAAGGACTGTCTCCTCAAACTAACCGAAAGTGCACCACTGTTGTCGTATGTAAATTGCATGACAATAGTATAGTTATAATTGACTTAAATAATACTCAAGTACTTCCAATTACCCAAGTTAAAAGATTTTCCCAAAAAGAAAAGAAAACCGTTTGTTCCACAGCCCATCATTATAAAAGAGTATAATCAAACTATAGGTAGGGTTGATAGGCAGATGAAAACATAAGTTTATATAGAGCCTCAATCTGTGGTTAAAAGTGGTATTTTGCACTATTTAGTCAAGAAGAGGTCCTAGTCGAAAGTGTATTGAGCTCGACGAGAACTCTAAATATGATGGATTAGATCATTGTATAATACACAGTCATACACAATATATTTATTACCTTAAGAAATCTGATAATATCACAAAACTAAATATACATTTTGTTATATTTTGGTAGTTTGTATTATTGCCACCGCCCTTTTGAAAGGACTTCCAATTTTTACTAAATTTTGTTTACTGACAAAAACACATACAAACCTTTTCATTCTAGTAATTATAAGGCGGCATAATTGTGACTCAAAAAGGTTTTGATACATTTCTTTATTTGTTTAATTTGGCAAAATGGGGTGGTGTTCTTTGAAAAGAACAATGGCAACATCTAGGTTAGGGATGCGCAGACCGCGGCTCGCGGGCCGCATGCGGCCCGTTGTTGATCTTTTGGCGGCCCGCCTGCCTGTTCGGCTCGCCCGAGAACACGGCGGCGGCGGACGACAATTAGTATGAACGCTCCTACCCAGTTTTTCTTGTTGCAACTTGTTCTTTGTTAGTGTGTTTGCATTATTAGTGATTGTGATAAGACTGCAAACAATTATTTGACTGCCCATCCACCTAAGTGCTTGGTTAGTACCTAACAATATTTTATAATTCCTTTATTTTTCATACGAATATTTTTTGTTGTTTTCTTGGGTGCAGGTGTGATTGGATATTAATTTCCTTTTGCAATGGATAAAGCAGGGTCAAGTAGAAAGCGCAAAACACAAGATCAAAGGCAACAGTTTCAGGATGTCTGGACTGAAAAACATTTTTTTGTGCGATCGTTTAATAATGTCGTCTGCTTGATTTGCAAAAATGCCGTAGCCGTCCCAAAAGATTACAATATAGGAAGACACTATGAAAGTCAATTTTAAAATTAACAGGCGAGCTACGTAAACAGAAGATTTCATCTTTGAAACGGGAGTGGGCTGGTCAGCAAGAGATGTTTACAAAACCCATTGAAGACACAGAAATTGGAACAGAAATAAGTTTTGATATATCCCGCCTTATAGCAGAACGATACCGGCAATTTACAGATGGAGATTTTGTCAAAGATTGCTTACAAATAGCTGCTAAAAGGATCTGTCCGGAGTCAGTCAAGAAAAAAATCAATTAAACCGAATGACTGTACAAAGAAGAATTGTTACAATGTCTGCAGATATAACAGATCATTGGTTATTAATGAATCAATGGTCATTAGTTCCACAGCCCAGTTGTTAATATTTGCACGAGTGATAATGCAGGAGTTCGAAATGACTAAGGAGCTGATTGGAATGAGTTCATTAACAGATCAAACGAAGGGAAGTGACATACTCACTGGGCTCTTGGAACAAGGTTCAAAAATTGACTTGGATCTGACAAAATTTTCAGGTATTACCAGTGACGGGGCTTCCTCCATGACAGGTGCGCTTTCTGGATTAGTAACATTACTGAAACAAAATCTGGGAAACGATGGCAATGACTTGTTAATTTTCTTAATCACAGACAATTCAAAAAGTTTCTTAACGATATTGAAAGCGAATATGGTGATTTAGTCCTTTACGCGCAAGTGAGGTGGCTAAGCCGTGGCTAAACATTGGAGCGGTTTCTAAATTTAATTGACGAAATCGACATTTTTCTGACGGAGAAACATAAGAATGTACCTGATATGAAAAGTCCGGATTGGTTATGTGACTTAGATTTTTTAGTTCATATTACTAATCATTTGAACACATTAAATTTGCTATTTCAGGGCAAAGGTCAATTTCTCAACTGTACGGCCACATGTTGTCTTTTCAATGCAAGTTAAATCTCTTTCATACTCATTTAAAATCAGGTAATTACGCCCATTTTCCAAATTAAAAAAAAATGTCTAACAAGTTCAATGTCAACTTCAACGCTGTGTGTGTTGAAAAGATTGATATTTTGATATCGGCCCTCAGGGATCGCTTTGATGATTTTCGAAAAGAAAAGCCATAGGTGGATTTATTTAACAACCCTTTAGCAATTTGGCCTGAAAATGCACCTGAGTCACTACATCTTGATGTCATCGACCTGCAGAACGATGAGAACCTGAAAAACAAATTTAATGAAGGCAATTTGTTAAGTATTTATCGTTGTCTTGATAGAAATAATTACAAATCGTTAGTGGATCGCGCATTAAAATATGCAAACCTTTTTGGGTCAACATTTATTTGTGAACAAGCATTTTCAGTAAAGAATATTAATAAATCGTAAAGTAGGAACCGTTTGTCTAATGAAAATTTAGATGCAATTTTACGTTTGGCCACTACAAAAATCAACCCTAATATTAAAAAAATGGTTAATGAAGTGCAATGCCACGCATCCAATTAAAAGTTGTTCGTTTAGTTTAAGTTATTATTCTGTATTCCATTTTTCTATTAATTGTAATATTATTCTCGGTCACACATATGTCTCGGTTATAAATATTTATTTTATACTTGATAGTTTACATTCTACTTTCTTTTGTTTCCTGGCGGCCCGCCAATATATTGCAGCAAATGTATGTGGCCCCTGGTCCTAGAAAGTTTGTGCATCCTTGATCTAGGTTAATTAATTCTTAAAACAAATCCATATTCAGTACCTACATGTAAAGGTAAAATTATAAATATTATAACCAACTTTCCGAACGAATATACTACTGATTTTGATGGTATCCCAATAGATTTAATCAAATATGTCCTTTGATCCCTTTAATTCAAAATGACGACATCCGGAATAGTTGGGTAGAAAAGTAACGTTGATTAGTATTAGCAACATAGGAGTGGGGTGAATAATGTTTTGCGCACGTAACTTCTTTTTAAGTATAACATGAGCGTTTGGTGTACATGTTATGCCACTGGAATGTGTTAAGATATTGTTTAATGTTAGAAAATAATAGTGCATGTACTTAGGATGGACACGGATTTTATTTGGTTAGAGAATATTTATTTCGACATTTTGATGTAAATTTAGGCCCGCAAGTACGGCACTAGAACATCCGTCCATTCACCGTATCGGTACTGTTTACGAAATAATGTATATTTAGAATTAACTTGAAAAAGCAACGCGTAATCTAACAATGTTTTAGAAGTCAAGATACGATTTGATTATCGAATGAATAATGAAGTTTAATGTAAATAATAAATGTTACGCATCATACAAGGGCAAATAGCATTAGAATTTACGGTAAAAGAAATTCCCACACATGAGAATTTTCTAAAAAAATGAGTTTAGTTTTGAATATTTTATTGAGTGAACGTGAATACCAAATTTGGGTATTTCAGAAACATTTTTTATAAAATTTCAAGATGGCAGACGTTGGTTCCGTTTCATAATTACTTCTCGTTGAAGTCGTGTAATACTTAAATGCCTTACGAGTGATGATTTGGACTTGACGGAATAATATTTAAATGGTCATGTTTATCTATAAAACAACTGGGTTAGTAGGCATTTGCGGAGACGGTCAGCCAACCTTTAATTGTGATTTCCAAAAATGCCTAACGATCTGCACCAATTTATTTTGTAAAATTTAGTAGTGAAGTTAAGTTATTGTTTATTTATCGTTTTATCCCATTTATGGAATGGAAGATTAAAAACGTTTATAAGTAAAGCTGATTTTGTATTGAATTTCAAATCGTGCCGGTTGTGCTAAGTGAATATTGTATAAAAAAATCCGAGCAGTAGCAAAGAAAACATTTAAAGTGGTCCTTTATAATTAAGTGTAGGTTTGAGATACTTAAAATTAAAAATGCATTAAGCATTGTTAATGCTGAAGTAAATACACATGCGTTTGTTTATTTACAACTTAAACAAAATCAGTACATATATAGAAACTTGAGAATCTGGTCACGAAGAGAATTAAAATATTATGTTCAGTGGGAAACATTAAAGAAAGCATTCAGTAACATTTACTTGATTAACGAAAACATAAATGTAAGTGGAACACTTAAGTTAGCGCCGGCTGTACTAAGGCCTAGCGATTGACGTTAAGCGCCTATTATGCCTGAGAAAATACAATTTTTGAAAGTAATTAGGATAGTTCAACCTCGTTAACTAGGATATCTCGAAAAAGGAAGAAAATTAAGTAAGAATAATTTATTTTGAGACTTAAAACAAGCAGCAAATTTAAATGCTGCACTACGGGAGTGCCGTATTAAATTTCTCCGTTTTTTATGTGTAAAGTGGCACAAAGGATCACAAAAGTTCAGTAAACTAAATCTTTTATTGCTGTTGGTTACACTGAAGAATTTTGGCATGAAATTAGATTTAGTTGCATCTGTGTCTGTGTCTGTGTCTGTGTGTGTGTGGCTGTGTCTGTGTCTGTGTCTATGTCTGCGTCTGCGTCTGCGTCTACGTCTGCGTCTGCGCCTGCGTCTACGTCTGCGCCTGCGTCTGCGTCTGCGTCTGCGTCTGCGTCTGCGTCTGCGTCTGCGTCTGCGTCTGCGTCTGCGTCTGCGTCTGCGTCTGCGTCTGCGTCTGCGTCTGCGTCTGCGTCTGCGTCTGCGTCTGCGTCTGCGCCTGCGTCTGCGTCTGCGTCTGCGTCTGCGTCTGCGTCTGCGTCTGCGTCCGCGTCCGCGTCTGCGCCTGCGTCCGCGTCCTCGTCCGCGTCCCCGTCCGCGTCCGCGTCCGCGTCCGCGTCCGCGCTCTGCGTCTCTACATGTCGTCTGTGTCTGTGTCTGTGTCTGTGTCTGTGTCTGTGTCTGTGTCTGTGTCTGTGTCTGTGCTGTCTGTGTCTGTGTCTGTGTCTGTGTCTGTGTCTGTTCTGTCGTCTGTGTCTGTTCTGTGTCTGTGTCTGTGTTGTGTGTGTGTGTGTGTGTGTGTGTGTGTGTGTGTGTGTGTGTGTGTGTGTGTGTGTGTGTGTGTGTGTGTGTGTGTGTGTGTGTGTGTGTGTGTGTGTGTGTGTGTGTGTGTGTGTGTGTGTGTGTGTGTGTGTGTGTGTGTGTGTGTGTGTCTGTGTCTGTGTTTGTGTGTGTGTCTGTGTCTGTGTCGGTGTCGGTGTCCGTGTCCGTGTCCGTGTCCGTATCCGTGTGTGTCCGTGTACGCTTCCGTATCCTTGTACGTTTCTGTGTCTGTGTACGGTTCCGTGTCCGAGTCCTTGTCCGAGTCCGTGTCCGTGTCTTTGTCCGTGTCTGTGTCTGTGTCAAATTAGCTATATTTGCAATTAGAACGCATAAAAGTACGTTTTCAAGTTTACATTTCTTATGTTCCACATGCTTGGCACTTTTTACATACAGTTGTATAGTTAATTCACTTAACTTACCAAAAAAGTTATGTTTCTATATTCATGTATTCAATGCTATGAGAAATATGAGTTCAGTATAACTGAAAGTAAGACAATTTTCCGTATTCTACGAAAATGTAAAATTCTCTAAATCGGGTAACCACGATTAAGCTTGTTAACGAAATCTGGATGTTACCGAAAATGTTATTAATTTGTAATAAGTACATTCGGCGTACAGTCAAGCAAAGTTTATTAAATGTTTTCAGTTGGTTTAATTAAGCCAGCTTTATTACTAAGCTGTTTTACTTGCCTCTGAAGTAAAAGAACAATTGATGCTTCTCGATGTTTTTCCACATACCTTATATTGTCGATGAATGGTAACCAAAATAATGATTTATCGGCAGAAGTATTTTTCTAGTAGTAAGCGACTTTACAATGATCCAATTCTTTAGTAATAGATTTAATTAAAAAAATTTAATAAATGATAGTAATATTGTCGCAATTAGGGCGTTGTTTACATATTTCTCGGTGCCAGGCCCCTTTTCTTTAACCAGAGGCGTACCCGAGGAATAAAATTTAACGTGGAGCCCACGTGTTGCGAACAACATTTTTTGTAATCCTCTATGTGAAATTAGAAACAAATTAAATTTTGAAATATTGGTTGACAAATGTCAAATTAAATACATAAACAAAAAAGTTTATATATTTTAGTTATTTTTGTTTATGTATTTAAAATAACGATTAAAAAAGTAGTATATTATTTTATACGGAGCTAAAGTGATACTTTTTTGTCGAATATCTACGTTTGTTAGAGATGAGACAAAAAAAGTGACCTTAACTCCACATAAAATATGCTATTTTTCTTCTAATCTAACCTAGGCCCAGTTATATTTAACACAAATTGTTCACGAAACATTAACCTAGATTTGTAGATTTGTATATATATATATATATATATATATATATATATATATATATATATATATATATATATATATATATATATATATATATATATATATATATATATATATATATATATATATATATATATATATATATATATATATATATATATATATATATATATATATATATATATATATATATATATATATATATATATATATATATATTAAATAAGACAATTTTTCTTTAAAACTTGTGTAAATAAACGTAAAAATTAATTCAACGTTTCGGGAACGTCCTTGGTTCCCTTTGTCAATAATTTATTTGACAATTACAGAAATTGAAATAAGGTAACTATTTTTAACAAGTACAAAATATGAAACAAGGTAACTAATTTAAAGTTAATCTGGACGAGTGTGTTTGACTTCGGGTAGTTGGTCTAGTATGTGATGTAGAAGGTGCAGAAGTGGGGACGCCAGGAATAGTTGCAGCATAAGTGTTTGAAATTTCTGAAAGATTTGGAGTTGGTTGAAATGTAGAATCAACTTGTTTAATGATATTCTTCCAAATGTGTGGCATTCTAGAAGTGTCATCTCGTTTGTTGAGGGCGTTTGGTCTTCTTTCAATTTCAACTGCTTCTCTAATAATTCTTGCTTGTAAGGTATATAGAGGTGCAATTAAACGGATATTGTTGGTATTAATTTGGTGTCCTGTATCTAAATGATGTGTAGATAAAGACGATGAAGGATTGTGCTGTTTAATTGCTAGTTGGTGTTCATCGGCTCTCGCATATAATATTCTGTTAGTTTGTCCTATATAAGTTCTTCGACAGTTGTTGCACGGTATCTCATACACTCCTTGGCTTTCATTAGGAATTTTGTCTTTGGGGTTTCTTAAAAGTTGGGACAAAGTTGAATGTGGTTTGAATACCGGTCTGAAGTCGTTTTTGGGAAATTTCTTTGCTATTCTGTCTGTAATTCCCTTTATATAAGGTAGAATAACAGGAATCTTTCGTTCATTGTTTGACAAGTTATTATTTCTTGGTCTTCTTATTTCGTTGGTAATTTTCAATATTTCTTGATCTTTGTATCCATTTTGAACTAGTATTTTATTAATAGTTTTCATCTCTTCCGTTCTAGAATTTTGGTCAGATAAGTGGTAAGAGCGGTATATCAAGGATTTCATAACGCTACGTAATTGACCAGGATGGTGATGCGAGAGAGAGTTCAAGTATCTATTCGTATGTGTTGGTTTTCGATAAACTTTGTGTGTAAATTTACCATTAGGAAGTCTTGTTATTAGGGTGTCCAAAAAAGGGAGTGACTTATTTTCTTCAACTTCCATAGTAAATTTGATGTTGTCGTGAATGTTGTTAATATGTCCTAGCAAATGGTTCAAGTTTCCTTTTCCATGGGGCCAAACTACAAATGTGTCGTCAACATAACGAAACCAACATTTAGGTTTTAAATCTGCAGAATTTAAAGCAATGGTTTCAAAATGTTCCATATATACATTCGCAAAAGCTGGAGAGTGGCGAGCCCATAGGTGTTCCTTGAATTTGCTTGTAGAATTGTCCTTTGTATGTAAAATAGGTTGAGTGCATGCAGTGGTTTATCAATTTGAGTATGTCTTGGTTTATTGAGTGTTTTTCTTCTAGAATTTTCATCGTGTCTTCAATAGGTATTTTGTTGAAAAGTGACGTTATGTCGAAGCTAACTAAAATGTCATTTGGAGCCAAGGGTACAATTTTGAGTTTGTGTAGAAAATCATAAGAGTTTTTGATGTAGGATACAGCATTTTCACAAATCGGTTGAATAACTTTTGCTAAATAACGAGCAAGGTCATGAGTCGGAGAATTGAATGCACTGACGATAGGGCGTAATGGCCAGTTTTCCTTATGTATTTTTGGGAGTCCGTATATTTTGGGGATTCTTGGACTCTTCTCTCTTGGAATTAGTTTCTGTTTTGTTTCTTTGTCTAATTTTGTAGAATTAATGATAGATTTTGTTGTTTTTTCTATGTAGGTGGTAGGATTGTACTGATTTTTCTTATATTCTGAAGAAGTTAGCAGTTCAGACATCTTGTGGTGATAGTCTTTAGAGTTCACAATGACAGTAGCGTTTCCTTTGTCAGCGGGTAGTATTAATATTTGGTCGTCATTTTTGATTTAGTGTAACATTTGGAGGTCTTGTTTGGTGATATTTTGTTTGGGAAGTCTGCAGTTCTGAAGAATGTGTGCTACGTTGAGTCTAATTTCGTCAGTTACCGTAGATTCTGTATCTTTTAAGGCGTATTCTACGTTGGTGATGATGTTTTCTACGGGAATCCGTTTAGGAGTGATGGCAAAATTAAACCCTTTACCTAAAACATTTAGAATATTATTATTAAGTTCTTTGTCACTTAAATTGTGTACTATTATATTATTATATTATAATAATATTCTAAATGTTGAGCAGAAAAAGCCGTAGTTGGTTTAAGAAAATAAAACGTAAATCATTCACAGAATAATGGCGAGATTTGCCTAAACTCCTAATTTACAAACTTTTATTTGAATATTCTGGCGGTTACAAAAAAATGTAACAAAACAATAAAACAACTAATGAAAAACACGAAAAAAATAAAACGTTTTGGAATCAGTACTCAGGGAACCAGGAAACCGCAGAAAAAAGGGGAACTTGGAAAAATGCGTTATAAACCCAATAAAAAAAAGAACACACACAAGCAATATCTGCGGAACTTGTCCAAAAGTTTCAGTTTACTTGTGTTCTAAAGAACATTTTGATTGAGTTACTAAATCAAGGTCTTCTTAGGAACACTGTATTTGTTCACCTTCACTTGCATTAGCACTTAGATTTTTGTTACTTTTGTTCAGTTCAAAGTTTGTCAACTGTTATTTCCATTTATGGTATGATTTTTGTATTATATATTGTATTAATAAATAAAATATATATTTTTGCATTATTAACAAAATTGTTTGTTTCTTTCGGTTTGTAATGCTGCCTTTAAATTATAAATAAATATAACAGATTTTTTTGGCAAATCTGGAATAATACTGTAGATAGAAGAATTCGTCTGGTAGTGAAGGGGTTAAGACATTAACGGTCCCTAATAGCTAGAGTAATCATAGTCGTATTTATAGTGTGGATACTTTCAACATAAGGGACAGAACGAATAGGTAACACCTAAACTAGTTACGGAAAGTAAATCGTTACAAAATGTTAATCAGATTTTAAAAATTTTCCAAATTATATAGTAACATTTTGTCTAAACCTTTCTCTTTTTGTATTAAACAATATTACATTAAAAAATAATTGCTACAATAAACCTTATTGTGATATAGGTATTTCTTGGCACAAGACACAAATACTGCATTAGGGTCAACACAGGTTTTTTATTTGTACAAAATTAAAATACTAGTTATTTCAATTTTGTTGGTTGCCAGCATTGTCAAAATGTACTAATAAAAATATCTCTAATATATAATCTAAACTTACCGTAGGGAAGTCAATGCTGCAGGGTAACGCAGCGTATGTAGCCAAAATGTTTCATGGTAGCCATGTTTTTCTAAGAATACAGTTTTTAAGAATACTCAATGTAGCAATCCTTGCTCGCTTTGCTACGCCTATTAATGATTTAGCCCCCTCCCCACTTTTCTGAGATAAGAAAAAATGGATAGCGTACGAACAACAACTTACCAAAGTTTCATCGCAATCAGATGAATGGTTTACGAATATAGAAAGGACAACATACACACTATTTTATAAATTGTATCTGTTCTGTTAAAATTAGTCTGGCAGTATTTTGCTTTAAAAAGTACATATTTTCCAGATTTGCTTAAACTTTATAAATTGTAATGAAGCGTTTACAAGTAGTTGTATACAGGTTCTCTCAAAATTGACGCCCGTCCTTTCCGAATAAAGATCGGATGGCTAAAACAAATTAAATCGCAAGAATAGTAAAATGTTGCGTTTTGTCCTTAGTTACCGAATCGTTGGTAACAAACAAAAATCTAAAATTCAATCTGTAAACTGTATTAATAACGAAGTCAGCTTAAAAAAAAAAAAATTAACTGGCGTAGGTTGCTATGGTGATGTTCAAAATTTATGATTAGTTATGTGAACTTCTGACATAATAAGCATAAGTATAATTTCATACGGTTATTTGTTTTAAGAATAGAACGTTATTATTCTAATCGAGAATACGTTGATATGTTAAAAGTATTAAGTGCGTGTAATGATAATGACAGTGCTGCAGCTAGAGCATATGCGGAAAAATTCCCACGTCGACGACACACTGATGCAAAAACTGTTGGACGGGTTGACCAAAGATTACTGGAAACAGGAAAATTAACTCCCAAGATCAAATAAAGTAGGACTCTATCCTACGCTAAACAGTAAACTTCGTTCAAGAAGAGCACATTCTTGAATTGGTTGATGCGGATCCATGTACAAGTCTTCGAGTTACATAGAGACAAACTCGTTTTAAAAAGGATAAAATTCATAGAGAATTAAGAAAGAATGGATTATATCCATTTAGGCCCCAAAAAGTTCAAGTTTTGCATGAGGGAGATACGGGGCTTCGGATTAATTATTAATAATTAATTAATGGATAACATAAACCGTGACCCACATTTTGTAGAAAGTAGTATGTTTAGTGATGAGTGTACATTTACCCAGACAGGGAGCACAAATACTCACAACTTGCATGAATGTAGAGATGAAAACCCTTATTTAACAGACCTAATTCAGTGTAGTATTTTCCATTTTTAAATGACAATTTACCACTACATTGCTCCAAGTCGTTCCAATAGCAACTAGATTAATTTTTTGGTTCCAACATGATGGTGCTCCCGCAAATTATGGTATACAAGATATTTATTAAATCAAACTTTCTCTGACTGTTGGATTGTAACAGGTGGATCCGTTATATGGCCTCCTACATCTCCAGACTAAATCCTTCAGATTTTTTTTCTGGGGCTTTTTGAAAGAAAAGGTTTATTTCACACATGTTGACAGCCCGAATGATGTAGTCGGTCGTATGTAGGCTCCTGTGACATTAATAGACGAGAACATGTTACATAGGGTTCATGATTCAATAATAAATCGTGCAAATGTTTGCATTGAAGTAGGAAGTAATTTGTTTGAACACCTCTTGTAAATTAATTTCTGGTTTTATAATATTTATTTGTTTTTGTAATAAAGTTTAAAGATATAATTTTGGATTTGTGTTCTTTGTTATCAATAACTCGGTAACCAAGGACAAAACCCAAATTTTTACTCTTACGATTTAATTTGTTTTAGCCACCGTATTCATATTCGCAATGGACGGGCGTCAATTTTGAGACACCCTCTATTCATATGCATGTGCATATATGCATTGTCCTATAATTGGATACTTATAGGTATTGTTGGGCAATAAAATATATTATTATCATTATATACCGATTTCTCCATAATCTATTTAGCAAAGATTAAACTTTAATTGATGCATTTATGTATAATATAAATTACTCATATGTGGTACAATTTTTCAATTTATGTAATTTTGTGATCTGTTTATTAAACTTCAATTTGGGTGTATCATTTTTATTAAAACTTGCAAAACTGTATTAAATTTTTAGTTAATCAGTTTTATTATTCTAACTTTTATTAAAACTCCAGATATATCATTAATAATTAATACGTGACTCAGCATGTTTACATTTTCTCTTTATGTCCTGAAACACTTAATCTAACCAGGAATCTTTCAGCTTTACTAAATCCAAATTCACGACTTTGCAATGTTACTTACTACTTAAGTAATTTAATGATTACAAATAAGTGTTAAATAAAAATACTACATATGTTTTTAAAATGCAGTCCCGAAGATTCGCAAACATAAAAGTTTAGAATCAGCAGAAAGAGGAAATTCAATATTATCGCTTAATTTTGCCAGGTCTTTACGTAAACAGCAATATATTTACCTTAACCATAATCACCACACAAAACAACTTATAATAAATATGGTATTTTAAATATCTAATCTAATATATAATACATAAAATAGTACAATTGGGTTTTTGAAAAAAAATTTTTTTTAATAAATGGAAAGATTCATCACAAAACTATTTTTAGTTTTTTTTTCGCTCTAATTCAAAAGTTATATTACATTAAAAATACATTTTTGAACCCAATAACGGAAACAAGCCGAAGGTTCCACAATCATAAAAAAAAAAAAACACCGAGCTGGTAGCGTAGTGGTGACACGACCTGCTTTGCATTCGGGAGGTAATGGGTTCGATTCCCGTTACCGTCTACCTTGTGTGAGGTTTTTTTCGGGGGTTTTCTTCATACACATGTAGCGATATGGTCACTGCGTATATGCACATCATGTGCGGCTACTTAAGCGAATGCTGGGTTAGTACTTTCCCCCTCAGAACCCTAACTCCGTTCCTTCCGATCCTATCCTGATCACACCCATCCTTAATCCCACCATGTATATATGTATAAATATATATATATATATATATATATATATATATATATGTAATGTATGTATGTATGCTGGGAATCCATGATTGTGGCTGAAGGAGCTCGGAAAGCTCGAGCAGCCCGCCCTCCCCCTTGGGGAGGGAACGAAATACGTGGCCTTTTCCATTTTTCTTACCCGAACAAACCAGAGCGCGTGTGATGTCACAATGTTTATTTTTACTCATGGTAGCACACAGTTGATATAGTGTTTTGACTTTTAATCGACTAAATCTTGTTATTATCGTCAATAGATTGATAAATATATCGAAAATGTCAAACCTTAGAAATTATTGTGCTTTTATAATAATATAGTAATTAATAATTATTTATGTAAACGTATAAATTGAATGAATAGAATTCGATTATAAAATTTTTTAACTAAACTCCAGAATCATACCTTTTATAAATCATAGCATCAAAAAAATTTCTATGAATAATTTAAAACGATTAAATAATAAATTTGTATGTGGTTGTTGAATGGTTTCGGTTTAATTTAGTATTTTATATTTGAATTACACGCTAGGTTATGTACCATACGAAATTGAAATTTTAAAAGTGTATATCATAGTGGTTCTTCCACTGTTATAATGTCATGATTTGTTGTTTTTTTAGCTGAAAGAAGACGTGGAGAATTATATCTACTATTCTACAATGGGAAGTAGAGCAAAAATTAAAGTTGATGTAGTCCCGCACAAGTTTAGTTGTTCACCTAACCGTAAACTTTATCACACATGACTAAACAAGCTATTATAAATAATTTTTAGTCAATTTGTAGAAGACGTTAACACTGTACCATTGAGGATTAATTTAACATTATGACGTCACAGACATGCCAACCAATCGTGGCGCGTTTGTAGTCGCGTGACTCTTTTTAAAATTTTATCAATTTTAAATTGCTTATAATAAGCCAACACAAATTTTTTGAGTTTTTTGCATCGACTATTAGTATAATTTATGGTAAAATTTTAAAATACATAAAAAACAATGGATAAATCTTTTTTCAATAACCTAATTTAAAATGTTATTAACTGTGTTTATTTAAATTTGCGGTCAGAAAAGTTTGTGCGGGCACAGTACTTAGTGCGCGAACAGAAATGCGCGACGCATTTACCAGTTGACGCTCTTTAACTATATTTTGAAAGATCTATTTTAACTGATAATAACTAAATACGCATTTATTTAATTATGAATAGGTTAAACCAACAGTTCATAAAAACAGTAAAACAAAGCATTATCAATCTAACAACATATTGTTTTTACATAAATAGGATTTCAAAATCAAATGTCTTAGTTGTATTACCCGAATATTTAAGGGCACTACCTATGACAATAACTAATTATCATTGTAACAACCGTAACTATAATTATAAAATAAACATGACCATAATAATAACGCTAAGTTTGTGCTCATGTTAATATTAATTATAATATACACTTACATTTCGTACGTGGGATGGAAGAGGTAAAACGTACCTGCAAAAGAAAATATACGTTAAAGCTAGAATACATTTTAGAATGAAGCGTGCCATAAAGTTAGTCTTTCAGTTATAATATGAACGCATTTGGTATAAAAATAAACATTAATTATAGAGCTTCTGCCGTACTGACAACGCTGCTGATGTGAAGGCACTTAAAATGTACTTTAAAATTAATTAAGCATCCTTCTTGTTTCTTTTTGTAATTGGATACGTATGTTTATACATAATTACACAATGATCAAAAGAAAAAAGATTCTATAATCTTTGGAAATAATTTTCATGAACACAGCTAAGATGTGGGTGTACTCAATAAGCATGTAAGTATCAGAAACTCTACATTGATTCAATGATGATTGTATATTGTAACCATTTAAACTTAAAAATTAATTAACCCTTAACTGCATAGTGTTGTAATTTTACAACACTATAATTTTTATTCATATTTTGTAATGATACGATAAAAGCGGTTTATTTCACATAACGTTGTAATCGTACAACATACTTGTATACATAGAAAGCATCAGATTAAATAAAATCGACAACGTTGCTTTAATATCGTAACTGTCATTAGGCCATGCGGTGTGCATAGTCGGTGGAGATTTTCATATCTTTTACTTTGTGAAAATAGTGTGTATTTTTAATTAAACGTTTGAAATCATCGATATCTAACGTAAGATGCATATAACTGTTTATTTTGTTACTTAAAAAAGTTACTACTTTTTCTAAAATAACATTTACTATTGTGGTAAATTTACAACATCATGCAAATGATTGCATGCATCCTTTTTGCAGATGAGTAGATGGAATAGGGATAAAAAACCCCTAACAGAGACCGAATTACTATAACTTGCGGAAAATTTTCTTGATAGTGAAGACGAATATGATTTTGACGATGATGTTAGCGTACTTGATCCGAATTTTGATGTAGATGAAGCAGTTTTCGAACAGTATGAATCAGATGTTACCACTAACTCTTTAGAATCCGAAGTACAAAATACTTTTATAGATGCTAACGAAACTCATCCAGGGCCATCCAATATTGAGCAAGCTAACGAGACTCAATCAGATTTTGATTCAAAATTTTATTTTTTTGCAATCTTTATAGCTGACATCAAAATCATTTGGAAATCTAAAAATCTAATACTTTCTGATGAGCAGATGAAATTTACTGGTGACGTAAATTTACCACAACAAATTATGAACTTGGAAACACCTTATGAGTTTTTTAAATGGATTTTTGACGACGGTCTACTTGATATGATTGTAGAACAAACAAATCTTTTCGCTATTCAAAAAGATCCCCATAAGCCGATAAACATTTCAAAGATCGAACTCCTACATTTCCTAGGAGTTACTCTGTACACGTCAGTTATCCACTTACCAAACTGTAGAGCATATTGGTCAGATGAGATAGGTTTTGAAAAAATCAAAAGTACAATGAGTGTCAACAGATAAGAAAAAATTCGTAGCTGTTTACATTTCAATGATAATAGCCAGATGCTTAACAGAGACTACCCAAATTTCGATCGTCTTCATAAAATAAGACCTTTTATTGAGACTTTGAACAACAATTTTGCTCGGAATATGCCAATTGAGCAGTACCTCTCTGTAGATGAACAAATTTGCTCAACGAAAGCCAAACATTATTTCAAACAATATCTGCCTAACAAACCCAAAAAGTGGGGTTTTAAATTTATTTGTCTTGTGCGGTGTTTCGGGCTACGCATACAATTTAGAAATGTATACTGGTCAGGAAAATAACGCTACAAAAAGACGTCTTGATGAACCTGACTTGGAGGCTTCCTCTAATGTAGTTGTTCGTTTATCACGACTCGTTCCAAATAACAATAATTATCGTATTTATTTCGATAATTATTATACATCTGTGCCTCTTTTAGTGTATTTAGCTAAAAAAAGGAATTTATAGCCTTGGTACAATCAGAAGAGGTCGGGTTCCTGATTGCAAACTACCAAATGAAAAGGAATTAAAAAAGGAAGAACGTGGAAGTAGCTATGAATATGTTGGCATTTACGAGGATGTCGAAATATCTTTAGTTACTTGGAAAGATAATAAGTTGGTAAATTTGGCATCGACATTTGCAGGGGTGCAGCCAATTGGATCTGTTCAAAGGTATGACAAAGAGCAAAGAAAAAAGATTTGGATAGATCGTCCTTTTGCCATAAAAGAGTATAATCGGCATATGGGGGGTGTCGATTTACTAGACAGTAATCTAAGTAGATCCAAGATACTTTTAAAAAGTAAGAAATGGTATTTTAGAGTGTTTTACCACATGCTAGACCTGACCATTGTTAACAGTTGGGTATTATACAAGAAGGTACAACAACAGAAGGGGAACAAGAATAAGATAATGACACTGAGTACATTCAAAATACAATTAGCGAAAACTCTTTGTTCTCTTAGTAACACAACATCATCGAAACGAGGACGTCCTTCTGCGGAACATGTGGAAGAGTTATTGAAAGTAAAAAGAACAAAAGGACCTGCACAACATTACCCCGTAAAAGAAGTGCGCTTGGACGGGATTGACCATTGGCTTTCATGGAAAGATAAGCAAGTAAGGTGCAAATATCCCAAATGTACCGGATATTCCCAAATAATATGTTCCAAATGTGGTGTATCCCTTTGTTTGACCAAGAAAAAGGATTGCTTCAGAAGTTTCCATCAATAGCAGTATCTATTATTTGGTTGTATTATTATGTTATTTTGCATGATGTGGTAAATATACAACAGTATATTTTTTTTAAATAAAATTGTTTAATTTTAAAAATAATTTTTTTAATTATTTTTCCCTAACTTAGTATACCAATACAAACACCAAAAAATTTTTTGTATCAACATTTAAAGTATCATACAGTAAAGGGTTAAAGTGTCACACGTAACTTCTAGCTGTTATGAAATAAGTAATTTATATTATTGTAAAACAGATTAAACAAAAAAAAAATGCGGATTATGCACAAAAATGTATGAAATTCTTAATTAAAATTTTTTTATATCACGTAGATAAACTATTTAAAGCGAACTTTTAAATTGGTAGTGCTTTTTATCAGTTTATGATTTAATTTAAAAAATTTGTACTTAAATTCTCATATCAGATACCTTTATGTACATGAATAACGTTCTTTAATTTATTGCATACTAAATTTTTGTTTCTAGAAAATGTAAAACTTAAATTTATTTGAAACGCTATAATCAATTCTCTACAAATTTCGCTTCATTTTCGTAATACGTGCAAAAAACACACTCCCACAAGCAAATGCTTGAGGAGGCAAAACTAACGGTTTGTGGTAGAGTGTGGATGAGCACCACTCACCATCACAAGGACAACAGAAGGCTTTAGGGCCTCAAACAGATTGGGCAGCATCCACACCCTGACATGGCCTGATATAAGACTTGATCCCAGCTACGCGATTGATGTCATCCCACACCAACACTCACCAACGACCCATTCACTAAAATACGCAGTACGGTACGCGTTGTAGTTTACAGGTCTAGTAACTGCACCTTAAAAGGCCCTTTCCAACACGGGGCCCTCTTTCGCGTTTGGACTATATTCATACTGAGAAAAATAGAAACATAAAAACACATTCAACCCAAAAATAATAACTGGTTACAAATCGGTAATGCAATAAAATTAGCTTATTGGCAAGCATTGTAATTCAATAAGAAAAACAATATGTTTGTTGCTACAATGTCCCTCATTTACTTAAGCAAAACAAACGCAAAACTTTACGCGCGTCACGCGCACTCGCACACACGCATATACGCACACACGCACACACGAACACACGTACATGTATACACATACATACACACACACACACACACACACACACACACACACACACACACACACACACACACACACACACACGCACACACCCACACTCATCCACACACACAAGCGCGCGCACGCACGCATACGCACACACACACACACACACACACACACACATGCGCACGCACACACGCACGCACAGACGCACGCACACACACATATGTTTGTTCAATAATCAAAATTAATTTTATCTTAGCAAACAGAAGAAAATTCGTACACTCGCACCATACACAAAATCTCGCCGATGGACTTCGGCACAACACTTTCTCATATAAGGAAAATAAGTGTTGCCCGCAGCAACTCCTAACTCCGTATAACTTGCAATGTAATAAGATATACTTACCTACAAAATTATTTTTTTCTCATTCACCCTGTATTTTGCAAATCATTGTATATTTTTACATATCTGGATAGAATGAGAAAATAACTTTAAAATACTAGATTTGTTTTTGAAACTTGGATATAAAATATTAAAAAAAATTAAAACAATAACTTTTTTTGTTATTTTCGGCAAAACCGGAACCGCTAAAAATAATCCAATATAGCAGTTTAGTTGCTATGTATGTCTAGTATGTAATTCCTTCATTTCAAGATTTCATTTCTATTAGAAACAGTTATAAGGGATTGAAATTTTTATATTTTAAAATTCCTAACTCCGGTCCTGGATAAGACAGAAATCTTGTAAAGCTCATTATATTTTCGTAATATGTGACTATAAAATATGTAAATTTAAAAGCTATACGTTAATAGGTCCGTCACTATAACCTGAAATATAATAAGATATACTTACCTACAAAAATTATGTTTATTTTATTCACCTTATATTTTGCAATTCACTGTATATTTTTCTGTATTGTCAACATGAGAAATTAGGTTTAAGATACTTTAGATATGTTTTTGAAACCTTGACATAAGATATTAAAAAAAATTTTTTAATAACTATTTTTCTTATTTTCTGCAAAACCGGAAGCGCTAAAAATATTTCAATAATCAGTTTAGCAGCTATTATGTCTACTATATAATCCCTTAATTCCAAGTTTTCATTTTTATAAGAAACATAGTTATGAGGAATTGAAATTATCAACTTTGAAAACTTTATTTGTTTCAAAATATTTACAAACAGTTCGAAAGCATGTACTTTTATTTACAAGTTGCGATTTTCAAATCGTAAGTAGCTTTTATGGTTTCTTAGTGACAGCAGAATCGCCGAAACGTACTAAAATCGCCATATTGGCCGTCATTTTGAATTAAAAAATTTTAAAAAACTTTGTTCGGTCGGGGTATAGGGTTACTAACTTTTCACCAAAGATAGACTGACTTACTGGCTCTTGTTTTGATAATTCACCCCCAAAAATTCCACCCTCATTACGACACACATTAATTTCATTGAAAAAACATCAAAATTAGCAACAACACACACTCACAACACAGCACAGACACAGACACACAGAACAGATCACAGATGCACAGACAACAGACTGACACACAAACACACAAACACACAGACACACAGACACACAGACACACACACACACACACACGACACCAACACAGACACACAGATGCACAGACACACAGACACACAGCACACACACACCACACACACACACACACACACACACACACCACACACACACACACACACACACACCACACACGCACACAGCAACCACACGCACACACAGCACACAGACACACAGACACACAGCACACAGCAGACACACACACACACGACACACACACACACACACACACACACACAGCACACACACACACACACACACACACCACACACACACACGCACACACAGCACACACAGGCACAGACACACGACACACAGCACACGACACACAGCACACACGACACAGACACACAGCACACACGACACACACACACCACACACACACGACACACACCACAGCACACACACACACACACACACACACCACACGCGCACACACGCACACGCGACACGCGGCACAGCGCACACGACACACGGCACACGACACAGCACACAGCACACAGCACGACACGACCAGCACAGCACACACGACACACACACACACACAGCACACGCGCACACGCGACACCGCACACACACGCGCACACGCGCACACGCAGCACGACACGCAGCACACGCAGCACGCACGCACGCAGCACAGCGCACACAGCACACACGACACACGACCACACGACACACGACACCACACCACGCGACACGCGCGACACACGGACACGCACACCGACACGCGCACACGGCACGACACGGACCAGGACACAGCACACGACACGCACGGACACGGACACGGACACACGACACACGAACACACGACCACGGACACCGAACACGGACACGCGGACACACGGACACACGGACACAAGGACACAAGGACACAAGCACACCAGGACACAAGGACACAAGGACACAAGGACACAAGGACACACTGACACACGAACACACGGACACACGGACATACGGACACACAGACACAAAAAACACACAGACTCATGGACACACGGAGACACGGACACACGGACACACGGACACGCGGACACACGGACACCCGGACACACGGACACAAAGACACGTGGACACACGGACACACGAACACACTTACACACTGACACACAGACACACCTCAAGAAAGCCAAAGCTATATATATATATATATATATATATATATATATATATATATATATATATATATTAGACCGGCCCATATTTATTAATGTTTGGTCTCACACTTC
This sequence comes from Vesta saturnalis, assembly GCA_036346205.1. NCBI lineage: Eukaryota > Metazoa > Arthropoda > Insecta > Coleoptera > Lampyridae > Vesta > Vesta saturnalis. The sequence goes on along the minus strand of JARFJB010001138.1, from coordinate 1,065,255 downwards.
TAAACTGTTCTACTTCATTAATAAGTAATATATACCGAGTTTTGTAACATTATTTTAATATTAAGTGGACCCTCACGGGAGATGAAATATCTAAAGAAACTGTGAAAAATTAAAAAAATGAGTTTTTGCAAATAGGTTTTGGAAATGAACAACAATGATATGAATGAACAATGAACATTTTCTTTATTGAATTTAATGTATAATTTACAAGTAATACAAGATATACGTTGTAATTAAAAGTAAGAATAGTTTATAAATTAATTTTGATTATAGTTCAAAATGATGTAGCCATGGTTGTTAGCTAACATCTGGGAAACGTTTACGGGAAGATGCTACAACTTGGATTATATAATTTTTCTGTTCTTCATTTTTTGTTAATTTACTATTATACTCCTGAATTATCTTAAACCCTCTTTCGGCTGCATCGTTAACGACTTTTATTTTTTTAACGATTTCAAGACAATGTTTGTACTGTTCATTTATTCCCCAAGTTTGTGGATCTTGTTCCAGGAAATTTGAAGGTATATTGAACCCTTCAAAAAAATGTTTTGAAAGTTTCGAAACGAAATCAAAAATATTCAGTTTCAAGATACTCCTTACGTCGATTTCTATTTTATTACCCTCTCCAAATAATCCATCACTTTGTAATGCATAAACCATATTTCTTTCAATATTTGCGGGAATATTGTCATCAAAAAACGCTAACGCAGAAGCTTCTGCAGATAAGTACCACATATGATTTTTAAATTTAAGTATTGCGGCGTCCGCAATTTCACGATTAATTCCCTTGAAAAGTATTAATTTTTTGAGAAACAGAAGATCTTGATAAGGTGCGAGATTTGCAAAGGGGGCTGTGTACCATGCTTTGATATACAATTTTGCAACAAAAATACATATCTGTAAAATACTTCTTCCCTCTGAAACTGTTAGATGTAATTGATCTCTGTATAAAAAGATCTTTAGACAATAAATTGCTTTTGCCATCCAACGTGGATGATGCATTGCCCCAGGAGCTCGAATTTTACCTTTAGCTCTTCTCCCTAATAATAACAGGGTAAGTTGCAATAGCTCATTGTAATCATGGCGAGGCAGTTGAGTTTTCAAATTATTGTCGACAAAAGAAAGAATTTCAGTTATATCATTTTTAAAGATTTCCTGAACACGAGTTATTTCCATCGCGGACTTGATTATCGTGCTGTCAATTTTACTCCACGATTGCTTGAAACGTTTAAACAAGGGAACGTCAGGGCCACTGGAGGGTGGCATCACCTTATCAAATACACTTTTCAATACAAGTTAATAAATGTGATGTCTACATGGTAAATACAATAAGTCTCTTTCTAACATTTGTTTCAATATATTGCAACAACCAATAATCCTACCAAAATTGGATGCTGTTGTATATCCTTGGTTTATCCTTATCTGCCATATCCCAATCCAATAGCACTTCAAAAACTGCATGGGCTTGCGCTCTACCTGATGAATTCGGTATGACTGGGATTCCTATAATCTGTTCTACATCTCCATCTGTAATAATTATGGCTAATCTGTCTTCCGTGTCACTTTCATTTAAATCTCTTAACAGTTTACTATCCCAATGAACTACAGGAGCAGTAAAGGTTATGTCTTTAAAATATAACTTATGCTTTTCTGCAATTCTGCGCAAACTTTGCCTGCAGCGTTGTAGTGTGGTTCGGCTTATGGACAGAGAATGAATTTCAAACTCCAGAGCTTCCGCTACCGCTGTTAGTACGTGAACTGTATCCCTATCTCTGACTTTACATTTGTCTAACGCGGCAACTAACTTTTCAGTAATTATATTCTTTCTACCTACTAATCTTCTTTTCTTTGGTTCTGGTGAAGCCGATGCTTCTCCATCGTGACATCTTCCTTCCTCATCTTGATAGATAATCGTCCTCATCGGAACTTTCAACAGAAGAATTAAATTCCGAAACTGATGCCCCTGGAAAATAATAAAAAAATTTCCATATATATATTTTTCAGTAAGGCATATGATTCTTTTCTTTTTTCCTTTGCAGCTAATACTGTATCTAGGCCGTACATGTGTCCTTCCCTACCTTTTTTCTTTGATTTATTAAAAATTCTTTGTCCTCTGTTATATTCACTTTTACAAGGGCGTTTTGGAGTGCGATGTCAAATAAATTTTCAAATTCCTGCCCAAAGGTTTCTTCATTTCTTAATTGCGTTTCTGTTCTTCTTTTGCAATTTTTTTGCAAACCAGCCCATGTTTTATATAGAACTTCAACTTTTTTAATACAATGTTGAACGTCACGTGTTGGGATGCGGGCTTTGTTCCAAAAAATTATCACTTCCTCAATAACTAATTTACTACTCTCCCGTAATGAAAGTCTAACTTCTCGGAGGTTAAAAAATAAAACACTTGATACTTGTTTGATGGACGGAAGTTTGCTGCCAACAATTTGTGAAGAATAATTTCCTATTAGGTACACTGAAGTATCTTTTCTCAACAATCGACGATCAGACATTATGCGCAAATAACTGACCAATTTGCTTAAAACAAACTTCCTAGTACGAAACAATGTTTGAAACTAAGTGTTGATCACTGACTCACAAATATTTATATATCTAACACGGACCGAAAAGAAATCACATGCTTCCAAGTATGCTTGCTATCTGTATTCGTGGAGATGTGTTTCTTGTGATAGGAAAAAAAGCAATTATACACACTAGAATCATCATATTGCCATAATACAATAATACATGTATCAAATCAAAAGACAAAACATGCTTCTATTTATTATAGAATAATTTTATTTAAATATTACTTAACGCCAAAAACATGAGCAAAATTCAAGATTTTTCATACAAATTATACTTTCTTTATTATATTTCGGTTAATTTAAGGGGTACAATAGTTATAAATATACCATTTGGAAGGTGTTGATCAGCTGCAATAAATATAATATAATGAACGGTAATATGAGAAAATAGCAAATAACATAACACATAAAGCACATTTTCAAAAATTCCCATGACTTCAGTTTCGTTTGCCATGAGGCCGACTTATCCTTAAAATATTTGCACCAAATTTCTCACACATGATTTTTAGTGGAATGGTAACGATATTGGGGGTGAGACCAGAAATATATGGGAAAAAATTTCTTATAGGATGGGCTAGTCATTATAATATATAATTTTATATATATATATATATATATATATATATATATATATATATATATATATATATATATATCAAGCCCCAATCGATGTAAATTTTCTCTGTAGGTATGAAGAATTAAATTAAAAATTAATAATAATTTTTAATTTAAATTGTATGTAGTTAGTATATTGCTACCTTTTTGTTGCCAGATAATTTGTACTGTTTTTTGATACATCTAAACAACACACTGTGTTTCTATTTTACATGATTAATTTTCTAGAGAATGATTATGAAGAACCAACTCGAACTGTAGAGAAGTTACACAGCAAAAGTACCTATGAAATTGGTATACATAAAGAAGGTAAAGTTGCTTACAAGTGTATAGTAATGTTAAAACAATTGAATTTTTTTTGCAGCAGTTAGCCGAATTAAAACAAAATATAAACACCTAGAATCACAAAGAAAGCGTGGATCTTGGAATAACCAACAAAAAACTGTAATGAAGAAATTTTTAATATTACACCTAAAAAGCAGGAGTGTCTTCAATTACAGCTCGTACATAAACATCTTTTTATAGACAAGACTTGGACACAAATAAAAGTATTTGTGTATAATTTATATAAAAACCAAAAAATAGAAGAACAAGAGAAATAATCAACTTATTACTTTATTACAAATTACTATATCTTGGAAATAAATTTTCTTACATATTGTAGTTTGAAACATGCGTTTTCGTTTCCAAATGACCCTGTACAAAAATCTCTATAGTTTATAGTTTTGGAATTGCTTTAACTTAAAGAAAAACGTGTTTTTTTTTAAGTCTTAGTTTAATATAAACAGTAACTAACATTCAATGAAAACATAAGTACATACAAAAAAAAATATTTTCTATACCAATATACCTATATCATAGTATAGTCAGTATTCTACAGTGCTGATTGTAGGTACAGTAATTTACATTATAAATATATGGGAAAAAAATTTCCCCTTATAGGATGGGCCAGTCTATATATATATATATATATATATATATATATATATATATATATATATATATATATATATATATATATATATAGGAACCCTCAAATTTATTAATTAAATACTGAATAGTAAACCGATCAATTCTCAAATAACTTCATGTACATTAGATCGATTAGTTAATAGGTCGTAAAGATAAGGGGGAGATTTAGAGTTGTATATTTTATGTAAAAAAGTCAAAGACCCTACTAGAAATATTAGTATCATTGATATTTTCTAGGAAAGGCGTAATATGATTTCTATATGGTATGTTGCAAGTAGTCCTCATACACGTATTCTGAATTCTTTGCAATTTATTTTTATTATCACCGCATAATAAATAACAGTACATCATACAACAATAATCAACATGTGGATAGATCAATATTTTCACAAGTTTTAGTTTTGTTTGGTCACTAATCTGATATTTTATATGATATAACGACTTTAATTTGAAAAATCATACCTAGTAGACGTATTTCACATAAGAGTCAAAAGTTAGATTTTTGTGAACATGTACACCAATATTATTTATCGTTTCCAATTTAACTACAAATGATATTTCGTTGAGATCCTGGTCCCACACAGGTTGCCACTGTTTTATTAGGGTTTACTGCTAAACCATTGCGCACCCACCACTGAAAGATATTATTTAAGTCCAGACTGATTAAGTTCACCGCTTCGTCGTTATTTACCATAGAACTAGTTCTGTGTAATTGGATGTCATTTGCATATAAATCGATGTTCATAAATTTCACTGCATTAATGATCTCAAAAGTCGAAATAGAGAACAGTAAAGGTCCTAAAATGCTGCCTTGCGGTACACCTTTATTAGTTATTGAAAATCATAGTAATTATAGTTTACTTTAACACGTTGTTTTCTCTTGTGCAAATAACCACTGTAACGACGTATTATCCAACCCAATTTAGTGTAATTTTGCTAGTAATAGCTCTATGATAACCAGATCAAAGGCTTTGCTTTGATGAAGTAAGGAAAATGATGATGATGCGAAAAAGGACTTGTTTAAAACAGTCACATTTGATGCATTTTACATTAGTAATTTTCTGGCAACCTGTATTTTTGCATCTGACTGTTTTGCTTACATACTGAGGCTAGTGATCTAGTTTGTCTAACCTACAATCGCTAGTTGGAGTATTTGAGCGACACGGTCTCTTATTACGCAAACTTGAGGTTGACATACGGCCTCTTTTTCGTAGTTTTCCGGCCCAACATTGAGACTGCGCCACTTAGATTTGAAATCGTCATGAGAAAGTAGATTTTTTTGGCAAATTCGGCAATCATCATTTGCCCTACGATATAGTAATCATGTCTCCACCAATAACATATCCATCATATGAAAGAATATCCACATATACTTTTTGGGCATTTGACAGAGACTACTTTTTTAGTATTTTGATCAAACCTTTTGACCGTTGTTTCTGGATAGGCTCCCACAAAACTACTTAGTAAGGTGACAGTTCTATTGTCTTGCCATTTCTCTAATTTCATTACAATTTCGATATTAGCTACTTTACACACCTCTTGTCTCGCAAAAAATGTGCCTCTTCCTAGCTTTATCTTTTTTCGACTCTGTACTATTTTCAAACGAATGTACGTTCCATAATAACGGATTGGTCAACAGACACAATTTCCATTACTGCAGTGAAGAAAATCCCCATTTAGTTCGCACCCTTGATCATCGGCACGGATGGTCTATTAACGTGTGGGGCGGAATTTTGGGATCGCACATAATAGAGTTTCGTTTTTTAATGGAAATTTAAACGATCAAAAGTTTAGAAGATTTTTGCAATATAATTTACCTGATCTTTTAGAAGATATTCCAATAAATATCAGAAGACAGATGTGACTTCATTTAGATGGTGCTCCGAGAATATTTCAATAGAACTTTTACTAATAAATGGATAGGACGGGGAGGACCATAAAATTGGCCGGCAAGATCCCCAGATGTGACTATTTTTTTTATGAAGCCACATAAAAGGTATTGTTTATAACGTACCTCCGTCTACACCTGATGATAATAAGGGTAAGAATACGCAATGTCTTTCATGAAATAACACCTCAAATGTTATTAAATGTAAAGAGGTCTTTCCAAGACGCCTTTGTATTGATCAAAATGCACGCCACTTCGGATATTTCTTAAAGTAGAAGTATGTGTTTGTAGTTGTAGTTAGTTGTAATTAGTTTTTAAATTCTATACGTGATTAAATTATTTCCATGTTTTATTGTGTTTGAATGTCCTAACCTCGCCCTCTAACGGGAGTTCAATACACTAATCTTGCCTGCACGGTACCAAAGTTCAGAATTTTTCTCAATTTTTTCAAATGCAATACCCCGTATATCTTTTCACATTTCGATTCCCCGTGAAAAGTAGATACTAATTAATAATAGGTTTCATAGCCATACGAAGGACCCTTCTGGGGATATTGACGCTTTATTTGAAAATATTGACATACATAAGTACAAATAAAACAAAGTCCAGAGCAAACAAGAAAATAAGAATGGCAAATAAATTCTTTAACTGATAGGAAAACTTAATTAATAACTAAACAATAAAATAATTCTCTACACCTAAAAATAAGTTGAACAAGTAAACATAAACGAATGAACCCATAAATTCAAATTAAATGTTCAAAATGCAGACAACTCCTAGCTAAACACTTTGCAATTCTCTCGGTAAACGAAAGATTCACTCGAAACAGCATTAGAGGCGAAATGGATTGAAACGCAGCTCTAATTCTATCTTTCATATCTTCGTTTGTGGTGGGAGGATGTTGGTAAACTTTTTCTTTAACGTAGCCCCAAAGGAAGGCACCAAGGGACGTAAGATCCATTGATATGGCTGGCCAGTTTTGCACACCACCTTGTCCTATCCACCTCATCGCATAATTTCTATCGAGATATTGCCTAACGTTGATTGCATAGTGTGATGGGGCGCCATCCAGTTGAAACCACATCGTACGAATGTTATCTTGCTCGATATTTTCCAAAAGTTCGGGTAAATCATTTTCCAAAAACTGTAAATATTTTCTCCAGTAAGATTCCCACCAAAGAAAAAAGGATCAACAACGTTAAAATTGATTATACCACCCCACATATTAACTGACCATCGATTCTGGGATCAACAACTCTTAAGATGCGTGGATTAGTATCCGAGTTGTGATGATAGTTACGTGTATTAATATTGCCATTATTGTGAGAAGTCGCCTCATCCGTCAATAGAATGTTATTAACAAAATTGGGTTCTTCATTGACTTTAGTAGTTATCCATTGGAAGAAAGATTCACGATTTTGGAAATCTATTTCACTTAAAGCTTGGTATTGCTCGATATGATAAGGATGCAATTCGTTTTTTTTTAATAAAGCTGCGAACTGTATTTCTATTTAGGTCTAGGTGTGTACTTAGTTCTCTGGTACTAATTTGCGGATTTTTATAAGAGATTCTACAACTTGAAACTCAATTTCTTCATTTGGGCTTGTATTTGCGCGCTAGGGATAACACACTTCCAGAATTTATAAATCTTTCAGCTACATTCATAAACGATTCTTTCCGGGCTGTCTTCTCTCTGAGTATCGTTCACATCACAAAGGGGTAGCCTCAAAGCATTTCTTTGAGCTTCGCCATAAATAATGATCATATCGACCATTTCTTCTTTGGAAAAATTCATTTTATACAAAAATTGATAAAGTGACAATCAAAAAACACACAAACTAATGGAACAATATTTTAACGATTATACAAACGTCAAAACAATAGATGCAATTGTTCATCTTTATTATAAGCGGCTAGCCTACCTGATTTGTTTTGTTGAATTCTATTGTCATAGAAAACTCGTATTTTAGAATAGTTTTACATAAAAACGTCAATATCTTAAGAAGCGTGCGTCTTAAGGCTATGAAACTTATTATCAATCACTATCTACTTTTCACAGGGAATCGAAATGTGAAAAAATATACAGGGTGAAATTGATAACAATTACATTTCGCTTAAGTTAATCATTCTGTACAGTTTTACAAGTTTTCGAAAAATTTCCTGGCTTGTTTGTTAGCAGACTATTATTAATGGTCAGTGGTATAAACAGATTTACAAAACCGTGGTGACAACGCTCGCATTGTGATTCGTATAAGTTAACTATATTTTGGTACTAAAGTGACGATATCTGCAGAACGGTTAGTGATACAGATATAAATTTCTATACCTTTATTCTAAATGTAACAGCGAATCAAAAAATGCAAAAATATACAACGTATTTAATTAAAAAACACAGGGTTTCGTTGGCATATATACACTATTAGCAAAGTATATGAATACAGAACTGTTGGCAAAGCGGTGAGTGGGGATGGCAGAGATGCATACAAGTCAGTTACATTTTGATCTTGGTATGGTGCACATCGTGTTAAAAGTGTTGCAAATCAATCAATCAATCAATCACCCTGTATATACCTAAATATTTTTGGAATGTAGGTCCAATGATCGTGTATTACCACACTAAAATTGGCTTTGATATCTCTAATAGTAAAAGACCAATCCTCCGTCCACGCAGTAGCCACCCAATAATATATATATATATATATATATATATATATATATATATATATATATATATATATATATATATATATATACAGGTTGTATTTTAAAATCACCGACAAACGAAAACTGGAGATTTTATGATTCAAAATAAGACAAAAATGATCGTACACGCTTTTCCGAAAATGCTTCCTAACCGAGATACAGGTTGATTAAGAAATACTTTTTTTGAGGTTTTTTAATATTTCTCAAAAACTACAAAATTCTCTGACGTTTCGTGTAGAATATTGTGGTGCACCACCATGCATGAAATACATGTTCATTCTAACATCTAAGGGTACCTCGTCAACCAATTCTTTCAAATCTTCTCTCAAAAAATTTAAATAGAATTCGCCAGTAAGTCTTTCAGTAAAACGGATAGGTCCGATTAGGTGATCGTCTAGTATACCTATCGAGAAAAAATACTCTCGTCAGTGGTCAATAAGTTTTTAAGAAATTGTACATCTTCGCATTTTTATTTAAAAACCATTCGCAAAAATTCATTCGATGAGGATGGTCAGCAGGCAATAATACATGCACTTTTTGTAGGTGAAAGGGATGTAAATTTTGTTCTCGTAAAACTTTCCAAGACTTGCTATGCGACACATCAAATTCTAAACCTAACTCACACGCATTTATTGATGAATTTTCATAAACTCTATCTAAAATTTGTTCCTCAATTTCAACTGGTACACGAGCGTTTCATCCGGAATTTTTCTTTCCTTTTAAACTTCCATACTCTAACAAGTTACGATGAACGGTTCTAAACGTAGTATGACGTGAATGTCTTCTATTTGGAAATCTTTGTTCATAAAGTAGTGCAGCTGCACGAGCATTGCAATTAGTATTACCATAACATAAATGCATATCGACCAGTTATTGTTTGGAATAATTCATTTTTTCACAGTAATTAGACATAAACATAAGATATGATATGCAAATCAATCTCTGATTTATTTAATTTGGTTATTACTGAATAATGTAATCGTTTATGTTAATGCAAAATATTTCAAAAACGGGTGCCGAATCGAAAAAATACTAAGTATGATTTTATTTGTAGAATTAAATGTTGAATTTAACAAAAAAATATTTCTTCAAAAAAAGCAGGGATGCGAGTTTTTTTTTACTTAAAGTGACTAATTTAACATATTCTACGCCACTGGATAGAGCCAGTTGACCCAAAATCACCTAATTAATTGTACTTAATCAGACATTTAGGTGGACCAAATCTCAGTGTAATATCTTTTGTAGTCTTTGAGGAGTCTTAAAAAAAATATTTTTTCATCAACCTGTATCTCGGTTACGAAACATTTTCGGAAAAGCGTTTATGATAATCTTTGTCTTATTTTTAATCATAGAATCTCCAGCTTTCGTTTGTCGGTGATTTTAATATATATATATATATATATATATATATATATATATATATATATATATATATATATATATATATATATATATATATATATATATATTCATGAAACAATATGAACGTAATAATAATAAGTTTCGTCCGGAAACCTGTCGTCATCTTCGCCCTCAGAATTTACTGACGGTATCACAGTATCTATCTTTTCCTTCCTTCTCGATTTTCGATAAATATCTGACTGTCCATGTCAAACTTGTACAACGTATATTTGGATATACAAACAAATCCACGTACTTTTTCAAGAAAAAAAATTGTTTGATGAAAGTCCTTATGTCAAGTCAACAAAAACAATTGAAATAATAATTCTTCAAATTATTACGATTATCTTGAAGTAATAGAATGAAGTACAAAGACTTTTAACACGATGTGCACAATACCAGAATCAAAATCCAACTGACTTGTATGCATCTCAGCCATCTCCACTCACCGCTTTGCCAGTAGTTATGTATTCATGTACATTGCTAATAGTGTATATTATAAAATACATTGGTCGTTCGAATTGCCATAATTTGCATAATACGCGGTACCACGGAGGGTTATATTGTTACAGTTTATAAGGACACGGGACTAGCGGTTCTAGTCAAATGCCAACTTAATTTTGACGCAAATTCATGATCAGATTCCTGAGTTAATATCAATTCCCTGCTAAAATAATCACACACAAAAATGGTATATAACCTATTTTATAATATAGTGTCCTAAGAGGCAACTGTAAGCCAGCTTTTCATTCATTTACCTCAATCTTCGAGAGATGCAGAAAGGGATAGTTTTTGTCTTACAAACGTTACACGTAGAAGAATGAAGCGTCTGTTTCCACTCAGTTTATCAATTAGGAACCAAATAACGACGATGTGGGTACATGAGCAGTGACGTAACGTGAGTGTTTGGTTAAGGTGACAATTTCAAAACATAAAAAATAACAAATTTTTACACACCAACTAAAAAATAGCAATTACACGTGACGCCTGCATAAGCAACTTAAATCGAAATAACCTTTCGTTAAAACGAATGTCGTTATGAGTGACAAGCAGTTAAGTGACATTTCGGGAAAATTGAGTTGATTTTTCTTCATAATGGTTCCTCATTAACAAGGTCTGATTTGGAGTTAATTGAAATGTGTTATCGCGAAAAAAATTGGCGCCGAGAAAGAATAACGGGAGAGTTTCCAAGAAAACGATGGTTACCTCTTAGCATAAGTCATGCCATTCGACGACTTGAGGAAACTGGATCCGTTTACAGGAAACCCGGTAGTGGAAGAGCCATAACTGCTACTAGTAGTGAAAATTTAGAAATTGCACGTGAATTGTCATTGTCATAGGAAAATCAAGCAGGGACCCATTTGTCTCAGCGTTAGATAGCAGCCAGGCTTAAGAATCAGTCGTAGATCTGTACAATTTATTCAAAGACGTGTAGGTATTAAATATTACAGAAGGGTAACAAACCCCAGCAATTACATTTAACACAAAAGTCCGTCGATCATCAAGAAGTTTACGTCTATTCAGGAGGTTTGAAATGCTCACCTAAAACGCTTAATTTTACAAGACGAAAAGGATTTTACGCTATAAATCCCTCAAAACAGACAAAATAATATGCTTTATTCGGCAACCAAGAAGAACGCTATTGAACCAGAACGTTTGTACCATAGAAAAAGTAGCCTATTTTTCACTGATCCTCAGTTAAAAAGAACAAACGCAAATAGCTACATATGACATTTACGTTACGATTTACTACAAAAAATGCATCGATTGTACTAGAATAACGATTACATTTTTTATCCAGGGCAGTGCTCCATTCCACAGAGCAGCAAGGACACAACAGTTCTTAGAAGAAAACATGTCACCTTTTATTCGGGCAAACCAATGGCCGCCTAATTCTCCAAACTAATAATCCTTTAGATCACTTGTAACGTGCCAATTCTTGTCTATCGTTACCTTAATTTAAGTTTCGAATTTGCATTATTATTGCTAAATGTATTTACATTACATTAGTATGTTTAAGCACTCCTTTTTAGTTCAATAATTAAATTTTTTTACATCTTGATATTTTCTCTTTAATCTACATAATTACGAACGTCCCTGTGTGTATTTTAGACATCAGTTTTTGTTCTTTGCGCAACGTGAATTGAACACGCTTAGGTATTTCCGTTCGGTGCTTCCTATCGTTCAGTACCTTATCTTTTTGTTGCATTTTACTCCCTTTTATAAGGTATGTAAAGGCTGCTTTACATTTTATAAATATTATGTTTAATAGGGAAAAAAGTAGGAATAAGGAAACCGCTTATATGTTAAGAAAAAGCTTTGATTTTGGTAAATTTCCGTATCGTTGAAAACGTGGTGTGACGTCACGAACTTTACTTGGTTAAAATGGCGCCCGATAATGCATTGTCATTTTATGAACATAAATGGAGATACATTTATTTTGCATAAATCACACATGCTGTTATATCTATTCTGCGTGGAATATTTAGTGGGAAAGTTACCTTACGTAACCATATGCTACCGTTTGTCTATTTTTATTTTGAAAACAGATGAAAGTTGTACTACCTTCCCGTACGTTCATATTCCGTTTATTTGTGCGTTGAACACAAATGTAGATCACATTTACATTATCGTATATTTGCCTTGTGAATTGGAAATGAAAAATCTCTAGCTACAGTTTGTTTAAGACAAGATTAAAATATTTATTTTGTGCAAGTAAGTACTTATCCTTTTAGTGCCGTTTCAGTAAATAACAAATCAGTTAATGTTATTTTGATACGGTTAAAAAAAGGAACAGTTGAGTCCTGCTCCTAAGATAAAAACACTTGAGTTCATAATCTATCACAACTGTGATTTGTTGATATAGGTCAATACACGTTTCATTACTGAATGCAGTGTTTAATTTTAAGATCGTATGGTTTTACGAGAAATATCGATTTAGTTATTTTATGCTGATGATATTATTCAGACATACTGTTTTATTAAATATACATATAAATACAGTTTTTGTTATGAACGAATAATATTTAGAATTTACATCAGTTCTACATACATAAAGACAAAATTTACATCGATTGGGGCTTGTACCTCGATAGCGCAGTTGGTTAGCGCGGTACTCTAACAAAGTACAGGTCGTAGGTTCAAATCCTACTCGAGGTAAACTTTTTATTTATGTTTTTAATAAAATTAATAATACTTTTTAATTACAGTTGTTTAGTGTTTATTCAGATTACCTATATAACTCAATTTTCCCGAAATGTCACTTAACGGCTTGTAAACGAACAACCAACTGCAAGGGTCACTCATATGTTTCAACAAAAGGTTACTTCGATTTTTGTTGCTTATGCAGACGTCACGTATAATTGATATTTTTTAGGTGATATTTAACAATTCGTTATTCATTTATGTTTTGAAATAAACGTTTGTAATTTCGGAGGGATACTTTTCAGTTCACTGTGACTTAGAAAATAAAAACTGAAATCCATATCTGAAAGTGTTCCAAAGATGTGCGAACTTATACAGGATTCACCCGGTACAGAGTGAGTTAAATGTAAATACATACAAAATAATTTAGTGAAATAAGGCATTAAATCAGTTTAACCAGAACTGTAATAAATCTTTGAATATAAGCTTTATATTTGAAGGGTAAATGAAATGATATTTCATACTATAGTACGAAATATCGTATAAATTAGCAATTTAAATCTGAAAAGATATTTCCAACCTAAAATATTATCTCTTGTAAGTGAATAAGTATTAATTGTTCCTCTAATCATTCTATGTGGAACGATGGTCTTAATTTTCGAACATTTAGTCGTACAAATTGGGAGGTTTGTACAATTTATGGACTCTAATGAACTGTGCCAAATTAGATATGTTCGGAAACTAACTTTATATACTCTTTTGATTATTCTAATTTAATTTTCTAAGGTATCAAGGGGATGCAAGGAATATACCTTTATTGAACGTAAATAGTCGGACGTACACACACTATACCTTAGATTTCACCTCAAAACTTACGAGCTTGGTATTAAAGTGAAATCGATATTAATTATCATAAATCATTGGTTGTCGTTAGAAACACTCGTGACTAGCTATTATGAGAAAGAGTTTTTTTTTTGGTTAACGACATTTTCATTATCCTAAAAAAGTAAATGCGAGCGTGTCGTAGAAAGATAAGTCTATTCATTTTAATATTTCCGAACGTATAATATTCCGTAGTGATAAATAAGTGTACGTTAAGAAAAATATCGTGATACAAGAAGGAAAATTACACAACCTCACGTTAGTTATATCTTTTTATTGGGTTATTTGAATTTTGTGAACGGTAATATCGTATTTTTGAAGTTTTATCTCCAGAAGTAAAAAATTCATTTCCCGTAGAAGTGAGCTAGGATTCTTTACAAATATCTCCAGAGTGCAATATAACTACGTTAAGTGATGTGCATGATACAGTATAATTGGTTCATAACCCAAAAATTATACGTAAAAAGTGAGGGTATAACAACGTAGGTAATATGCAAACGATGGCAGAGTAATATCATTTGACATAAAAATTTTTGGACGCTTTTAAAGATACTAAATAATTTTAATGACGTGTGGGATGAGATAAAAAAGCATAACTCAAAAGAAACTGTGCATTGCAAACGGTTAAAATTTGAAATGAATTCCTATTCATCTTGATGTAGGAAAACTTCCTATAAAGTCCTTATTAAATTCAGAGAATAAGATTATTAAATGAAAGTTTGTAAATGGCGCTTTAGAGGGTAATATAACAAGTTTAACGTTATTAATCTTGTATAATACGCTATTATAATTCTATCATGTGGCTTTACATTCCTTGCAAATTTAGAATAAATACAGAAAAATCACGACCAATTTTCTTTTTTTATCGATCTGCGCAAAATAATGTAGAGAAATTACGTTTTGAGTTTGACGTTTTTACGCTCATCCTCATATTTAACCTAACGTGAGCACGTCTTTTGTAATCCTATGATCTATTATAATACCATATTTAATACGATTTATATCAGCAAACGTGTTTTGTATCTATAAATTATCACAATATCTTTTAATATAATTTCCTATATTTGTACTGAGACCATCGACATATTGAGGTGTACTTTACCAGATTTTATCATATAATTAATAACTGAAACATTTGGAATGTTGAATTTTATGCATAAAAATCCAAAAATAGAAGACGTACATAAATTTTGTTTTGAAGTAGATATTAGTGTAAAACAGATAACAATGCAACATTGAATGAATTTTATAAAATGAAGTAGGTGCAGTCCTTTTGTGTACTGAAATCATCACTACTGGATATTTTTAACATTACCATAAGAGAGACTGGCATCAGGCATGAACGCACGCAACTCTCGGTAAACGCAATAATGGAACTTCTGACAATGTGCATTGTAACCATATACTTCCAAGTAGAAGACAAATTCTACCAACAAGAGTTTGGGGTGGCGATAGTTTCCCCACTATAAGGTATAGTGGGCAATATATTCATAGAAGATTTCGAAAACCATACGGCTTAGTAACGTGGACGATTCCTTCGTAGTTTAGCGACACGGCAAGCGTAAGCTAAATGAAGTATCGCCGAGCACAACTGGAACGAACACAACCGCATCCAATGGGACAGCATACAGATAATGGCGAGAGTACTAGTCACCGGAAACTCAAAGTAGCTACGTACATCGCAATAGCAAAACATGCGATAAGCTAGTGCAGAAATGAATCCCATATGAATCTCAATAATGCGCAATACGTTATAAACCACAACGCAACTACGAAAAAGAGTAATATACAGTACGTTCGTAAAATAGCGGATAAATTCAATAGTAGTACCGGGACACCTTCCCCTCCCTTCTTTTTTTACGTCACAAGCCCCACCCACACCCTATTTTATATGCCCATGTGGGGGACCGGATTTTCCACCCTTATTTTTACTCGCTTACGTGTAGGGCGTGTTTTTTACACACTCACGTGTGAGATCGCATTTTCAACCCTTTTTTATCCCTAATTATTTTTTATATACCTCGTGTAGGACGTGTTTTTTCACCCCTATTTTTACATACCCACGTGTGAGACCGTATTTTTCCGCCGTATTTTCGTCCCTAATTATTTTTTACATATACCTACGTGTGAGGTCGTGTTTTCGACCCCTTTCTTTTTTTATCCCTAGTTATTTTTTACTCGCTTACGTATAGGAAGTGTATTTTCAACCCTTTCACCCCTATTTTTTACTTGCGCACGTGTAGGATGTATTTTTTCACCCCTATTTTTACACATCCACGTGTGAGACCGTGTTTTCAACCCTTTTATCCTAATTTTCACACACCCACGTGTGAGACCGTATTTTCTACCCTTTTCTTTTCGGAATCCCTTTCAACCCTAATTATTTTTACTCGCTTACGTATAGGACCGTATTACCCTTATTTTTTTATGATTTCTTTTGGGGGTTATTTTTCAAACCTTATGGTTGTATTAAGGACCTTTTGACAGCTAGGACTTTTTTTTGTGGTTGCTAACGTGAGGACTGTAATTAGGGGTGGGGGCTGGTCTTGGCTTAGGGCTGTATTTAGGGGTGGGGGCTAAACTGGGGGCTGGAGCTGTATGTAGAGCTAGGGTTGGAGCTTAGGGCTGGGGCTGGGGGCTGGTCTAGGGGTAAGTCTTAGGGTTGGATCTGGGGTTGGGGCTGGACTTGGAGTTGGTCTTAGGGTTATTTTTGATGGTATTAAGGTCCTTCTGGCTATATTAAGAACAGTGCCCCTGGAGGTTGCACACTCATATAATGTTGGAAATTGCATAAAGATTATTATCGATCCTGTTGTTTTAAAATGGTCAAATGCTATTGGAGAAAACGTATTTTCTAATAATGATGTAAAATAGCAGCTGTGTTAAGGATTGATCTTGCGTGGGGGAATTTGAGTGACAGTGAAATTTAATTATAGAACACTTATTTTATTGTAAATGTCACAATTAAAAAATCCTCAGTGAACTGTAAAAAAATTACTGACATTCCTAATGAAACAAATTTTTATTAAGTTAGTTAATTACATAACACCAATATTGTCTTCTAAAACGCATATTAAAAACATAGTTACCTGCAATGAAATATGTTTAATATCCATCCCACCTTAATTTTTTAAAGAAACTCAATGCTTAGATGTGTTTTATAACTGTAATTAAAAATCTGTAAAATAAATAAAGGGTTAACACCACACTTACCAGTTCTGTACTTAAAGAACGTTTTGAGGCACTACTTCACGAGTGATAGTCACTGCTTTTGTGCTGCGTGTGAAACTAAAAAACAACTTTCTAGGTTGTGTAAAACTACCTATTGATTTCCCTATAGTGTAAAATATACAAACAAACCTTATTATCTTTATCGAACTTACTGCAAATCGTATTTACCTTTCTCTTAAAATAAATCGGTTTGAAAAATATTCCTATAGTACATACGGGTACACAAATTTGTATTATAAAAAACCATATTAAGAGTTTTGAAAAGTTACATGTTTTAAATTCCACAATATGTAGTAAGAAATCACTGTTCATGTTTACTTTAGCTAATTACCGTGTAACTTTGTTAAATATAATAGTCTAAAATTGATTAACAATATAATATAAGTAATTTCCTTTTAAAAAAACACTAAATCATAAATTTATAACACGTTTTTTAAAAACACACATGCTGAATTAAAAGAAAAACAATAGCGTTATTTTTGTTATTACAGGGCTCTTGATTAAAACAATTAAAGCATTAAAAATCTCTTTTTTATTTATCAGAATAGAATGGTTGGGTAACAGGCGTTAAACAATAACCTGATTATCTCATCATTTATATTTAAACATGTACTAAAATGTCAACTAAACGTTTTTAAAAATTTCTAATCTGAAATAAGAGTGACGTAATATAATTTTTAATTGAAATTTCATGGAGAGTATTATCATCATCGAGATTTCGAGATACAAACACCTCGTCGTCTTCACGTTGAACGATTATATTGTAACAAACTATAAAGCAGCTAATAACCCTGACAGCTTTTATCAGACACTATTATTACATGGACATGAGGTTAGCCTTAAATTAACTGGTTTCAACACGGCTCTGGAAATACTGCACACGCTTCAAATCTTTCAGCTCGTTCGCAGAAGTTGTACCGTATTCACTTCCTTCAATTTTTACCTGCATTCCGTTTCGAGACTGTAGTACGTTTTCTAATACCTAAACAGAATCTTCAATACTGTGATACGTGTAGCAGTAAAACACATTAGTTAGTTAGTTTCATCTCTATATTACTTTACATTCATGCCTGATCTTATCATAAATAAATACATCTGTCAAAAAAGCTAATTAAACATAACTCCATGGACTGGGTATAGCAAGCAACGTTTCCAATTATAGCTTTTAGTCAACACAATAGTGCCTACAACTACATACAATCGACTAGCACTACTTTAGCACAAGGATCAAACGAAAAACACGCTCGCACGCACGCACGCACGCTCGCACGCACGCTCGCACGTACGCACGCACGTACGCACGCTCGCACGTATGCACGCTCGCACGTACGCACGCTCGCACGCACGTACGTACGCTCGCACTGACGTACGTACGCTCGTACGCATGCACGCACGCACGCACGTACGCACACACACACACCCACACAAGAGCGCGAAAACACGCAAACGCGAAAAACACACTAACACAAAAAAACACGCAAACACACAAACGAAAAACGCTACCACGAAAACACGCTAAGACAAAAAAATACGCAAACGCAAAGACATACAAATGCGAAAATACGTAAAAACGAAAACACGCAAATACGAAAACCACAAACTAAAACACGCCAACACATAAAACACGCAAAACGAAAACACGCTAAAGTGCAAAAACTTGTAAACTTGCAAACATGAATCAAGACGGTGGAGCTCCGTTAGGAAAAAAAACATGTTTATTAACAAAATTGAAGGAAAGCTTAACGTTTGAAAATATATTATTATTATTATTATAAACAACAATACATCATTATTATATAACAACATGCTTTATCTGTTTTCTTCTTCTTCTTGAACCGTGATTCGCCATCATCATCATCATGATTTTGAGATTTGCCCTGTAACCCTATGTCATCGCTCTTCTTTCTCTTCTGTGAACCACCACCATCATCTTCAATGTGAGATACATTCAGCTCAATTACGTCATCGCTTTCATCATTATCTTGAACGGTTATGTTGTAATAGTTTATTAACAAGTCAGTAAAGTTTCTAATGTCCGATGATGTTGGCTCATAAACAGGAGAATACATTATAGTAATGCTCACTCGAGTTACACTTTAAAGAGCGAAACACACGAGAAGCGAAAACGCAGCTAACCTTGAGAAAGAAGAGCGATGACATAGGAGTGCAGGGCAAATCTCAAAATCATGATGATGACGGCGAATCACGGTTCAAGAAGAAGAAGAAAACCGATAAAGCATGTTATTAAATAATAATGATGTATTGTTGTTTAAAATAATAATAATATATTTTCAAACGTTAAGCTTTCCTTCAATTTTGTTAATAAACTTGTTCTTTTTTTCCTAACGGTGCCCCACCGTCTTGATTCATGTTTGCAAGTTTACAAGTTTTTTCGCTTTAGGGTGTTTTTGTGTTGGCGTGTTTTCGTTTGTGTGTTTTCGTATTTGCGTGTTTTCGTTTTTACGTATTCTCGCATTTGTATGTCTTTGCGTTTGCGTATTTTTTTGTGTTAGCGTGTTTGCGTGTTTTTTTGTGTTAGTGTGTTTTTCGCGTTTGAGCGCTTTCGCGCTCTCGTGTGTGTGTGTGTGTGTGCGTGTGTGTGTGTGTGTGTGTGTGTGTGTGTGTGTGCGTACGTGCGTGCGTGCGTGCATACGTACGAGCGTACGTACGTGCGTGCGAGCGTGCGTACGTGCGAGCGTGCGTACGTGCGTACGTGCGTGCGTACGTGCGAGCGTGCGTGCGTGCTTACGTGCGAGCGTGCGTGCGTGCGAGCGTGCATGCGTACATGCGAGCTTGCGTGAGTGCGTGCGTGTGTACGTGCGAGCGTACGAGCTTGCGTGCGTGTGTACGTGCGAGCGTGCGTGCGAGCTTGCGTGCGTCTGTACGTGCGAGCGTGCGTGCTTGCGTGCGTGCGTACGTGCGAGCGTGCTAGCTTGCGTGCGTGTGTACGTGCCAGCGTGCGTGCGAGCGTACGAGCTTGCGTGCGTGTGTACGTGCGAGCGTGCGTGCGAGCGTGCTTTTCGTTTGATCCTTGTGCTAAAGCAGTGCTAGTCGATTGTATGTAGTTGTAGGCACTACTGTGTTGACTAAAAGCTATAATTGGAAACGTTGCTTGCTATACCCAGTCCATGGAGTTATGTTTAATTAGCTTTTTTGACAGATGTATTTATTTATGATAAGATTAGGCATGCATGTAAAGTAATATAGAGATGAAACTAACTAGCTAATGTGTTTTGCTGCTACACGTATCACAGTAGGAAGTGAATACGGTACAACTTCTGCGAACGAGCTGAAAGATTTGAAGCGTGTGCAGCATTTCCAGAGCCGTGTTGAAACCAGTTAATTTAAGGCTAACCTCATGTCCATGTAATAATAGTGTCTGATAAAAGCTGTCAGGGTTATTAGCTGCTTTATAGTTTGTTACAATATAATCGTTCAACGTGAAGACGATGAGGTGTTTGTATCTCGAAATCTCGATGATGATAATACTCTCCATGAAATTTCAAATAAAAGTTATATTACGTCACTCTTATTTCAGATTAGAAATTTTTAAAAACTTTTAGTTGACATTTTAGTACATGTTTAAATATAAATGATGAGATAATCAGGTTATTGTTTAACGCCTGTTACCCAACCATTCTATTCTGATAAATAAAAAAGAGATTTTTAGTGCTTTAATTGTTTTAATCAAGTTCAAGTAAGCATGAACAGTGATTTCTTACTACATATTGAGGAATTTAAAACATGTAACGTTCCAAAACTCTTAATATGGTTTTTTACAAAACAATTTGTGTATCCGTATGTACTATAGGAATATTTTTCAAACCGATTTATTTTAGGAGAAAGGTAAATAGGATTTGCAGTAAGTTCGATAAAGATAATAAGGTTTGTTTGTATATTTTACACTATAGGGAAATCAATAGGTAGTTTTACACAACCTAGAAAGTTGTTTTTTAGTTTCACACGCAGCACAAAAGCAGTGACTATTACTCGTGAAGTAGTGCCTCAAAACGTTCTTTAAGTACAGAACTGGCAAGTGTGGTGTTAACCCTTTATTTATTTTACAGATTTTTAATTACAGTTATAAAACACATCTAAGCATTGAGTTTCTCTAAAAAATTAAGGCGTACAACATTTTAACGGTCGGATGGATGTTAAACATATTTCAATGCAGGTAACTATGTTTTTAATATGCGTTTTAGAAGACAATATTGGTGTTATGTAATTAATTAACTTAATAAAAATTTGTTTCATTAAGGATTTTTTAATTATGGCATTTACAATAAAATAAGTGTTCTATAATTAAATTTTACTGTCATTCAAATTCCCCACGCAAGATCAATCCTTAACACAGCTGCTATTTTACATCATTATTAGAAAATACGTTTTCTCCAATAGCATTTAACCATTTTAAAGCAATAGGATCGATAATAATCTTTATGCAATTTCCAACACTGTATGCGTGTGCAACCTCCAGGGGCACTGTTCTTAATATAGCCAGAAGGATCTTAATACCATCAAAAATAACCCTAAGACCAACTCCATGTCCAGCCCCAACCCCAGATCCAACCCTAAGACTTACTCCTATACCAGCCCCCAGCCCCAGCCCTAAGCTCCAACCCTAGCTCTACATACAGCCCCAGTCCTCCAGTTCATCCCCCACCCCTAAATACAGCCCTAAGCCAAGACCAGCCCCCACCCCTAATTACAGTCCTCACGTTAGCAACCACAAAAAAAGTCCTAGCTGTCAAAAGGTCCTTATACAACCATAAGGTTTGAAAAATAACCCCCAAAAGAAATCATAAAAAAATAAGGGTAATACGGTCCTATACGTAAGCGAGTAAAAATAATTAGGGTTGAAAGGGCTTCCGAAAAGAAAAGGGTAGAAAATACGGTCTCACACGTGGGTGTGTGAAAATTAAGATAAAAGGGTTGAAAACACGGTCTCACACGTGGATGTGTAAAAATAGGGGTGAAAAAATACATCCTACACGTGCGCAAGTAAACCATAGGGGTGAAAGGGTTGAAAATACACTTTCTATACGTAAGCGAGTAAAAAATAATTAGGGATAAAAAAAGAAAGGGGTCGAAAACACGACCTCGCACGTAGGTATATGTAAAAAATAATTAGGGACGAAAATACGGCGGAAAAATACGGTCTCACACGCGGGTATGTAAAAATAGGGGTGAAAAAATACGTCCTACACGAGGTATATAAAAAATAATTAGGGATAAAAAAGGGTTTAAAATACGATCTCACACGTGAGTGTGTAAAGATAGGGGTGAAAAAACACGTCCTACACGTAAGCGAGTAAAAATAAGGGTGGAAAAGCCGGTCCCCCACGTGGGCATATAAAATAGGGTGTGGGTGGGGCTTGTGACGTAAAAGAAGAAGGGAGGGGAAGGTGTCCCGGTACTACTTTCAATTAAAATTCAAATGAGAGTTTAGGAAGAAAACGCTCGGTCCCGTCGATTTTTATTTTGCATTTAGAATTATTTTACGTAAAACTGAAATATACAGGGTGTGTTAAAAAAAGATCTGACGTCATAGACATTTTTTTAAATGCCATTTTTATTGCAGAATTAGAAAGGGTACACCTTTTTACGTACGACAAGGTAGATATGGATGATGTGAGTACAGGGTATCCCAAACTTGCGACCGCGGGTGTTACCTCCCTTACTTGATGGCATAGGAGAACAAAATTTTGATGTGTAGTACAAAGAACTAAGTCGAATATTTTTAAATTATTTTAGGTTATACAGGGTTTCATTTACATAGGGTGAACCAAACATAGATTTTTTTAAATGGGATTCTCACTTCTGCCATTCTTTCAATATAAGGTTTGAATATGTTATACAGGGTAGTTTAGAAGATGTGGTCATTTTGAAGAAATGATCGTACCTAAATGGATACAATGTATCATTTCTAATAAGAAATATTTTTAAAACAATATATTTTGAAAAACAGACAATGCTAGTGGTTAGGCCTAATTTAGTTGTAAAATGATTCCACTAATTCAAATTAAATTAAATTAAACCATTAACAATCTCACAGTTAATAGCCAACGCGATTAACAAATGATTTCTAAACGTTGTTGATGACATCTGCGGCAATTTTTCTAATTTCTTGGTGAATTCGTGCCTTTAAATCTCTAAATTGGCCGGCCGCGTCACGTATACTTTACTCTTTAAGTATCCCCACAAGAAGTAATCTAGAGCAGTGTTTCCCAAACTTGTCTAAAGCGCGGCCCCTTTTTATTAAAATAATTGTTCACGACCCCTTTATTCCTCATACTCATCACCCAAACCAAAATAGCATGCCTAATTTACAAATAATTGATAGTTTCTCAAATTTTCTTTTACTTTACTGTTTAAGTTTAAATTAAATACATTAAAAAAGTTCAACAATTATTTTAATAACTGCGACCTGTCCCACTAGTAACTAGCAATACTTCTGCCAGACTAGCATTTACAATAAAAAATCGACTCCACATTGTACACCGCGACATCTACATTACAATACTTTTCTATAATATTCGCGAAAGCGCTATTGCTTACTTCGCTACTAGATGGCGCACTGGAACGTTCTCGTAGCCTGGTTTTGGCTTTATATAGGTGGCGATGTGCAACGAGACCTCAGTTAAAAACAGCGCGTTTTGGCGAATGCGGTATTGAGTAAATATTTTACAACTTACATATTCTCGTTTACATATTTACGTTTACGATAAATTACAAATTATGGATAAGTTTTAAATAGCAAGCATCCACATAAAAAAGACAAACCCTTAGAATTCTTTGAAAGAAAGCTGAAAGTTATAAAGTTGCTTATCGCGTTGCCAAAACTAGTAACCCGCACACAATTGGCGAAAATCTGATTTTGCCAGCAGCTGTCGAAATGGTACATATAATATTTTGTGAAAAAATACTAGAAAGTTAAAAACAATACCTCTATCAGACAATACTATCCAAAGTTGAATTAGTGATATGGCAGAAGATATTCAAGCGCAAGTTGTGGAAAATCTTAATAAATGCACGTACTTCTGTCTTCAAATGGACGAATCCACAGATATACCTAACTGTGCCCAATTTATTACGTTTGTAAGATATGATACAAATAATGGTATTCAAGAAGATATTTTATTTTGTTCCCCATTGGAGACCAATACCACTGGAACATGTTTATTCGACACTTTTGTGAAACGCATAAATAAATATGATATTGACCGGGGAAAATGTATTGCTATATGCACAGATGGCACTAAGCTATGACAGGCCATCAATCTAGTCTTGTCGTCAGATTACAAGAAATAATGCCTAATGCCACATGGAGACATTGTTTTTGTACATCGAGAAGCTCTTGCATCAAAATATTTACCTCCTGAAATGCACTGTGTCATGAAAACCATCATTAAAGTTGTAAATTTCATTAAAGGAAAAGCTCTACAGACCCGTATTTTTCGGAAAATCTGCGAAGACATGGGTGCTTTATTTGAAAGTCTTCTTTATAACACTGAAGTAAGGACGCTTTCAAGGGGGAAAGTCTTAAAAAGAGCAGAGCTTTTAATGTATTTGAAAGATAAGAAGTCCCCATATGAAAATCAATTTACCGATCCTATTTGGTTTTTGAAACTAGGTTTCCTTGCTGATATTTCCGAACAATTAACAGTAATTTGCAAGGTCGCGACATTAATATAATTACAACCACAGATAAAATTAAGGGGTTTATAAGAAAAACCGATTTATGGTCGACTTCACTTTGGAGAAAGTTCGATTCATTCCAGTGCATTCAGGAAATTATGGAAGATGTATTCAATTACAATGTTAAAAATTTTGAACAGCTCTGTGATTATTTCCCCGAAGAAATTCAAAGTAGTTACGACAGTTGGCAGATGGATACTGAATCCGTTTTTAGCCGATTTCTTCCAACATGTTGAAATACCAATAAACATGCAAGAAAAACTTATTGAAATATCAAGTGATGGAATGTTGAAGCTCCAATTTTTTTCCCAGAACCCGGACGAATTTTTGACCAAAAGGATGCAGGAATACCATCAGTTAGCGAATTTCACTTTGTTTTTCCCTTTTACTTTTACGGACTTATTAAAATTTAGTTTTATGTTTCGTTTGATAATTAATTGTTAATTTTTTATGCACGGAGTAATTAAAACAAAAATACATGACTTATAACAAAACGGTGTTTGTGTCTTATTTTGGAAATTTCTGGCGACCTACCTAGTAGCTCATTGCGACCCCACAGGGGGCCGCGACCCACACTTTGAGAAACACTGATCTAGAGGATTTAAATCTGGCTGGCCACACTTGGGGGAATTGCTCAAACCCTTCTATCATTCTTGCCCTACAACGTCTAGCTGTACGCATTCTGGGCGTCATTTATAGTCAGTTATAGGGAAGACTGTAAAAAGTCTTTTACTTTTCTCGCAAACCGTACGAGATAGCCATTTCAACTAAGAGCACATTTTGTATGGAACATATGGTAAAGTTTTTAATAAAGTTTTTGATGTAAAATCCATTAAAAAATTGAAAATAAAAAGTTTTCATTAAAAAAAAGCTGTTGGCCCCCCAAGTGAACCGTTTCTGATGGCAGTGAGAAAATCGTATTTTTAGTAGTCGGTTTGTCATTATCGACTTATTCGTTGTACTAAGTTTGAACTTGTTACGTAGTGGTGTTTTTGAGATTTTTAACAAAAAGTGACCTAACGGTTCCATCTTCAAAGGGCTCTAGCTCCCTTAGAGACAATTTTTGGATTTTGGTAATTCAGGTTAAATCGACATAAAATCATGTCTAGTATGTGTAGTGTCCGTTTGTCAGGAAAGTTTCTAGACACCCTGTATGTACCGAACTTTTATTGTACGTCATAAAAGTACAAGACCCTTTTTTAAAGATAATTCTATTCTAGACAATCTTTATTCATAAGAGTTTTTCGTAGGAAGCGTTGGAAGTTAATGTAAAACAAATTTTTATTTGAACGGTACTGCATGATGTACTGTGAAATGTTCAATGTTTTGTAGAAAGCATTAAGTTACATTTGCAATTATGCACACTTAGGATAGTTAAATTTGTGGGGTGGATATAAATGAGAAGTAAGATGATACTTTGTACATTTCACGCAAACGTTCTCGAACTGACGAACGCCACCTTATAACACGTCCCATGGGTGTGGTGTAACAAGTTGTTCTCTCTAGTCTCTGCGATGTGTACTTATTGTAACAAGAGACTGTCATAGGAAAGTCGTGTGTTGGCCACATCAGATTTTTTTTAGGTGTAAGACACTTTTAGTGTATATAATCTTCAATTTTAACAAAATCTTTTTATTCAATCGTATTACACACAAATAATTGTCTAAATCATAATAAAATGGTAATAAAGCAAGTATGTGTGACAAGAAAATGGTATAACCAAATTTTATATTACCATGAAATTTGAATATCTAGAAGTTGAAGTACAACAAACACCTTTGATGTATTTGATACGTAGTCAGTAGTATTTGTAAACAGGTTTACATAAACTAAATATTTAGTGACAACGACGTATCGATTGAAATAATGGAGCTCTTCTAACAATTTCACGGGTTTAAATGGAAACTAAACTGTTCGTTAGGATTTAATCATAGATGATCCTAAATTACACTTTTATTTTCGTTACGCTAAAAAGCTTTTTGTTTGTTCCTTTGGTAACGATAAATAGTAGGTTAGAAAAGTTCTAGTAAAATGACTCATCAAAAGATTAACTGTGCACACAAAAATATCTGGTGTGAAACAACATACGACCTTCCAATCTACAAAGTAGAAATTAAAAGAAGTGAAATAATTTTAATCATAATTTTTTAAAGATTACTGTACAACCTCCTTTTTATATGTTCATAACGAAAACAGGCAACATTGTAAAAACAAAAACAATAATCTATGTCAGAATGACGTTTAAAACTTAATGTCAGTTAAAGATTCATAGACATAAATACATGTTAACGTAAAAAAATTCCAAAGCCGCCTGCTTCTATAAAAAAATAGTTAATACAGCTAAAACATTTTCGATTGTAATACAACTAGTGGTATGATTATTACGGATGATATTTTGAGTATATTGAGTTGGAGATTCCACGAGTCCGAAGGGCGAGTGGAATCTCCAGCTTCAGTTTTACGAATAGTATCATCGATAATTAATCATACCACGTATTGTATTCCATAAGTAAATATAAAGAATGAAGAAATAGAGTAATTTCTGTTTAATTAATTGCTTATTGATTTACTGTCACTTTGACAATTTACACTTTTAGCAGTAGGTACAGTTATTATAAATTAGATGTGCCTGCTCTTTATTTGTTGAGATTTGAGAGTTGGTTGAGGTATTGTTCTCTAATATTGTACAGAATTTAGCGTTTGTAAAGGACTTGAAACTTCTATATGAACATTACAGCTTTGTTCTCCTGTTTCACCTCGCACCGAATTAATTAATTCTTACTTCCGATTTGGTTGCATATGTAAATAAGGTTTAATCGACGTCGCATTACTGTACCTAGTAATTTTCATCAGTTGTTGGTCGGGTCCATTACCATTGGCAAGATGAGTGACTGAGGTGGAACTACTATGGCCAGTCAATTTCTTATTTTTGATATCAAGTCCAATTTTGTCTGCTGTTTCTCTAGTCTAGTCTATTTGAAGTCAGTTTTGAACAAAATTATTTTACTATTAAGCGGCTTCACTACACCTCCATCCCAGTTCTTTTGCAGCTATAATATACAACTTTTAAACAAACTTTCTGGAGTGTTTTCGTCTCAAATTTTCTGCATTTCCTATTTTCGTCTAGAGTAAATGCCACGGCACTTGTTAATTTTGTTAATTTTGGTCGCCCATAACTTTTTAACTGTTTTGTCTTGGATTGTTATTCTGAATTTGAGTTATTAAAAAGAAATGATGTCTTGATCATTATACAGGAAGAAATAAAAGTTACTTTTTTACCCTTAAATGTTTAACGCCCTGAGGAAAAAATGAGCGCTGAAATTTAGTTTCATCGTGTCGGTTTGAAGTGCAACCATTTCTTCACAAAATAATTTTTCATTCATGCCAATATCTGCTTTTTAAGAGAAGCTGCAAACTTTTAAGAACAGTGCTGCAGTATTTTAATTTTATTTGCAGCTTAGAACATTACATTATCCTATCGAGTACCCTAAGCCAAATATCTAAAAACTAATAGCCCGTATTGCTACCTCGTGTTCTTATCACTTCTACAATGTGCCGTGGCATGCTTTTAATGCAGTTTTGAATTGCTTCTTGAGGAATATTTTCCCATTCTGCAAGGAGGGCTGTTCGCAGATTTGGCAAGGCTTTTGTGTGTCGCTAAGATAAATTGCTCGTCGGGTAAACCGAAATGTTACAACGGTATTGGGATGTTGGTCAAAATGGTCCGAGGAAGGGGTGCAACAACGTCGCCCTGGATCTGAACGTCCCCGCAGGACTACAGATCGCGAAGAACGTCGCTTAAGACTTTTGGTCACAAGAGACAGATTTTCAACAACTCGATCGATTGCAAATAATTGGATGAGAGGTGTAAGACCCAGAATGTCAATGTCATCCGTTTATCGCCGGATAAGGCGTTATGGGCTGCGTTCATATCGTCCATTTTTATGTCTTCCTCTTACACCACTTTACCGTCTACGTAGGCTAGAATGTAGCAACGAAAGGGCGAATTAGGCGCAAGGATGGCATCGAATTGTATTTAGTGACGAGTCCCGATCTTTCTTGTGGGCCCACGATGGTCGTAGGAGGGTCAGACGGATGTGTGTAGAACGTAAAAATCCAACATTTTCTGAGAAACGGAACACAGCCCTCACACAAGGAGTTATGATATGGGGTGCAATATGTTACGGTAGCAGATCACCCTTGGCCTTCATTGATGGCAACTTAAACGCCGCTGGTTATATTGCCAATGTGCTAGAACCCGTTGCGCTTCCATGTCTTCAGGGGCTGTAAAATCAGATTTCCCAACAGGATAACGCACGCCCTCATACGGCAAGGGCTACAACACGTTATTTGGAAGAAGCTAACATTGCCGTCCTTTCATGGTCTGCTCGGTCGCCTGCTTTGTCGCCCATTGAACGTGTATGGGATGAGGTCGGTAAGCGACTGGGTAATTTATCACACCCTCCAGATACCTTACACGATCTCCGGCTACCGATCCAAGAAGCTTGGGTTGATATACCACAGGCTATACCACAGGCTATAGATCACTTGATTGATAGCATGCCACGCCGTCTAAATGAGTGCATTACAAATCGTGGCGGAGCAACACATTATTGAAAAAAGCATTTCTAGTTTTTGTTCTTTCGTTTTCAAATTTTAATCGTTTGACGAAAATTTCAATAAAATCGTTCAATGAATTCTAGGTGTTGCATTTTTTATGGAAGTCAGTATATATTTCCAGATAATGGTATTTAGTAATAATAATTATTCCAAGCGATGCAATTACTTTTCACCACATACATAACAGTTATTTATGTATTAATGGTACAATTGGAACATTATGGCACGAGGGAGTGTTTAAAGCCAGACGAAGGTGTTGCAATTTTCATGGTAGTCAGTATATATATATATATATATATATATATATATATATATATATATATATATATATATATATAATATATAATATATATATATATATATATATATATATATATATATATATATATATATATATATAGCAAGAGTTTTAATTAAAAGTAATGGCGGATACAGTTATGTTAAAATCTGAAATTACGAAGCTGTAGGTTTCAAATATAATATTGCCCTGAATGTGAAACTTCCGGTTATACCGGAAGTAGACGTCAACTGTGTTATTTTAAATGGAACCTAATATTTTTTATTTTATTTTCGAATACTACATGAAATTCTATATAAAATTTGTGCACAATGTCCTACACCAAAAATGAATACTGACACCAGACGAATTGGCTTAAAAAAATACAGTGGAAAATGTAATAAAATACAGGGTCTTCTATTTAAGTAAGCAACTTATATATGATTTAAATTATGAATGTTGGCGGCTAAGTTTAAAACACCCTGTATGAAATATCAATAAGATTTATATATATATATATATATATATATATATATATATATATATATATATATATATATATATATATATATATATATATATATATATATATATATATATATATGGAGTTAACGCACTTGTTTATTGGTTACAATTTCACGTCACTAGCTTCGTTATTAATGGAGATATCGTTATGCCATGTTTTTAAAAAATCGAAATATCTCGAAAATACTTCATTTTTGGTATAGGACATTGTGCACAAATTTTATATAGAATTTCATGAAGAATTCGAAAATAAAATAAAAAATATTATGTTCCATTTAAAATAACAAAGTTGACGTCTACTTCCGGTATAAACGGAAGTGCCACATTCAGGACAATATTATATTTGGACTAAGCGTCATTCAAAACCTACAGCTTTGTAATTTCAGATTTTTAACATAACTGTATCCGCCATTACTTTTAATCAAAGCTCTTCGCGCCACACCCTATATATATATATATATATATATATATATATATATATATATATATATATATAACAATTAAGTTTAAAGTGAAAATTGGGTATAGGGTCTCGATCAGACTGTTAATTTTAAGAAATTTAAAATTCCATTATTAGGTCACTATTTCGAAATATTTTATTTTTTCATCAGGGCTAATCTAAAATTTGATGATGGTCAGATACATAAATTTAATAATTTAAGGATGAACTTACAGTTTTAAATGCAGAATGTACGAGAGAAAATGTGCTATGGATACATATGTAAAAATGCGGATTTAGCAATTATTACATCTAAGAACAGGATTATGTATGGATATGCTAAAATGTATAATTAATATAGCTAATAATAATACGATAATTAAGTGTAGGGACTTACAATTCTTATAAAACCGGACAAAAATGGAAGACGGCGTAAATGCGTTCTTTTCAAATTTAAAAGTAATAGATGTGTTGAGGTAAAGGAAAACATTACAATTAGATTAGGATAGAAGTACCAACTTAACCTGAGATTATGAGGCAGGAAATTTTTTAAAACAAGGCAAATGACATATTTTAAAATCTATGAAATTAAGATTCTATATTTAACAATAATTATATATAATGCTCAGATTGCTAATGTTTACTCTATTATTTCTTGAACGTTTATCCTTATTCTTCGACAATCCGAAAATACTAACGAAAGAAAGAAACCTTACAAAACGTCTGTTTGTTGAAATGTGCCATATTAATAAGGATAAACATTCAATAAATAATAGAGTAGACAGTAGCAATCTAAGCATAATATATAATTATTTGGTAAATATAGAGTTTCAATTTCGCAGATTTTAAAATTTGTCAATTAAATTGTTTTTAAAAATCCTTTCAAATCTCCCGCCTCATAATCTCATGTTAAGTTGGTACTTATATCCTTATCTAATTGGAAAATTTTCCTTTATCTCAACTCATCTGTTACTTTAAATATAAAAAGAACGCATTTCCGTCGTCTTCCATTTTTATAAGAATTCTAAGTCCTTTACACTTAACTATTTTAATTATTATTAGCTATATTAATTATATATTTTAGCATATCCATATATGATTCTGTTCTTGCATGTAATAATTACAAAATCCGCACTCTTACACATGCATCTATATCACATTTTCTCTCGTACAATCTATATTTGAAATTGCGGGTTCTTGCTTAAATTATTAAATTTATGTATCTAACCATCATAAAATTTTAGATTAGCCCTGATGAAGTAAAATATTTCGAAATATATACTTAATAATAATTTTCGCTTTAAACTTAATTGCAATTCAACGAAGTGGGTCAAATTGCTCCTTGTACTCTTAGTTATTTCTAAACTTGTCTAGACAAAACGATTGCGTAGTTTTGTTTATCTAATATATATATATATATATATATATATATATATATATATATATATATATATATATATATATATATATATACGGAAGAGTTGGCTTACACCGATCCACTACCTAGAGGGTCAATAATATGACAAATACCTGTATCGCCGTACAAAGCGAAAGGAATAAGCCAGAGTGAACGTTTGTACAAATTAAGGTAATTAAGTAATAATTAAAATTAAAAATTAAAAATAAAGTATGTAGCTTTGGGAGTTTGAGCCTTGCAAGAGTCAATCTTATTTAACTATTAGGTTTTATCACCTGTATCTGTACTCTGATTGCTTATTTTAATTTATATCATTATTACAAAATACGAATAATGTTATTGGATTTCAGGTGCGTTATTTAGTATTGAGTGCAACAGTATATGTGGCCTCATTCCTTTGTCAACGTGTGTTATTATTTACACAATACCAAGATTGGATATTTTGTTTACGGTTAAAGTTACGGAGTGGTTTATTTATTTTATGGGAATTTTTATTTATGCAACTTTACAGCAACGTTTAATTATTTTTTTAATTATTTTAATGTAAGCTTTAACGTAACAGTTGGTTAGAATACTTGCTATTTTGAGTTTTGTTGATATAATTTCATTTTAAGAGATAAGTTTCGTAAGGTAGAACATAACGTAAATCAGCTGGTTTATTGGCACGTCATTTTATTACGATTACGTGCAGATATTTTGAAGTTTTATAGGAAACATCGGACCGAGGCTATCAATTAACTGATTGACCTGGTTTGCGACAAAAGGTAAGCAAGCTTTTTTGTTTGTCCTGAAGTTAGCTATGAACTGTTCGCGTTAGCTATTATGACTCTTATATTGACATCTACAAACATTCTGGCGTCCATACGATTTATGACACCCTTATTGTATTTCACGTATTACGACATATCCTAAACGCAAAATTAGTAACACGTCCCACCTCCTTTACTTCACTGAGCTACCCGCCCCTTCTTTATCTGTTACTTCCGATCTACTACCATTTTTGCGCGTAACAGGTGGGGTACGTGCGACGGACCCCTTCCTTTTTTTAGGAAAAATTTCACAATTACGTTCATGGGCTAATCACACAGTTAATCAGGTCAGTTAATCAAATCAATCAGTCAAGTCAATTTGATCAACACGACAACCCTTTTGGTGAAAACTTTTTGTGTGCGTAGATTTAGCGATCAATTAATCAAAATCAATTAATAAAATAAATAAAACCAATTAAATAAAAATAATAACAACAAAACTGTCGGGAGAGACAAGTGAATTTATTTATTAAATCTCGTCATGAAATTACATAGTAGTAATAATAATAAAGCTGTTTTTCTAAATGAATATTAAATTGGTTGCTTTCCCTATTGGTCCTAAAGCACGCATTGAAATACCATTACTCTTCAACCGCTCATTAAAATGTTGTATACGATGGTCCTCAGACTTGAAACACTTATGATAACGCTTGGGTAGCACACATTTAAATTTATCCAGTTCCACACCTTTTCATCGTACTTTGTTGATAATCATATTGAAGGATATCCTTGACAGGCTGACACGAGTGAATAGCTATTGGTTTCTGGTATATTTTTTATATATATATATATATATATATATATATATATATATATATATATATAGTCATGATATATTCACTTTCTGTGTTTTGTTTATAAATGGCCAATATAAAGTGCGTGCTACCCGAGCGTTATCATAAGTTTTGCCGACCAATTTAATATTCATTTAGAAAAACGGCTTTATTATTAAAACTATTATGTTGTGCAATTACGAGTTTTAATAAATAAACCCACTTTTGTTTCCCGGCACCAAGTTTAGTTATTATTATATTTATTTAATTGATTTGATTGATATTATTAATTGATTTTGATCGCTAAAGCACTCACACACAAAAAGGGCCACCAAAAATGGTTGTCGTGTTGATCAAATTGACTTGATTAATTGACTTGATTAATTGTTTTGACTGATTGATTAATTAATTTTGTCAAATAGATGGTGTAGGTTAAAACCCTACTCGAGGTAAACATTTGTATTTAAAAAATTGGTTTGATTTAATTGTTTTGATTATTTAATTTTATTTCAAAATAATCGACAAAGACAAACTTGACCACCAAAAACAAAAATGGCCGTCGAAAATGACCGATAGCCTTCGGCGTTTGAACAAAGTCACACAACTTCAGATTCCTACGCATGCGCCGACTTCTCAATGTCTGTACTTGGAGGACCTTTGGAGCTATGCGCTGGTGCCCTCATTCTACTCGCAATAATAAAAATTTAATGCATGTCAAAGATAAAGGGTGTTGGAGTGTATTAAATTGTGCGGAAAGAGAAATCGCCCACATGAGAAATTTTTATAAAAAGGTGAATCAAGTTCTGGATAGTATACGGAATGAATTTGAACATGAATAATGGTTATTCCGAAGAGCAGTGAGTAAGAAATTCCAGATGGCTACGTTCTTCTTGCATCTTTTGCGTTGTGTCCATTTCGTACAATCCACTCGTCAAGGAGACGCATTGGAATCTCGCTTGTGATGGGTTGATAGTAGTTTTGGAGCGAAAATTTTGTGACGTTTTGTTAATATGGTTATTAAAGCATAAGTGGGTCGGTTGGCAAAAGAACTCGAATAAAGTGTAAGCGCGCGTAAAGTTTTTATGAGACGAAACAGTCAGTGTTGGTTTTATTCGTAAACATTTAATGCTGCAGCACATATTAGTTGACCGTAAAAACCCATATTGGGGAATGAAGTATTTAAACAATTACGAATAAAAGGATTTATTGTGAATTGAAAGGAAATACTAGTCTTTTTCTTTCAAGAATTTTGAAAAGTGCGAAGGCAGGTTAAAAAGTACAACAGCAAATTTTAAATTAAAGGTGTTCAGTACTGAAGGGTGCGATCTAACAAAGAAACCTAAAGTAACCCTTTAAGTAGCAAAATAAAAGTGTGTAGATTAAGCTAGATAGTGGTGACATTATTGTCATTGGTTGTAGTACATGTGCTACCGTTAACAAGGACTGAGGCAGTAAAAACATTAACATTGAAAAAGTGGCGCAACTTTGGAAATGCTGCGTCAATTTTAAAAAAAGTTACAGTTTCGGGTACGATATTTATTATCGAATAATCGACAACTAACATTATTTTGATCAGACTTATAAACACATCATTAACGCATTTCTGGTATGCCCAATATCATGAATTCTATGGTCGTATTCGAGACTTTTTGGTCACCTCGGTCCGAATTTTCTTGAAATTTTCAATTGTTTTTTCTTCTTTGTTTGTTAACTTCATGTCCCTTTAATGTCCAGTAACGTTCAACAGGGCGGAGTTCTGGGCAATTGGGTGGATTAGCTTCCTTGAGCACCAAAACGATGTTGCCTTTATACCAGTTCATGTCGCCTTGCAATAGTGATATGGGGCTAAGTCCGGAAAAATAAGTAGACCGTGTGTTGTCTCAGAAAAGGCTTCAATCTCTTTTGGAGACATTCCTTAATATAAATTTCAGGATTTGCAGATCCAGATGTCACAAAGGATTTGCTTCTCTCTCCACAGCTCCAAACAAAAAACTGTTTGGGGAACTTCGTCTTCTTTTTAGTTCGGGATTCTTTAGGTACGTTTCCTCGTCCACGGGAAACTTTTGGCCAGATGTTTGGGAAAACTTGCAGGAACGAATGACCCATCGTGAATTACGCAACAATCTTCGCTTTGAAAGAAATTAGCTCTCAACTTTTTAGCTCGGTTTTTGCCTATGTTCTTCTCGGCATTTCAGCCTTGAGATAATTTCCGAATTAGGTTATTTGGATACTTCTCCATCTCGGCACAGCTTTTTGTACCGTTTTGTCGAGTGAAATATTTCTGGTCTGCCACTTCCAGGTTTCCGAGTGTTTCCTTGAAGTTAGTGATAAATTTTGTAAGCGAATGTTTGCAAACTTTAGCTTCTTTTGCAATTCGAAGGGCTGACCATAGAGGATTTTCATGAAATTTTTTGAGAATAAATTTACGCACTTCCAGAATTTTTGCCATTATAAACTCAATTTCCATCGTACAAAGACAAAAATTGAATGACTACTATTTCAAATCCTACTGCATAGCATTTTTTTGATGGAAAGAATTTATGTAAAGGTTGTGCCAATTTTTCAATGTTAACGTTTCTTCTGCCTCAGTTCTTAGTACGAAATCGATTACATAAAAGCAACTAAGAATTTTAATGTTCAAGTGGAAGTAAATATTTCTTGTGACGAACATTTATTCTGAATGGCAAACACTAAATCAGATTACCCATTTTTTGTGTGCGTGTTAGGCGTGAGTGAACAACACACAGTTACGTTCGCGGGTGGTATAGTGGCCAGGTTACCTAGATATTACGGCTGCTTTCTGTTTTCTTTTTATAAGTGTGTGTGCAGATTATATTACGTGAAGCAGACCGCCTCCTACGGGCATCACGTTATACCGGACAAAGTATTGCCAAATTTAATGGTAAGGATAGTTTGATTATCGTTAGAGATTTAATTGTTTATGGTTAATATCACCCGAATATAAAGATAATCAAACTCCTGTTTTGAAGATTGGTAATACAGATTCGCTATTAAACTAACCACTTTTATTACTTGTTTAAGTTGCTGTAAAATCTTATACCACCTTGTGTGAAATTACATAACAGGTTACACATTTTAAGATCTAATTAGTCTGAGTATTTTAGTTAGGATTGACCTGAAATTGCTCATTGAGCCAGATCAATTGCAAAATTTAATTATTAAGAATTCTTTTATAGTCATTAAAATGCAGAACACTGATAAGATATTTTATTAACTAGAAATTCCAGATTTGAACTATTACAATTCATTCATATTGGCGAATGTTTAAATACGATTTTAAATAGGAAGTATTCGGATAATACTTGAGAATATATATATATATAATATATATATATATATATATATATATATATATATATATATATATATATATATATATATATATATATATATATATATATATATATATATATATATATATATATATATAATATATATCAATCATTATAGCGTCCGTATATAATTCCTTAATTTGGCGTCACCTAGATCGAAACGTATGCTCTGACATTTTATGTAAGTACATAAATCAACATTTCATAGTCTATTCCATATGTCTCTAGCTTTATTTTTACTATATACATAATTTTCGTACGTTGGACAATCATTCTGGCGCCCGTACATTAATGTACTGCACTAAAAATCATTACGGCGTCTGGCTGCGTTGCAAGTTTTCTTAATGTAACAAAGCAATAATTTTGGCATCTCGGATTAGAATATACATAATGTTGTTGTTGCAAGCATACAGGCGTCAATATATTTTAGATAATAGTTAATGGGCAATCAGTTTGACGTCTGTCTTCGTATTACACAAGAATTGAATGTGTGTTTTCACAACTAAACTACAAGATAATTTGTGGGTCTTAGTTTAAAATATACACAATGTTGATGTTGCAAACATATTGGCGTCTATATATTACAATTAATAGTTTGTGTGCAATCAGTTTCATCAGATCATTTTGACGTCTTAGTTTAAAATACACGCATTGTTATTATTGCCGCATATGAGCGTCAAGGTGTTTTTTTATTCAAAGAATAAACGCCTTGCAATCAGTTTGACGTCTGTTTTATGTTAACCAAAGCAATTCCCATTCTTACGTAAGTTTTCGTATCTTGTATATGAGCAAGCTTTGCAAAATAATGAAAATAACTGTAACTGAAAATAGAACATACGTAAGGTACTATACATTTAAAGCGCTATCGATTCATTTTTCTAATTTATTGTATATTAGCCTCACAAACCTCAAAAAACTGTGAGGATCATTAAATCTAGTAACTGTCGCGATAATAGACAGAGAGATGCACGCACGGAGTGGTGCATCGCAGACCGAATTCGTACCCTTTTCGAGTTAGAAATAAATAGAGCATACAGAGTCAACTTTATATAATACACACAGAGCACGCTGACTTATTTTTGAAGTTTTATTATTCATTCAACAAATACTGATTTTTATTGACTAGAGATGTAATGGTGTTTTATTCATCGTTCGAGAAAATATGGAACAATGGTCTCTACTGGCATTTATGCACAGTGTTGTCGAAATTAGTACTTGTAAGTAAGAGGAACGATATCTAACACGTCTTAAAAAGATTTGCCCCATTTTAAATTTACAATCCTGATTTGTATCATAGTAAATAAAACAGGAGACAGTCAAAATAATTAACAAATAAATTCGGCCATGATAGCGGGTTGGACTCACTAAGTGTAGGTTCTAAAAATCGAACCAAACGCACTAAATTTTGTTTTATCGTTAATATTTGTTTTATATCCTTTCAGCAAATACATGAAACAAAGTGTACGGTGTGAATCAAGGTTTAGTAATAAATTTCACACAAAAAATACACAGTTCATATTTCTAAACACAAAATGGCACTTACTGGAAATAAATTGTCAAAATCTAAAAAATTTTATGGGACGGCCACAAAATCAAAGTTTTCACATATTCGGATATTATTTATTAATAGGCACAACAGAACATAAAAATTAGGAAGGTTGTAGTCTAGATTCCCTCTTCTTCTTTGCATTTCACCTATTACTTCATCTTGTTTATAGTTTTACGTGATTATGATATTAATACAAGATAATCAAAAACTCTTGATATTATATATGCCTCATGTTCTTTGTATGGGAAAGAGATACGTAATACATCAGAAAACAATTCTTCTAACACGTTATCAAAATCATTAACACCAAATATATAAGATAAAACACATTACGTATACGTAGAATGTTGGAGGGATCTCCGGATCCGACTCCCTCAATATTCCATTCTTCACCTGCGAGTCTCTCGCACACTGACTACGGAATGTTCCCGCAACAGAATACCGTTACTATACGTTGTGCGCTCTCTTATTTACTATCGTGTATAGCATTAACAGTGACGGGTTTTGGTGCATTACACTATTATCGATGGTTACACTCGTACAGGATATGTATATCACTTCCTAAGGGACACATTTATTAAATTTGTCCAACATTTTCATAAAACCAAAAAGATGAATGGTCTCCGTAGAGTTTGTATATCATCTCCATGTAAATTGCGCTTTTGTTAAGAATTATCAACAATCAATATGATGCATTGTTCTTCGTAAATTGTTTTGAAACAAATTCTTGTATAAATTATATACGTAATTTAGTAAATAGCCTATCATTTTATATACAATTACTGGGCTCTCCATCTCCTCTAATTATGTCTGTGAGTTTAGTATTGATTGTTATAAGTAAGTTTAAAGTTAAGTTTTGATTCGCGCAGTATTTATTAATATACCTTTAAATAAAATAAATACAACAATGAATGATAATGCGTGCTAGAAGTTCTGAGTTTGGTAGAATCAGCGTATTTCATCCACTTTAGTAATCAAACAAACAATTTAATGGATTTATTTTCTTCACTTTTTCAGTTATTTTACAAATTGTAATATCTTCAGAAGCATTCAACCCAAAGAAAGTCTCTTGTTCGAACCCGTTTCAGGCGTGGGTGTTTTTTAAGTATAGTGGGTTAAGTTTGGGTAGCCGTGGCTAAAACCTCGCCTTTTAAAAAATAAAGTCAAGTCTAAAATGTTTTTTTTTAATTTGGCTAAACTCCTTTTAAATGAACAAACGTTATCTAAAAATTCTTAATTCTCAAAAATTAACATATGTTTTATTTTATTCAATGTGTAATAAATGTTCAAATGAAATGTGGGCATAGACTATCAAATACCAATAAAATGACAACCATTTTCACTTTTATTTAAATCAAATATATGACAAATGGATAAGTCATGTTCAGAAAAATGAGGTTAGGTATATTACTTTAAATTGACCTTTGATGGTTGGATTATTTCAACCGGTAGAACACTTAATTTTATGGGCCACCCTAATGGGTGGCACATAAAAAATGTCGTATTGAGCCCTTCTGATCCTATCTACAACACATTTTATTGTTAATGCTTTGCAGTATTAAAAGCTAATCAAGCAGGCGAATGTCTCCGTCTAATTTCCTTCCGATATTCTTTTGTTTTTAACTAGCAATAAACGTCAGAATAGGTGACGAAAAATAAGTAATTTTGATACTGTTGCGTCATTATTGGAAACAAAACGTTTCTGCTACCGCGGCAGTTAAAAAAAATGCGAAGTGGAAGGGGAAAGTATAGTGAACATTCGTGCTGCGCAGCGCTGGTTTCGAAAATTTACTGGCGGAGATACAAGTTTCAAGAGAAAACAAGGTTCTGGTGGGCCCAACTCGTTAAGTAACGCTGAACTTCGAGATGTTGAAGCAAATCCATCGACAAGTACCTGTAAGTTGTCAGTAGAACGTGGCTATTCCAAAGAAACCGTAAGGCGCCACTTGCATCAACCTGGAAAAGTCAATAGATGCTGTAGAGAAGTTCTTCACGACTCAACTCCAGCAATGGCAGAAAGGTGAGTTCAGGTTTGTGATCAACTGCTTTCTAATCCTTGGGATGAACGTTTCTTCAAACGGATCGTTACTTGCGATGAAAAGTGGATTTATTTCAATAATCATAGCACAGAAAACCAGTGGATTACTGTTGGGCAACCTGCATTGTCGGTTCCCAAACGAGAAAGGTTTCAAAGGAAGGTTATGCTTTGTGTATGGTGGAATTTTGAAGGGGTTATTTACTTTGAGTTGGTTCCTGATGGGCAGACAATTGATACTAACCTTTACAGTCAACAGTTGGATAGGATTCATGATGCTCTAAGTCGGCGCTATCCAGGCTTAGTGAACAGAGGACGGACAATTCTGCAACAAGACAACATCAGACCTTATACTGGAGCTGAAGCTCAACAAAAAATTAGCGAGTTGAGTTTGGAGCTTCTTCCTCAACATAATTAATTAATAATATAAATTGGTTTCTAAACGGTGCTAATTTAACGTGGTAGCATTCAAACAAAAAACGAATTTCATAAAGGACAATTTCGATTCATAAACGTAACCAGTCACTGAGTAGTTCAAAATTAAGACACTTGTTTCTTAATCTTCAGTGCGTTAGGATTACTAAGCGAAATTCAAGGGCGAATATACCTACTTCGGGATAAAACCTTCAGTTAAACTATCTACCTCAGAGATTTGAAACAAATAATAACTCAAAATTAAATCTATGAAGTGTTCATTAAAACTATGAACTATGAACCAAGTTACTCAATTAATCTTTAAATAGTCCAGTCGCGTTAGACCAAAATAAACCGAAATTGGGGAATTTGTTGTACCGAGCTGAATTTTTGCACAGACCGTTATTCTGGCATTATAAAGTTAGAAACCCCAGTAAAAAAATCACGTATTATAAAAGTTGTAGCTAATAAAATTCACTACAAGATTGATAACTTGAATCTTTTTTTGTGCGATTAGCCGTCTCTGATATATTGCGCAGAGATGGGGGAGCGCGCGCTCAATTTATGCAATAACGCGGCGCAAGGCGGTTAATTCACTTTTACCGATTATAGCCATGATGTAAATAAACTAGGTGTAGCAATCCCAAAGATGCACAGTAGTTCGACCAATTAGACATTTACCCAAAATACAAAAAGCAACATGGCAACAAGTCTAATCATAATCTAATATAACCTGAGCATACTAAAATTGGAGAAGGGAATGTAGAAACTCGGCTGTATCCTTCCAAGGGTTTGGACAAGTTTGCTGATTGCAAGGAACATATTTTCTTCTTGCACGCTTTTAGTGGATGCGATACCACATCTGCGATGTTCCGCAAAGGCAAAGTTCAAGCTTTTAAAATGTTTGAAAGAAAACCTGCATTACATCGCATGTCTGAAATGTTCCAACATAAAACCTGCACCCCAGACAAATTATTTTAAAGCGGTGGTGTACAATGCTCCACAAGTATCGATAATTTCCGGTAAGGATTAATAATAACATTATCACGATGTGATATAACTATGTCTTTATAAAATCGACAAGACTCAATAGACCGGTTTATCTGGCGTCGCTGTCGCCAGGTAGGGAAAGACTTGGTTAAGAAAAAAAGATCTAGAACCTAAACCCGGTTTACTTTCAGGTACAAACTTGGCTCAGGGAAAAGTTAGAACCTGTCCAATGGGGCTGGCAATTGGAGAACGAGATCATGCAGTCAACAACAACAACAATGCCTCCAGCAGCAGAGAAACTGTTAAACGCAATTTTTTGTAATTACAAGAAGGGGTGTGATACAAAGTGTACCGCAATTTGTGGTCAATGCCAGGGCCTTACGTGCCTCAACTCTTCGCCCACATTACAAGTAGAATTCGACGATGAAGTGTGCGAAGTTGAAGATGTTCCTGCAAGGACAGCAGACACCGACGGTGACGATGAAACAGAAAAAGACGAATAGTAATAAGAAAAGAGCGACAGAGACGTAGCGAGTGGGAGCGAAAGAGAAGATTAATAATTAACTACATTATTTTATAAATACCCTTCAATAATAATCATACCGTAGCGAAATTAACGTGGGAAAATGAATTAACCGCCTTGCACCGTGTTATTGTATAAATTGAGCGCGTGCGCCCCCATCTCCGCGCCATATATCAGAAACGGCTAATCGCACGAAAAAAATATCAATGGTGTAGTGAATTTTATTAGCTACAACTTTTATAATAGCTTTTAATGGCATAGTAGGCGAGTAATTCTCAAAAATTCAAAATCGGCATTTGACCTCTGATATCTCAAAATGCTCCAGTGATTTTTTTGCTGGGGTTTCTACTCAATTTTATGATGACAAAATAAAGGTCTGTGCAAAAATTCAGCTCAGTGCTCCAAATTCCACACGAAAATCCTAACGTGACTGGTCTAAAACGTATTTTTATATTCGTACACGCACAAATGCCTAGATCATTTTTAAAACACTTAGAACGTGTAACACCGTCGAAAATTCCATATCGACTTTTTACGAAAACAATATTTTTCTTGTGTGCTTTGCGAATAACACCGTCGAAAATTCGATATCGACTTTTTACGAAAACAATATTTTTCTTGTGTGCTTTGCGAATAATAAAGTAAAATATACGTATCTGTAAATCACATACCTTTAACCGTTTAGTATTCGTAAGATGTTTAGAAACACGTTAGATCAGAACGGGGTATGTTATTGTCTAACCGTAGCCTCAGAGAAGCGAACCCGAAATGCGATTTAAAAAGGCACTCTTTTGAGATAAGGGTAATAATGTCATCTCAACTCTTAGTAATAAGTAAATTTTGCATTGAATTATGCACTGGTACCGTTTGAGTAAATACTGGGTGCCCCAAGCCAAACTACACATACAAAACAACCGTCATAGTTAGCTTCCTTTAATAAAACGGTAAAACACGTGAACCATCGATTGACGGAAGCCATATTTTCAGGACCCACTGGTACACCCTCCTATATCCCCCACACTACAAAA
The DNA here is from genome assembly GCA_036346205.1 of Vesta saturnalis. Lineage (NCBI taxonomy): Eukaryota > Metazoa > Arthropoda > Insecta > Coleoptera > Lampyridae > Vesta > Vesta saturnalis. The sequence goes on along the minus strand of JARFJB010001138.1, from coordinate 1,021,387 downwards.
TCACACTCCAATAATTTCAAATTATGCAATGGACAATACGAAACGTACCTATTTGTATTTTTAATTTTTTTTGCATTTATACTTAAGAACAATTAATTTTATTATTTTAGGGGAGAGTAAATAGAATGGTGTACACAGTGAATCCTTAAAATCTTCCGCTCATTAGGATCCATGGGGGACCAGTTTTACAGTTCATCTCCAAGTGTCACCTTGACAATTATTTGAAGTGCATGGGTTAGGTAATCTTGCAGAATATATATAAATATATGACTTCAAAATAACATCAATTGTATATCTAGGTAAAATTACGCCTGAAAGCTGTAGACCGTAAATATGAAATAACTTCAGCTTAAATAAGAACAAAAAGATTAAAAATTGATTTTACAGTGTTGCCATTTAAAGACATCTGAATGATTGTAAATGTACAGCATAAATACAATAAAAATATATTTAGAAGTAGCGCTGTGATGGCAAAGTGCTGAACTAATTTGTATACAATTTTACGTATTACACCATTTTGGTGACAAGTTTTTAAAAAATCTCAACGTAGGAGTATGGAATGGGACCCATACTCAGAATAAGTATTATAGGGTGCTACTGGAATCGTCTGCTGCCAACGGTGCTTCTCTAACACTCATACTAAGAAAATTATTAAGGATTGTAATTTGACCTCCATACACAGACGCCACTTTGCAAAGTGCTGCCAACTTGATAGCAAATGCCAAATTGATGGGCGCAAAAATAATAGAGTTATATATCTATATATATATATATATATATATATATATATATATATATATATATATATATATATATATATATATATTGTGATTTGTGACGAAAGCACTGATTGTTACAGTTTTAAAACTAACTAATGTTGTGGTTATTTAAAAATTAATAAAGCGACTTTTCATTTTGATTTTTCTAAATTGGGTAATATTTATTTAGTTTAGGATTTTATGAAAGAAATATCAATTTATATGTATACCCGGACTACTTAGAAATTATCCAAATAACATTTTATAACTTGGATTTTTCATATATACACGGTGTTATCAATAAGTTTAAAGCGACCCGTGTACTTCAAAATTTTATTAAGCTTTTGGATACATCTCCTTTTAAGTGTGATTGAACTTTAGTTGTGTATGATTTTACTGAGTAGGCTACAGTACTATCTTCCACAGTCAGGTAGGCTTAACATTCCGCCTAAGACTATTTATTTTAGAATAATTTAAGTTTGTAGTGGCGCCCAGAGACAATTTCTCCTGAATTGAGCATTGTTGGTTGTGAATTTATGGTAAGCGTAACGTGTTCGAAACTACCGTTCCATAATTTTACTGCGTATATCAACCTTGCCCATTTCCACTGTAGCTGGCTTGGCAATCCGCTTACTTCGGTAGGCTTCCACGATGCCTAGTACGGTTTGGTCATTTAAAATGATTTACTCATTTTCAAATTTTCGTGTTTACTAACTTTCAATATATAAACTTAAATTAATAACCAAAACAGAACTAACGAAATCAGTTACAGATAGGAGTAGCTATCCCATTTACATAAGCAAGTATGGTATTGTAAACTTACAACTATGGTGAGAACGGCCTCAATTATGAGACGAGCATATGATATACCACCCATCAATATCAAAATCTCTAAAATACCGTGAAATAGCTTAACCGTTATTTGATAGTCGTGGATAGGTGCATAAAAATAAAGTATGAAAGCAGTGGTGAAATGGAAATGATGTTAGCTTATTTATAACAATGTTGATTCCCGCTTGATCTTTTGTAAAGAATTTCAAGCTTAAATTAGACACACACACACAAGTACATACACAATTATATTTTTTAAACAATTCCTAATATAGTAACACTTAGCTATTTTTACTCTTCACTGTTGTTACTGTACTGTTACATCTGTTTTCTAAGCCAGTAAGCACCAGGATAGGAAAAATACGAACTTTCATTTCAGAAAGTAACCCGATGTCTTTCTGAAAACCATAACGGCATAAACATTGAAAAGAAAAAACAGAGTAGCAACTGAACTAAATGCCTTCACATACTCGAGTTTCTTTAACAGGTATAATGGAAGATACATTAAGGTGTAGAAAGTAAAGGTAATATTAATGATATCCGAATTCATGCTATCTATAGGTACAAAAGAAAAAGATCAAAAGAATTTTTTAAGTACAAATATCTGAAAGAAAATATTACAATGTCTTCAATTTATTACTGTTTAATTTAGAATGAGATTTCTTAGTGTAAAAATATTCCAACTACTCATTTTATATTTTATTATGGAAAAAAAGTTATAATAGTGATAGTAAAATTGACTGTGTGGACAGGTAGTTAAAGAATTTATTTTTTCTCATAGAGTCACGTAAACATATTTGAATGTCCCTTTCTTGTGTTTTATTGTAGCTCCGTTGTCTTTAACGACAAACGCTGATCATCATTTTCAACTTTTGAAGCACTTTTGAAGTTTGATAGTTATTTACTACATGCTATTTAGAAGAAACGTGGGCCTTTTTCTGCTATATAGGATATGCTTCCTTGAAATGATTTTAATAGGGTCACAGGATGAAACAAAAGAAGTTATAAATTAGTGTCAGTATAAGCACACAAACATTTATTTGCAGATGTTTTTTATGGATTTGTGAGTGCGCCAATAAATGATCAGTAATAAATTTTTGTAGTTATACAAACTTCAAGTATAGCGTGTTTTGTAGACTCTTACATGTAGGTTGTGAAATAAAGTTTATGGTTGCTTTTACTACACAATGATTTTGAATAACATAAAATCTTCTACCATTTTTCTTTCAAGGTACAAAACATCTTGTTGGTTTCATTCAAATTTATATCTTAGTAGCAAATTCAATTAAATATTCCAACAAAATCTGTACCAAACCAAGTAAATATAACATTTATAAGGATTTCGATTTGTAAATAGTATTTATTTTCATTGCTATTTTAAAATCCACATTTGTAGTATTTAATGAATTGTGAATGGTAGAATTTTTCTACCGTTCAATCATCCTAAATACCTCATTGTCTGAATATACTATAGGAATTTTAACAATTTTTTAGTGCACACTATTACGTCATTACTTTTAATATTCAGTCAACTGTCATTAATAGCATGTCAATGTATGACTACAATTAGTAATTAGTAATCATTTTTCGTAGCAATACTTTAAATCATGGTTAACGAGATATATAGAAATATCATTATAAAAAATAAAAACCATAAATTCACATCATTAATGTAATTTGCGAATGAATAACATGTTAAATAAAAAAAAAACAATTGAAGTAGGTTGTGAAACTTACTTGTTTTGTTTATTTCAATTTCAGGTTATAAAGTTTATTTATAATAAAACTGTCCAATTAAAAACGTCATTCTGTGCATGTGGCTAAAGTACCAATTCAAAATAATTAAATTTGACAGCCTACCCTAATTGTTTTTTTAATCTCTCGATATATAACATTTTACGCAAGATAACAGATTTTACTGGCTCTAGTAGGAGATAAAATTCTCCTCTCGCAAGTAAAAACCTATTTACTACGCTGATAATGCACAATATTGTAATCAGCTACATTGTTCTTGGTTTAAAAAATGTTAGTGTTGGTTCAAAACCAACGATGCCAAAGCAGTGCTGACGCGGTGTGTGTTATTAATTGAAAGGTTTTTTCAAAAACAACCGATGTCATTTTTTCTCAATACGTTGGCATATTCTCGTAAACTATCGTGGAAACAAGTGCTATAGTCAGCTAAATAATACGGTTGGAATACCGGCTACTTTGCAAAAAACAACCAATGTCTCAGCGAGTTTTATCAAAAATAACCAATGGCACCAAAATCACATCACGTGTTTAGATTGTACTACAATTATTTTAGTCTGATCGTACCCATTGTGTTAAATAAAAACCCAGAATATCCAATTTTTTTCAAAATACAGATTTTTGTTTGATTTCGTAGGAACTTGCATGACGCACTAATAGATAGCGCCACATTGATGATAAGTGGATTAAAAAGCGCGTAATATGTTAAATTTTTTCAATCCCCCGTATATCCACCAATTTAATGACAGTTTCCATGTGCAGTGTAAAATCAGGTAAGTTTTTAGTATTCCTTTACTTTTATTTAGTAAAACAGTATGGTCTATTATAAAAGTAAATATGTATTTATTTAAATTGCGCGATTATTTCAACCTAACTGTGTTGTTTTTAACAAAAATAGGGATAATTTGAGACGTTTGGAGATACGTGCTATTGAACGTTTCACATTGATATTTTTTTCGCGGTATAGTTGATACGTGCTATTGACCGAATGCAAAACGATATTATAAAATTTGAAAAATAATTTTTAACTTTTATGTTTCAGAATAGCTTTCTTCTGAAATCAACGACTCATTATATATGAAATCCTTGTAGTTTTGGTCAATATAACTAAGTAACGTTCTAAAATGTTTTTATTGCAAATATATAAATTACAAATATAAACAATACAAGTGTGATGGACTGCATAAGTCTCTCTTCTTTCCTTCATTTAGAAGTGCGTCCGTACGTGCATGCGTGCGTGTGTCTTGTTTGTGCGTGCGTGCGTGCGTGAGCGCGTGTTTGCGTTTTGTTTGTGCTTGTACCCGTGGGTGTATGTGCGCATGTGCGCGTGTTCGCGTCCTCTTTTTTAAAAGTCAATATGCTTTGGCAATTGTTGAAAATGAAGACAACCGCAGTGTGATCGGAATTTATTATACCTGTAACAGTAACTGTGAGAGACCATGTCAGCCGCAATTATTTTGAATGAATATCCTAAAAAATAAACCATAAATAAATATGGTCATTAAAATGTTTTATTATAAAGAATTATGGTTTAAAAAATGATTAAAGAACAGAAAAATTGAGGGCAATATCTTCAATGGATTTAACTCCTTGAGAAGAAGAGATATTCAAAGGGCAGTACAAAATATTGCGAGACGGATAGATTTTATGTACAATAAAACAGAAATGTTTTTTAAGATTTACTGTAATTTTTAAAGTATAATATTCGTTTTTATTTGGTTGTTAATATGCATTTTTGGGAATTAATTTGTCATAATAAAATTAAAATTGTAATAATGTTTTAATTTTGACGCAACAACCTATGGAGTATGTATGACGGTACACGGTCACATGGTAATACTGTATATAACTAGATGGATTTTACAAGACTTAAAGTGTACGATAATTCAATAAACATAGAAATCGAAATTAAAAATTTAGATAAATTTGGAACGAATACATTGCAGATGAATTTTTCGAGATAAAACGTCTGGTGAGCTGAGGCAATAAACTTGATTACGCTATTCGATAGAGGGCCAAAAGTTACCATGAGGGAGTGCTCTTTTTTCAATATCACCTCAAACAAGGCTGAAATGAAACAAAAACCGATTTCCAAAATTTCAAATATTTCCAACGCTAATCATGTTAGCCTTGATTTTTTAGATCCATTATGTTAGTCCATTGATTACGCAACTTTTCCCTCATTTAACTATTTAATTGCTATATTAATATAACTAAAACATACCCCCTGTGCAGAATTTAGAATTTCGTTGGAAATAAAAATTTGTGTTATATAATGATTATTCTAGGTTAGAAAATCAATACTTTTTTTTCACAGAATACAATAATAGTCAATTACTGAGGATAAAATATAAATAATCATAAATTGTAGTCTAAATTTGTTTGATGTTTTAGTATTTTTTTCATTTATTGGTTTTTATAACTATTTACAGAATACAAAAATAGTCACTTATTGAGTGTAAAAATATAATAATAAATTGTAGTCTAATAATTTATGATAAATGGTGACACTTGAGTTTATGAAATGTTGTTTTTACAATAAAGTGAATATTTCATCAGCGTTTAGTAATTTTTGAAGCATGGAGTTATACATAAACCAACCTCACATGCAACACAGTAATATCTGGAGTTTTTTCTCTTCCTGGATCCCAAATCTGTATACCTTCATACACGGCAAACTTTCTGGGTGTTTTCTCTTCCTTGTGAAGGAGGAACCAATTCAAGGAAGTGGTGCGCGGTTAACCTGTCAGTTTTGTCACCTGAAGATGGACGGCATTTTTTCTTCTCTCTTACAGGCCCGTACACTTGGAATAGCTTCCGTACCAGTTCCAGCTGGAAATCTACCAGAGGTGGGTTTTTGTCAGTGTTTGTTCTGCAGACCGAGAAAGAATTGATGAGATACAAATCCACTAAATGGAAGAATACTTTTTTATACCACTTTACTTATTTGCTCAAGCATTCAACAGAACTCAGTAGCATGTCAACTTTATCCACTGAGCCCATACTTTCATTATACTTGCTCACACAAAGTGGTTTGTACACAAACTCTCCTTCATATGCACATCACGCATCAGTATGCATACCAATAACCTCCCCTTTGTGAAGCTTACTCCTAAATGTTGGCATTTCACGCCTCCTACAGTTGACAGTACCGCACACATCTGTTTTTATTATGAAGATAAGATGCCAGAAGGGGACTAGTGTACCAGTCTATGAATAAAGTATGACCTTTCTCTATTTGTTTCAAATGCTATTTTTGCTGATAATTTTGTGGTAAAAAACATTTGAAATGTTCAAGTTCATTACATTAATCACTCACTTCATTGCATGCTGCACGAAACCCGGAATTTTCATTTGAAAATACATATAACTTAGGAACAAATTGGCCGGTCATCCAATTGAAGGGTTGATGTGTTGGCATCTTCGGTTGAGCAGTTGATGATTGTTGTGTTACTGTAAAATTACTATTTTCATCCTCAGATTGATAATCAATACCACGTCTTCATCATCCGATTCAAACATCGTAATAAGTTTAAGACAAGAACTAACCTCACTGTCAGTCAGACCAACATAACCACCACGGCCTGGAAAACTGATACTTGTACTAGGTTCATTCATGTTTGAAAATTTAAAAAGCACTACTATTTATGCACTACACACTACTTTTCTATCCTCTAAAAAACTTATATATTACTAAACTGTTATTACTAAATAAAAAAGAAACGTAAACTGAACGTAAACAACGAATGAACACGGAACACGAAACGAACCAAACAGATGACGGAAACACACTCGGCTAGGATCGGTTATTTATGGAATAAAACCGTTTGTTATTAGCTTCTACGTAGTTTAGACACTTCCCAACAGATAGCACTAGGTATTCCACAAGCAGAAATACCATATACGTACCATTACGTATGCAGCACACAGTTAATGTATGAAGACCGTATATTTACGGATGTAGCATATCGATCATGTCATGCTACTTCCGTAAACATGCGAATGTAGCAGTTAAAGGGTTAAGATCGTTGGTATCTCTTACCGTTTCCGAGATCCCTGTGGTGAGAAGCGAATTTGTAACAGCCGGTATGTAGGTTGGAAGGTAAAAATTGATTAAACCACATTATCGATGTATTATCGATATTTTATACAAGCGGGCGATTTTGGAATTTTTTTAATTACCATCTGTATGTCCGTTAACGTCTCACACATTAGATTTTAAACGTTCAGCTGACATAGATTATTGTTTTTGTTTTTACAGTGTTGTAAATTTACGTTATGAACGTATTAAAAGAGAGGTTGCATAATTATCCTAAAAAATCTTATTAAAATTATTACTTTTATTTTACAATTTATAGGTCGGAAGGTCGTGTGTTTATCCACATCAGACATTTGAAATATTTATAGTGATCGTAAAGAATGTTTGCCGTTTATTTAAGATAAAATATAGATAGTATGTAATTATCTGAGGTAAATGTAGAAGCATTTGCTTCCACTTTATCTGTTAGTCTGTGATTAATAGATGGGAGGTGACGTCATAATTTGTATCAGTACAAACAATTGGACAAAGCATACAACTAAATTGATAATCCAGCGTTGCAATGTACGAATTATACCAAAAATGTGTATTTTCATTACACATTTGTTTATTATATTATTGCGTAAATGTGAACTGGTATGTCCTTAGGATTGATTGTATAATTTCCATAAATCTCTTTAATACAATTGTTTGTAAAGATGATTTTTCTCAGTGTAGATAAAACCACAAAGAGCTACAGCTCCGGATGTTGTATAGCTATACACATTAAGAGGGATGTAGGTATAACTACACTATCGTTAATAATATCATATGAAATGTATCTTAGATCAATAGTGGACTATCTGAGGAGCAACAAAGACGTTCGGTGCGGCCTAGCTGGATGTTTATCCAGCGTGAGCACTGTCATGTTTTACTTAGAATAACTATTTGGTCTTCAAACGTACCAAAAATACAAAACAGGTATTCAATATTAACGATGTAAATATATATTTTGGGTTATTAGTTTTTTGGTCGTCCTTATGGAAATTTTTTACTAATCATGCATTTTACATTTCTGTGCTTTAAAATAAAATGAAAATCACTAGTTTCATAAAATGCAACTTTTACTGTAACACTAATAATTAATAAATGTATTTAAACTAAATTCAATCAAGATAGGTTGTTTCCAAAACGTTTACGATGAGCAGATTTGATACTGTTTACATTCGTGTAATAATATGAAAACCTACAAAATTTAAATCAATAAATGTTTATATGGTTACACTATCATCGATTAAACAGCCACAATCAGACATAAATTTATTAAAGTATTTTGTAAATTAAATAAACAAATTTAGCAAATTTTTAATAATGGTTTACCTATTGCAATATTTATTTTGCTACGCGCCAACGGTTTTAGACATCTTCAGGTTATTTTATACGAATTGGGCTATTTTCTATATGATAACCTGCGTTTAGTGAGTTTATTTCTGTCTGTAGCTACGATATTTGTGATATTATTCATTATTCATAATAATTAATACCGTAAAAACTGTTAACTTTGGAGAAAGGTGCGTAAGAAGCTATTGTGAAACTAATAGAATTTTTCACAAGCTTCATTAATTAAGGTTGTTTTGATTTAAAGTGATAAATTGGTTTTAGAAAGCTACTTTACACGAGCCTAAGTAAAAGAGTGAATATCTAGAAATCTAACTTCGGAGAAAAAGGTTTAGAGACCTGTTTTGAAGGTGACTCAATGTTAGATAAGTTTTATTTGTAAAAGTTTATAGTAGGAAACTATGTAAAGTTTACACATTATTTAAAAAGGTTCATGCATGAAACATATGCTTGTCATGTCAATAAAGGAAACAAACAATTGACTTCAGCAGACACGCTTTGGGTGAAGGTTGTTATATTCTATTGTGATTCATTGCTTTCCAAAGCCTCGATCCTATTGCATGTTGGAAAAGGTTAATCCAAAAAGTGTATAATGCAAAGAGAGAAAGTAGTCAATAAATATTTTTGCAGTTTTCAATCTACCATCATGAAAAGACGATAAGTTGAGATGTGGCTTAAACTGCAGTGTCGAGAATTTTATTTCTTATGTTACCAGTATCGATGTATTGAACGAGAAATTTAGAGAGATCCAAGTTCGCATGATGGATTGTGTAATTATAAAAATCCTGATTTCCATTACACAAAGTTGCAAAAGATCCAAACTTCCAGAATACCAAAAATAACTTGTAGAACCGTTTGGAAAAAATAATTCCTCAGGTTTAATGAGTAACCACAGAATCCATGTTACGTGTTTGGTTGTTCCATATATAGAAATACATTGGCAGAATGTAGCTAGATTGAGAAAACTGTTTCCATGAAACAGTACGGAAGAAAGCATAACTCAAAGGTTGCTGTTGTAGACGTCTCAGCACTATGCAACCATCAACGTCAATTGGGCTTAAGACCAAAATAGATATAGTTTCCCGAAGTAATCAGAATAGAAAATTGCCACAACCTTACAGTGATCCAACACAATTATGCATTATTACAAGTAGTACCGTGTCAGACATACTCTAGGGAATTCCTTAATAGTTAACGCTTTATATTTAGTAACTAGGCTAGTACAAGCAAACCATTGTCTACATACCTGTGATTGCAATGCGACCTTTAGTTATCGTGAAGTACTACACAGTACACTAATGTCCTATGGATTGTAATGAAAACTGTACTTACCCGAGTAATTTAAACAACACTTAAATTTGCCTAATAAGAAGAAAAACACTTTCCTTAAGGTAATGTGCGTGATAAGGATGCTTTAATGCAGTGCGGAGATACAAACAACCCACATAGAAAGGTTGTACATCGATAATGTAAACATTGAAGTAGCAATAAACCAAAGTTACAACAAAGGGTTAGCAATCATTGGTGTATGTGCGTATACGCATCTGCATTTCTACGTGTTTACGTGTTTCCTTGTGTGGGTGAGTGTGGTGTGTGTGTGTGTGTGTGTGTGTGATGTGTGTGTGTGTGTGTGTGTGGTGGTGTGCGTGTGCGTGTCGTGTGCGTGTGCGTGTGCTGTGTGCGTGTGCGTGTGCGTGTGCGTGTGCGTGTGCGTGTGCGTGTGCGTGTGCGTGTGCTGTGCGTGTGCTGTCGTGCGTGTGCGTGTGCGTGTGCGTGTGCGTGTGCGTGTGCGTACGCGTGCGCGTGCGCTGCTCGTGCGCGTGCGCGTGCGCGTGCGTGCTGTGCGTGTGCGTGTGCGTGTGCTGTGGTGTGTGTGTGGTGTGTGTGTGTGTGTGTGTGTGTGTGTGTGTGTGTGTGTGTGTGTGTGTGGTGTTGCGTGTGTGTGTGCGTCGTGTGCATCTGTCCGTGTGTGCATATGTGCGTGTGTGCGTATGTGCATATATACGTAAGCCCGTCCGGGCGAGTGTGAGTGCGTGTGTGCGTGTTTACGTGTGTGCGTTTGTGCATATGAACGTGTGCGTGTAAGATTTGGATAGGGTTCTACAAGAACATTTTTAGTACACAACAAAAGAATAACATAGATTTCTAATACTACTGGATAATTGCAAATTGTAATCAATGGGACAAACTGGGCGAAATGGGCGGTTATTGAGGGATAGGAGTAAGATTTTTTTTAGACTTCTTGTCATTAGAATGACAATTAAGTATTACATTTCAATTATGCAAATTTATTGGGGGTGAGTGTGTGTGAGTGAGAGAGGGAAGGAGAGAGAGGGAGAGGAGAGAGGGAGGGAGAGGAGAGGAGAGGGAGAGGAGAGGAGGAGAGGGAGAGGGAGAGGGAGAGGGAGAGGAGAGGGAGAGAGGAGAGGGAGGGAGAGGAGAGGAGAGGGAGAGGAGAGGGGAGAGGGAGAGGAGAGGAGAGGAGAGGAGAGGGAGAGGGAGAGGAGAGGAGAGGAGAGGGAGAGGAGAGGAGGGAGAGGGAGGAGAGGAGAGGAGGAGGGGAGGAGGGAGGAGGGAGAGGGAGAGGAGAGGGAGAGGGAGAGGGAGGGAGAGGGAGAGGGAGAGGGAGAGGGAGAGGAGAGGGAGAGGGAGAGGGAGAGGGAGGGAGGAGGGAGAGGAGAGGGAGAGGGAGAGGGAGAGGAGAGGGAGGGAGGAGGGAGAGGGAGAGGGAGAGGGAGGAGGGAGAGGAGAGGGAGAGGGAGAGGAGAGGGAGGAGGGAGAGGGAGAGGAGAGGGAGAGGAGGGAGAGAGGAGAGGAGAGGGAGAGGGAGAGGAGAGGGAGAGGGAGGGAGAGGGAGAGGGAGAGGAGAGGAGAGGGGAGGGAGAGGAGAGGGAGAGGGAGAGGAGAGGGAGAGGAGAGGGAGGGAGGGGAGGAGGAGGGAGAGGGAGAGGGAGAGGAGAGGGAGGAGGAGAGGGAGGGAGGGAGAGGGAGAGGGAGAGGGAGAGGAGAGGAGAGGAGAGGGAGGGAGAGGGAGAGGAGAGGGAGAGGGAGAGGGAGGAGGGAGAGGAGGAGGGAGAGGGAGAGGGAGAGGAGAGGAGAGGAGGGGTTGAGGGGTGAGAGGGGAGCAGAAAGAAAGAGTTTGGTTATAATGAACTTTTTGTACACGATATCGCAAAAACTTGAATAGCGTTCAGTGCTAAATCTGCTGTAAAACTTTACAGTCTGGATGTACGGTTACCAATACATACAAATTTGCGTTAAAAATTATATTAGTGTTCTATTTTTTTAGGCTAGATTTCGTAGTATGCACATATCTTTCTGGAATTTGGTCCTTTTAGTTTGATTGTGCACAAATCGTGAAAGAAATTAACCCAGCTGTTTCCCTGGCCATCTAAAATAGGGTAAATAATCACAATCTGTACAGGTTAGAATGAAAGTTCAGATTTGGAAGTAGGTACACTTTTTTTTAATGAATAAACATTTGAATTTCAGGAAACAACAAATGTGAAAATATTATGAATTAAATCTACTAAATTAATGAAAGTATGTGACGTCTTACTTCTGATTGACTTATTTTTAATGCAATCGACTGATATTATTAAAGTGCATACCGTGTTACCAACGATAGTACATTGAAAAAACAATTCCATGTTCTTATATAATTAACAAGAGTATAACAAAATTACTCGAAAGAAATGATCTTGATTCTAATTATTATTATTCTGACATGTAACGTTACCAGTTCCAAAAAATCCATTTCTTTAAATAAATGTAGTTAAATTCTATGTGCCACTCACTGAAATTAAATTATCCTCAAATCTGTATTTAATCAAGTTATCGCTTTATACGGATTGGTTATTGATTACCGTTCTCTTAAAAGGTATTCAATTCATACTATGCGGAATATTATGCCTTCTGCAGTAAAACATAACGTTATACTTGAATCTCTTGAATAAATTAGAATCCATTAGAAGCGGTCAAGATAGACATAAAGTATAACTGTGTAAACGAAAAGGGTCAGAAAGAAAAGTTATATAATTTAAAAATTTAAGAGCTTACGTGAATGAACAAAAAGATATTGACACTGAAAAAAAGTATTTATTTAAAAACGCTTGTACATGTGAATCGCTGAGGGGTGAAAATAATAAAGAGAAAGTTAGAAGAGTAAAAGTAAACGAAAATCTTTTCATCGAAAATTAACACCGTTTAATTTTATATTGAATTTTGTTACATTCATCTATATATTACAGCTTTGTAATATATGAAATATGTTTAGTTCAAATAGATAAAACATGTGTATCCAAATAAATGACTTTAGCTTTAAGTATCAAAATATATTTGCAACTCGTATAAAATGTACATGGCAAAATCAATATTTGCAAATGTTTATTTGGGAAATCATATTTTTAAATTTGGTAACTCTCATTTGAGATATTTTATTTGAACTATAATTAAAACCTTCATAGCGTTTTTTTTTTAACAATTAGCGTAAACTGCAAGTGTAGTGTTGCAATGTCAAATAAATTAATTTAAACGCTGCAGCACGTAATGAAATTAAAGTGTATCTACCAATCGAGAAATTACATACCAATTACATAATGCCCATGCAGTGTGGAACATACACAACGGTTTTTTTGCTTAATTTAACAAACCAATCAAATCAGCAATTTGATAGTGTAAAGGTTACTTTCCAAATTTACATTTGTCATGTTAAAGTTAAATAGATAAAATAATTGACAAATGTTTTAAAAGTAAAAGGTTATCATGATTATTTTTTATGATACACCTGTTTCAAACCATTTAAAGTTAGGAATACACGGACACGAGTGAAACGTAATCGCTTTTATCTTCCAACCTACATATATACTCTGTGACATAAAAAATGAAACACCAAAATGGCGTTGGAATTTTTGGACCAAACTTGACAGAAATGTTTAACTAGACAAATGTAGTAATTGATTAAAATTTCATTCAAAATAATCTAGTAGCCATTGAAGATTTGACATTTTGCTTGTAACAATCGAAACTATCGGGATTAAGTTGATTTCGGTATCGTTTTTGGTTGCAATTCTTTTGCTTTTGTGTTCTTCTTTAAATTTTGAGCCTGCGATTACGCCTAAGGTGCGGCAACTTGAAATTTATGGGCAACTGAGTGAATTCGACAGAGGTCGCATTATTGGCTTAGGTGAAGGTGGTTTTTCACACAGAGAAATTGCCAATTGTCTTAACCGTAATCAATTCTCTGCAGTACGGTGTTATGAAGCATGGTGTAGAGCAGATGAAGAACTTCGTAGTAGAGGAAGTGGACGGTCAAGACAGACAAATTTGGTCCTGGACCGCCTTCTCCAACTAAGGGCGTTAAGAGACCGTTTCTCGAGTACAACATAAACTTCCGATCAATGGTATGTAAACGAAGGAACTCCTGTATGTAACTCTTCGTACAGTTTACCGTCAAATTAAAGCGTTTGGGTTTGCAGCCCTATCGACCACATCTTGTGTTTTCGCTGACGGCGGTTCGTCATCGACAGAAACGTTAGGACTGGTGTACATAGGGACTGGATTGGGACGTGGAATGGCATAGGGTAGTCTTCAGAGAGCAATCCCAATTCTGACAGGGATTGCACAATGGTCAGACGTAAACGTAGAGAACGTCGCATTTTGCAGTTATATTTTGAACGGTATATCCACCACACTGTGGGGATTATGGTGTGAGATGCTATTTATGGAAGCAGGTCTCAGTTGGTATTCATCCGAGGCAACATGTGAGTGTGTGAGTGTGTGATTGTGTGAGTGTGTGATTGTGTGAGTGTGTAGTGTGAGTGTGTGTGATGTGTGAGTGTGTGATGTGTAGTGTGAGTGTGTGAGTGTGTGAGTGTGAGTGTGAGTGTGTGAGTGTGAGTGTGTGAGTGTGTGAGTGGTGAGTGTGTGAGGTGTGTGAGTGTGTGAGTGAGGTGTGAGTGTGTGAGTGTGTGAGTGTGGTGTGGAGTGTGTGAGTGGTGAGTGTGTGAGTGTGTGAGTGTGTGAGTGTGTGAGTGTGTGAGGTGTGAGTGTGAGTGTGTGAGTGTGTGAGTGAGTGTGTAGTGTGAGTGTCACACACCAGTGCATCACGACACTCACACTCACTCACACACACACCACTCACACCACCACACCACTCACACTCACCTCACACACACACACACCACTCACACACCACACTCACACCTAACACACTCACACACCCACCACTCACACACTACACACTCACACCACACACTCACACACTCACACACTCACACACTCACACACCACACACTCACACACTCACACACTCACACACTCACACTCACACACTCACACCTCACACCCACACACTCACACACACACCACACACTCACACACTCCACACACACTCACACACTCACACACTCACACACTCACACACTCACACACTCACACACTCACACACTCACACACTCACACACACTCACACACACACACTCACACACTCACACACACACACTCACTCACTACACATCACACTCACACACTCACACACTCACCACACTCACACTACACACTCACACACTCACACACTCACACTCCACACACTCACACCTCACACTCACAACTCACACCTCACACACTCACACCTCACACACTCCACCCACTCACACACACTCACACACTCACACACTCACACACACACTCACACACTCACACACTCACACCACCTCACACACTCACACACCACACCTCACCACACTCACACACCACACTCACACACACTCACACACTCACACACTACACACACACACTCACACACTCACACCACACACACCACACCACACCACACGCACACGCACACGCACACGCACACACGCACACGCACACGACACGCACACATACACACACACACACACACACACACACACACACACATACACACTCACACACATACAAATACGAACAACGCACACGCACACGTACACGTACATACTCACGCACATATGTTTCGATCCATTTATGTCAGCATGTGCAAATTAATCCTTCTATATTCCGGCGTGTTATAATTACATTATTAAGGATTTAATTTTTAATGTCAAAATGACACACTTTATTGGACAGGGTTATATAGTGAATTCATTATAGTACATAGTACTATAATGAGGCCAAAATATTTAAATTAAGCTACGTTTACACTTGGTGGAAATATACTTGCCGTCACTAAGACTTGTCATTATGTAAACTCAAATACAACAAAAAATTTCATTAAACAAAGATTGTCGGAATATAAAATTTTGTATGAAATACGGATCATAAACAACCACTATGGAGACACCGTATTATCAGACTCGGCTGATGCCTCGTCTGATAATATTCACGGCTAGTATCATAATGATCCTTATAACATAAATATCTGTAAATCGTTATATATCGTTACAAATCATTTTCGCTATATACTAAAATTGCTGAGTTTAACAAATTAATAGTAAGTTCATTAGTGCAAAATGATACAGTCAACTGTATTAAGGTTAGGAACAGTGCGCATATGGACCCAGATTGTAAACAGCAAATATATTTCCGTACAACTATTTACACAACAATTTCGCTTTGTTGTTTTCTAACCCTTAATTTAATATGATTCCATTATCAATCGATTAAGTACATAATTTATCATCTGTAAATATCGTAAATAGTATAATATATATATATATATATATATATATATATATATATATATATATATATATTATCCTGCAAGGAATTTTACAGCATAAGGTAACATCATAATGTGAGAATAACAAGTTTGTTGAAAAAATGTTCTAAACAGAACCGTACATGTAAGAGAAATCTCTGTTAAGCTCAAACTGCTCGTCAATATTATTTAAAATGCTGTTGGAATTCGCCAATATTATTCACAGTTGGTGGATTTAAAACACGTTTAAAGTAACCCTAAGTGCAAAAGCATAACGATCAAGCAAACATTTACTAAAAATTTCAGAATACTATTACTATTGATAATTAAAAATCTTTAGTAAAATCATCTTCTGAGGAAATTTTCAAACTTTACGGATGTAATAAGCTATTCAACCGACAGTTATTGTAATTTTTCTATACAAACTTTTGATCTGATAATAGGTAGCAGTTTACCGCCCAGAAATTGCCAAATAAATCAGTGCTTTAAAGGTTTTAGTGTTTCTGTAAGTGTAAAATCATTGTTTGCTAATGTACGGATCATTAAGTATTATTAGACACCCCAATTAACATTTTTTTTCGATATTAGTCTAATTAAAACTCATTCCATTCGTTAATTAGAAATGTTCAGCATACTTCCATCCTATGTTACCACTTAAAAAATGTCATATAGTAAGGGACTAAAAGGAAAGTTTTAGTTACGAGAGTGACGGTTGAAGTCTGAAGGTAAGCAAGGGTAACAATTACTCACGGAATCAAATGCTACTTTAGTTGTATGGTATATACACTACCCTTTACATAGAAGAGGTTAAATCTTAGAATTTTCTAAAAGAATATATGCATAATGATATTTAACATTTTATACTAAGGATGGAGTTGTGACTATAACATAAAAAGAAATTTGGAACAAATTTGCAAACGATGTTACTACCAGATAATAAACACATCACGTTGAAACTTCATATTTTGTTACTTTTATACCTACCGACTGGATAAATTGACAATTATACATTATACACCTGCTGTTTAATGGCATATTTAATGTTGAAAAATGAACAAAATTAATATTACATAAATCTATATACATATTTTTCAACAGTTTAAAATATGGTTTTGGATAATGCATCAACTCGCAATTTTACTCGTACTCGCAAAACTATGATCTTTCGACTAGTGATACAAATAACAAAAGTCGTTAAAATGGATAAATTTCAAATACGGATTATTGCTTATATTAATACTGCTCGTGAAGTTATATGTCTTTCAAGCACATTTAGAGTAGCAGATAATTTAAATACGTAAGGCAGTGGTACTCGAAATGTTTTATTCATTTCTACGTGCATGTAATTGCACATTACATGCACCAATAAACGAAAAGCGTTCATCTACAAAAACGCATATGTAGTAATGATCAACAGAGAAAACCCGTAAGTGAAAATAGGTAACTGACATTTATAAGTACCGCCCTACTGTCGCTAAAGGACGTCCTTGTCTATCGTAATTCGTTTTCTATTGTATAGAAGTGCACATAATAATTTCGATGAACCACCAAAGAAAGTAATTACGAAATTAGTGAACTTATATTTGAAAAGAGTAATAGTGATTTTCCATATGCTTGTACTAATTCATTTATTTGTTAATTATTCGAAATTATTTTATCTAACTGTACATGTAAATGTGATTAATAGAAAAGAATTTAATGTGATTTCATTATTGATATTAGAATATACGATTCGGTCTGACCACTATGGTATTACTCAAGAGAACAATACAATTAACTCGGATCGACCTGGCTACAATGGTGGTGGGTATATAGAGAGAACATAATGAACACGTTCCAGGAAAGTTCGGAGACTAAAGAGTCAATGAGAATGGTGATCGCCTGATGAATATCTGTGTGAAAAGAAGCCTGTTTGTATCTAATACGTGGTTTAAACATAAAAATGTGCATAAGTATACATAGTAAAGTGGTGAATCTAAAAGTATGATTGTCTTAATAGTCTGTGATCAATGACTTAAAAATCTGGCGAGAAACACAAAAGTAATGCGCGGACCGGGCCACCTTTTGGTTGTATTGAGAGTGTGTTTAGGGCAAAGGAGGATCTTGAGAAGCAAAGCAAACGTAGTGTGAAGGTCCAGAATTAGGGCAAACAAACCAGTAGATAATGATGCGAGAATGAAATACGCTGCGAGTAAAGAGTTAAATGTGAATGAAACAGTTTGGAAGGAACAAATAAAAGACACTGACGTGGAAAGTGCATGGATAACCTTGAAAATCTGTTGTCAATTGTACCGTGCGGATGTGTCGAAGGGCGACTGTAGGTAGACAGAAAAAATGTGGCTGGAGGAATGAATCGCTAAAAAAGGCAGTATGTGAGGAAAAATATGCGTACGTGGCAATGATTGCTGCAAAAAACGAGACTGATAAATAACCATTGTATAAGGTGTACAGATTAAGAAATAAAGAAGCGAAGGAGGCAGTGAGAATAAGTAAAGAAGAGGTGATGGCTGTGGAAGCAGAGAAAATGCAGAGTGATTTTGAGGGAAACAAAAAACTCTTCAGGAAACGGGTCACAAAAATACAAAACGTGGTCCAAAACAGAACGTATCAGGAGTGATGAATACGAGCAACGAAATAGTATGGGACGATTATGAAATGAGGATATGCTGGCAAGAATATTTCGGAAAGTAAAACTGATGGGTTAAATGAGGAAAATGTAAATAAGGTAGAGAAAACTGTAAGAAGGTTGAAAAATGGTAAAGGAGAAGGAGTAGATGAAATTACTGGTGAAATGCTAAAGTATAGAGGAGCAAAGCTTATACCAAGTTTGTTTGAATTATTCAATGTATGGCTTATAAAGTACCGACGGATTGGAAGAGCGCGATCATCATAAGAGTGATTGCAAGAAACCGAGGAAGCTTATCTAAATACCTATAGGAGAAAGATTAGACTTTCTAATATTTTATTAGTGTGACTGTAACTAAATCAGAATTCATTTCTTCTAGCATTTATTAGGAATTATATAATGCTTATAATTGTGTTCTAATTACATCACGGAAATCACATGAAATCCATTCTCTATTAATCACATTCCGATTTCCAGTTTGGTGAAATGTTTTTGATGATTAAGGAAATATTGAATTATTACAAAACAAAGGATAAATCGTATTTTATTGTAAGTACTGTAACAGATAAGTTTACAATAAGAAAGTAATTTCGTAATCACTATAATTAGTTTATCTTGGATTCCATGGAAATTTTATATATCTACTCTTATATAATGGAAAGAGAATAGCGCTAAAGACGTCTATAAGTGACAGGAAGACATAAATTATAACATTTGTATTTACATATTAATTCAAATCACACTTCTCTCGTTTATCTATGAATCACTATTAAATACGCGTTTGTATAAATTAACGCTTTTCTTTTAACTCATAATAACCCATAAGTGTCTTTTGGATACGTTTTTAAACATATATATACATTCTATACACCATAGTTAAAAAAAATCATGCCCCATTTTTAAATTACTAATATGGTAAAAAAGAAACGTAGCTACCCAGATGTGTCTCTTGGACACTATGTAATAGTAATGCAAGTTTACAAACTGGTTTTAAACTATCTGCTCACGAATGATTTCAACCGATTTTTTTCAAATAGAGTTGTGAGAGTATAAATGCCAACTACTTATCTGTAGATAATCTTACGAGTTATCGTATGGCCGGTATTCCATACCTCGGGAAAGAAGAATCAAATAGAGCCTGCTCTATTTGATAATAGCTGGTAATGTCGGGAATAAATTATGTACACCATACTCTCGTACCAACAGAAACGTCATATTCTATATTTATTTCACGAGCTTCGAAATTTCCAATATCTTAGTTGATAATGGATTAACTGTGGTTGGTACCATTAGGAAAAATAAGCGTTTCATATCTGAAAACTTCCAGCCTAACCGATGACGTCATGTTGAAACTAACTCTTTCCGCTTATGTGAAATCGTAACATCGATTTCATATGTTTCAAGAAAAATTCTTGCCGTAATTTTCATATTTACCATGCATCACTGTAAGGGTACAGATTCTCAAAATAACAATAAACCTGGACTAAATTTATGTTAACTTGTGAGAATGGCCTTTTTCAAATGTTATTCATATTTTTGGTGTAGCATCGCTTTTTATTTGGAAAAAATGTTTCCAAGCTGGAATGCAAAAAAAAGGTATACCCAAAGCAAGATATTAAAAAATTACACTATCCTTGGTAGAAGAGCATATGAAAAGAAGAAGAACGAAGGCTTTCACAAGACACCACACAAAATCTATGCAACATGTTGCTGGCACAAATTAGAAGCAAAATGCGTTACGACCAACAGAAAGTGTTAGGAAAAGGCGCTGTCAACATTTTAAGAAATTCGAAACAATGTTGTGATAGGTGCACCAGAAATGTTTGTACCGAACACATTTTCTTAAAAAAATTATGTGCCAATTGTTTATCTAAGCAAGAATTAACTTGTAAATTGTAATTACATTAAATCTGTGAACATTACTTTATTATGATTTTCGTGGGAATTTCCTCTTAGTTCACCGCCCACGGTCAGATAAATAGAATACACACTTACTTTCGAACTCAAGCGTATGGTAGAACAACAAAGACATATAGACTCCCAAGCATTATTAATATAAGAGATGATTAGTTATTGATACATACACTTTAACAGGTTAAGCGTCACAAGTTTTTGATTTAAGCTTTGCCCTGCAGTAAGATGTTTTTAGTTCTAATTATGATACTTTGATTTCATTTACACCTTTTTTGTAGTATTTTAGGTATTTATTTTTCAAAATTAGCAGAAGACACTGGTGTACTCTCAGGCTCCAGGTATACATGTACACGATAGAACACGAAGTCACACGGCAAAATCTTTGTTAGTGTCGTGCATGCTTTCATTCAGTTAGTTTTACGCTTCGCGGAGGGACGCGGCTTGTTATTTATCTGGTTTCTGGCTTATTTTTGTTTTATTGGTCCAAAAAAAGTGGTTGGAGAGTGTTGTTGTTTGGAGTGGATGTATTTGTAAAAATGAGTAGCCGTTCAAAAAGTATTCAAAATCTTTAGAAATATATTTACGGCCAACGTTGTTTACAAATGAGTCGTCAAGAGAACCATTTTCATCCGACAATGATAATGTCCCAAGTTACATCCCATCTGATAGCTCTCAGAAATTTTTCTAGTGACTCGAGGGACAAAACCAAGAAGAGAAAGTATATTGTTTTACAAAACGTAGATAATCCCGGTCCATCCTGTTCTATTGTTCCTAAGCGTTGGTGTCTGCCTTGTTCGCCTAGAACTAAACGCGCCAGGCTGATGTCAAATGACATGGAAAACATGCGAAGTTAAATCCCTCAGCTATTTGTAAACCAAGGTAACGATACATTAGAGATATACAGGGTAGGCAAAAGTATGGAACATAGGGATATCTTTGACACCGATGAAGTTATTTGAATGCAGTCTCGCACGTGAAGATTTTAATACATGGCGAATCCATTGGTTCTATTGCTAATTTCATTTAACTTCCGGTTTAATAGGAAATAATAGCAACTTTGTTATTTTAATTGAAACATCCTGTATATTTTTTTGGATTCGTAGTGTTCGCAATTGACTTAAATCTATACGTCCACAAGTAGCGAGAAATGAAACTACAGCATAAGACATCGCCGTGACTCTAGAGGAAAATTCAAAAATATCGACCACAGACCTTGCACAGATGCACGGTATTAGTCGCAGGTCAGTAGGGCGAATATTAAAGAAAGAGAAATACCATCCATATAAAGTTCTGCTAATTCATCCGTTAGCAAAGGATAGGTTGAAGAGGCTCTATCGGATGGCCCCCGCATTCCCCGGATCTTATTCCACTGGATTTCGTTCTTTGGGGTGACCTGAAATATTTGGTGTATAACGATCGATCTCATAATTTGGAAAATCTACGAAATATGATGACAGAGGAAATAGCCAGAATCACTGAGGATATGCTGAGAAACGTAACTAGAGGTTTTCTGAATAGACTTTTGAACACCTTGTTTAAAATAAATTTTGTTTTGTTGTTAATTTTACAATTGCTTTGTGATTAGAATGTGTTAATTTGTTTTGTTTGTTTTCATGTGTTACTATCAATACATTTTCAAATTAAGAGCTTTTGAGGCTTTTTAGATAACATAATCACAGTTATTTTTTTTGTTTTCACAGGTAACTAGATCAAGTGATAAATACATGTTCTTAAACATTTTACTTAACATTTCGGCATTTACTAAAAATAATGGTACCAAACCGTATATCACTGAACACCTAAAGGACTGTTCTATCGTAATCCAAAATAATATACAGGTTGTCTAATTTAAAGTAACAAAGTTGCTATCATTTACTGTTAAACCGGAAGTTATTTACTAAATTAAATTTAAATGCCTTACAGGTGGTCTGTGCAAGGAGTTAGCATGGCCCTTTTACATTAATTAATTTTGATTTTTGCAAAAAGACAGATGCTTTCCTGCAGTGAGGTGTTTATTTAATAAAAGTTTTGCCACTATTATATATATATATATATATATATATATATATATATATATATATATATATACACACATATTGCTTTCCCTCCTCTTTCTGACCAGTGTCCCCATTTACCCAAACGCTCTCAAGCTGTTAGCCACGGTGTCCTTCTCTCTCTCTCTCTCTCTCTCTCTCTCTCTCTCTCTCTCTCTCTCTCTCTCTCTCTCTCTCTCCCTTTACCCCTTTCTTTTTGGATACGTGCAGCCTTTGTGCACGTTACAAAATTCCCACAAACATGGAATAAAAATGGACTGGAAATTCACCATTGGCAGTCACTACAAGAATTGTTTTGAATTTGGTAATGGATTTATTGGGAACCGGATGAGTTTGCATTATGGACAACTGGTACACAAGTCTTCAACTTGCCCATTTAAATTTGGATCAAAACACATATTGCTTGGGTACATCTCGGAGAAATTTTATTGGAAATCCTCATGGTTTCGTTAAGAAAAAAGTAAAAGGGGGCGAAATAGCAGCGGAAGAGAACGAGAGGAGGATATGCAAAAAATGACGTCGTGGTCCCATCTACTTGTCATATTGATGAAACTCCACGGAAAGCATGTCATAAAACCCAAAGCCATAATTGATTACAATAATGGGAAAAGCTCAATATATTAGCACTTCCATGGTGAATGCACATTTTATTTATAAGAAAGTACAAGAAGAGGACCCTAAACCAAGTCGCAGCATCATTACGCATGTGTTCACCAAATTGGATTGCGAAGCTATGGAAAACCGCTAGTACTGCTGGGGCTGCTATCGTAAAAACCAGAAGTGCTTATTTGAAAAAAGCAAAATAAAGAGAGTAACAACATATTGCTTCAATTGCGATGGAAATCCGAGATATTTCCTGGAAAGCTTCAATGAATTTTACATGAAAAGACGGGCTAGTTTTTCAATAATATTTTGTTTTTTAGTTGTTTTGAACGTCTTATGCTTATTTTATAAGTAATAGGTTTGAATTGTTCGCATTTAAATTTACATGAACGTTTTTCGAGAAATAGAAATACCTAGCAAACACCCGACACTGTGTGCAGTAAATCAGGGGCAAAGCAGATACGCGACAATAGCAAATCCAACAACAACGTGGCTGACTGGCCATACCGACCCGATCAATTTTGCTTTATCTAGCAAACACCGGTGTATGCCTGGAATCTATAAGCATGGGTCATATGCTTATACATTCCAGGCAGATACCGGTGTACGTTGTGGTGATCAACCTGTTAAGCAATATACTATATACTCGCTGAAGTGTTCGCTATTGCCATGACGCTTTAAATATTAACTTTGAGGTTTATAAAAAACTGACAATTCTGAATAGTTAACTATTTGCGTATTATTATAACAGAATATTTGTCATACTACATTGTAGAGCCTAGTGATCTCCGTTGGCATCGCGAAAACTTCTTGCGTGCGTGCGTGCGTGCGTGCGCGCGTGCGTGCGTGCGTGCGTGCGTGCGTGCTTGCGTGCGTGCGTGCGTGCGTTCTTGCGTGCGTGCGTGCGTGCATGCGTGCGTGCATGCGTGCGTGCGTGCGTTCTTGCGTGCGTGCGTGCGCGCGTGCGTGCGTGCGTGCGTGCGTGTGTTTGTGTTTGTGTGTGTGTGTGTGCGTGTGCGTGTGCGTGTGCGTGTGCGTGTGCGTGTGCGTGTGCGTGTGCGTGTGCGTGTGCGTGTGCGTGTGCGCGTGCGCGTGCGCGTGCGCGTGCGCGTGCGTGTGCGTGTGCGTGTGTGTGTGTGTGTGTGTAAGTTGTTAAATATGGAGAATGTTGTTGATATTGAGGTGATGAGTAATTCGCTGGTGTAAGTAATTATAATAAATGTTTTTGTAATTGATAGCCCAATGTTTTCATTCCTAAAGAGTTAAAGTTTATTTTAAATGCAAAATAATAATAATTATATGAAGCTACGTTGCCAAAACAAGCACTTTTACTTCAATGATGCCGAACAACATCATTGGGCGGGTAAGTACTTTTTGTAAAGTGATATAATTTTTGATTTTATATGTGGATCTGTTGCGATCTGTTGCATATAAAATTAATGTCCTGTTTATTATTTCTTTCGCTAAACGTATATAGAATAAAGTTACACAAAGATTTATTACATCAATCAAGACATAATTTCCCACAATTACAAAGTATTTGAAGGAAATTTAATGTCTGTTTTTTTCAGGCCAGGTTTTTCCCTTCAGGATGCACTGGACATGCTTCTAGACTCAACAGAATCCGACAATGTGCCCGTCGATATTTATTTGAAGCCATCAGCCCCCGCTGTTTTATCTGACGAAGAAAGTGGATATGAAGAAGATGACGGTGATGTATGTCATTTAACGGATAATCAGCTGTTAACACCAGCAGAATTAGTTATCAGAGGTACCAGAATTGGAAGCAATTCAGCGCAAGATGTTGATACTGAATCAGAAGTGATGAATAAAGATCCTACTGACGATGACTTACAAGTTTGGTGAGACTAAAAGAAAAAATCATGGAAATCTTCGTGCAGGTTTTATGCAAGGAGATTTTAATAAAGATGGTGAATAATTTCCTGTTGCTGATTATTCCAAATTAAAAGTTTCCGCTGTTGATGTTTTTGAGCAGTTTTTTTACAAAAGAAGAAAATTAATTATAGACGAAATAAACAAATACATTCAATTTAAAAATGCTACTGAAATGCCTATTATAACTGAAGAGGAAACCAAATGTTTCGTTGGTATTTTAATTGTTAGTGGATATAACGTTATTCCATCAAATCATAGCTACTGTGACCAAAGGCCAGATCTTCACAATGAGCTTACCAGCAATGGTATGATGCGAAATAGAGATACCTCTATTTTGCAATACATGCATTGTGACGACAGTACTAAATTGGATAATACCTATAAAGTCACTGAGTTGACAGAGCTTTTGAGTCTCGTGAAAGATAATTGCCTGAAAAACTTCGTCCCAACATCTGACATCAATTACGATGAAAGTATGATCAGGTATGATCGTGGTAAGCCAATTAGATTCGGCTATAAAGTATGGTGCCTAAACTCGTGTAATGGCTATTTGATCAATTTCGATGTTTATCAAGCTAAGCTCCATGTCCAATTATTCAGTAAAACACCTGACCCTTTGTTGAAAAAGCTGTACGACTTTCCGAATGAAATTTAATCCTTGCTTTATAACATTTTTTTGACAACCTATTTTGTGGTACGTTTATTTTACTTCTTGAGACAAATGGGATATTCAGCAATGGGAACATTTCGCGAGAACGGAGTTCCGCAACAACAGGAAGATAGTATAAAAAATGTAAAGAGTCTCATTCAGAAGAGCAAACAGCAGAATAACAAACACAAGCTTAATCAATCAGAATTTCCTAGTAAGACAGTGCAATAGATAGAAATGACGGTATTACTTTTATTCGCTGGAAAGGTAATGGAGTGGTAACTGCACCATCTACACAATATGGGGTAACACCGACAGTTAATGTGAAAAGATATTCTCCGGAATAGAAGAAAAATATTGTGGTCCAAATGCCCCAGCTGATTTATAGATATAATCAAGGTATGGGCGGTACAGATCTTATGGACCAAAATGTAAACTGTTATCGCATCGGAATATGTAATAAAAAGTGGTGGTGGCCATTTTTTTCATGTATTAACGAAGCTGACATTCAGAATGCGTGAATATTACATAAAAAACAAGTAAAATATCTCAGCTACAGTTTAGAAGAGAACTTCCCCAAACTTATTTGACACATGCGATTGCAAGAAGACGCCCACGACCATCTGGCAAGTACATCTCATGATCAAGAGTTGTGGATGCTATTAGATTTGACCACATGGATCATTACGTTGTCCATACGCCAGACAAATCACGCAGGAGATGCGCTGTCAATAACTGCAAATCTCAGACACGTACTATGTGTTCTAAGTGCCATGTTCCTTTGTGTATTGGATGCTTTGCCTTATTTAATTTTAACTTTATAGAGCTTTAAATTTATAGTATTTTATTATTAAACACGTTTTTCATTATAAATTTACAAGTTTCGTTAAATTACCACACGTCACTTTATCTTCCAAAAGTGCCCAGTGATGCCACTTGGCATCGACCGTTTCTGGGTTACCTGGCATTTTTTTAGATAATTATTTCTTTCGTATTATATGGGTCAATTCGACTAAGTTTTCTAAATGTCATTAAAAAATTCCGATCAAAATAGTTACGGGCTATAATGGGTTAACGATAATGGGAAACTAACATCCAGATAGCAATACTCCGCCGACGGTTAGTGTCCTTTTATCCTCTTGGACAATATATCGGTTGCTTCGGCTTGAATGTTGTCTGTTCTAAAACAATAAATTTAAATTTTTGTTCTACTAGCAGAATATAGTGGAGTATTTGTAAAACGAGATTTTAATCAACTTACACGTTGAACGCAATATACTATTTTATCTTCAAGCCTCAAATAAGTATCCTTCGGAGTGATGACTGATGATAAGTGTGCGTCATTCTGACAGATTGTTTATATATGAAATTTTCTATCAAGATCATTATTAATTTCAACTTCAGTTTCATTGTTAGGTTGAAATAAATAATGGCGCCAGCGCATTTGATTTGAAATACACGAATAAATGACAACCTAAACTATCGAAATTGATAGTAATAATGACAAGTTTATTAGTCTCTTGAAGATACAAAAGGTATAAGTGGTTAAAAATATTTAAGAGATAGATTTTCTATATAATAAATGAGATTCCTACAAAATTTTTTAGATTATATTCTGACCTTTTCAATTAAAAAATTGAATCAAATTTAGAATTTTGAAATTTTAAATAAAATTACAGCTCTTATCTATTTAATTCTGAAGTAAATCAATATTTTGTAAAACATAAACATAATTATCAGATTAATAAATGGCTTTATTTTACTCAAACAGTTCTGTATATCGCTTAAGTATAAGAAGTTTAGAAAGTTGAAAATTTGGCGTTAAATTTTGACACACAATTAAAACTTTCATAATTGAAGGTTTGTATTATCTCGGTGTATATAATAAAAGTTTTATAGGGATACCTCAATAAATGTTTTTTTACTTTATACATAAAATGCTGACTGATTCGTGATTACATTTTCTGTCTATAATACTTCTAATCATAATTTTATTTTACTATGTTTTAATTGTAAATGTTTGCACGTGTTGAGGAGAAGTTTTAATATTATTTTTGGTTAAAGATTATTTATTTTTTAACTAAAGTATTTACAACGTATTATATTTCTATGGATATACTTTTTGATCATGCATTTACGTACTAAATGAAAAACTGTTCTATACCAGGTGTCTATTTGAAATCCTGAACATAGGCCATTTGTACCGTTTTTTACTTAAAAAATTCTCTAGTAAGTAGTTCTTATATTTAAAAGCAGTTCTTAAATATTGTAGCGTCCCGTAGGTACCCTATCTTGAAAAGTGTAATTTGAACTTATTTGCAAGAATACAAACTCAAGAACAAAACAATCGCTAAGCGATTTATCTGGACTTGACTGACTATAATATTACTATTACTCAAATTAATTGCTTGCCTTACATGGACTTTCCTGCCAATAATTAAAACATTAAAACATTTATCTACAAGCTTGATATTTTATTACTCGCAAACGTCAAATCTGATCAACCAAGGTGGCCGTCTAGTGGTAGGTACGCTGTGCGATCTGAATTAGATAGGCTGGATGAGGTAAGTGTTGTATCATGTGGGGCAGATAAAAAAAATTAAACTACTCAAATTAAACTTAACGAGCTTTGCGCAATGGTGGTTCAGCCCGATTATATACCATTGTAGGAAAGAACCACCAATAAAACCCACTTTATTCATAAATAAGTAATTGCACAAGTACATTAATAAACCAAATAACACAAAAAAAAACACAATCAAAGGGTTCAATATATAACAAGTCGCCATTAAATTAGGTTAAAGTGCGTACAAAATTATAACATTAAGAGAAAAATAAATAAAAAGCAGTTTAGGTACACATAAATACAATAAAAAAACCTTTTAGTCACACCCACAATTGGGTCATAAATAATTAGAACCAAAATCGTATTACCAAACATTTAAAACCAATCATGCCGGTCTTTAAGTAAGTAAGCACATCAAACAATAAAGCAAATTACGGTACATATAAAATACCACAACAGTGAAATTGCACAGGTGATTGTAAGGTAAAGGCAAGGACAAAAGAAAATAGACAAGGAATTTACACATACGAAATTGTTTAGGAACTACTAAAGAATAAAATACATAGGTACAGTTACAATAAATTACATATAAAGAGAAATTAGTTGGCAGGCAAATAATTCTACTTAACAAACTTACAAAAAAAATCTTTAAAACAAAGCCTTACAAGGGTGAGTTATAAATAGATCGTAACATCGTGACGGGTATATAGGTTTGAGTGCGTTAGAAAAATACAGCGCCCCTTTTTCAGGTTACATATTCATCTATACATCAATAAAAATAAAATTCGAGGTATTTCATGGTTATCTGGACCCGGGAGTGTGTACCTGCTTGGAAATTTCCTTTTACAGTTAATAACCAAGCGGTATCATGTACCCGTTCGCCAGCCCATCTCTACACAAATAACAAACAACAATGCTAATGCACACAAATACAAGAGTGATGGAGCCCTATACGGTCTTTTATTTTTAGCAGTTTTCAGCATAATGACCCCCGCTTGCAAATAAGACACTTTTGCAAGGCAATGCTCGATTTTTAATAGGTTATCTAGGCTTGTAGAATTATTTGCTTCAGCCTTAATTTATATAAAAATGCCTACTTACACTTGAATATATTCCTTTAATTCATGGCAGATACAAATCGTTAACATACGCGGTCTAACTTCAAAAAGGGTGACTGCGATTAATAGATTAATATTTGAATAACACATTACAACTAACACACAAAAGAAAAGACAAATTAGTATTGGCTAATTCAAAAGGAAGTGTAAAAGCATGCTCTATGTGAAAACACGTAACTCACATAGAAACAATAAACAATTTGAAATTTATAATTTAAGTACACGAAATATTTTTTAAGTCCATTCGTGTGTCATTTAAGGAAAAAAGGGTAATACAATATGAAAGTTATGATTTTTAAACAGTTTTTTTTTTGTTTACTGAAAAGTCATGGTTTTCAGGATACCTGGTTTCACACTTTCACTGACCTTTCTTTTTTATTTTAACAACAGAATCTCAGTTACACAAGTTGTATCGACGTAACGTGCTCTCTGTATGTTATTTCTGGAAAGTGTCGTTAGTGCATTTGAAAATGGAGAACGGAAAGGAAAGGAAAGGTCGCGTACTTAATTCCCTCCCGAAGGGGGAGGGTGGGCCGTTTTCAGCTTTCTAAGCTCCTTCAGCCACAATCATGGATTCTCAGCATACATATATACATTACGTATATATGCATGGTGGGATTAAGGATGGGTGCAGACAGGATAGAATCGGAAGGAATGGAGTTAGGGTTCTGAGGGGAGAAATACTACCGTAGCATTCGCCTAAATAGCCGCATATGGAGTGCGTATATGCAGTGATCATGCGGCTACATGTGCATGAGGAAAACCCACTGAAAAAACCTCATACAAGGTAGAACGGGAATCGACACCACTACGCGTACTAGCTCCGTAATGGAGAACGAGGTAATTGTTGGGTATTTTTTTACAACATTCAAATTGATTACAACAGACAAACCATATTTAATTTTCTAGGACTGGTATCAAAAAATAAGTCGGATTCCCAGTTTCACTGGGAGCGAGAAACGATTATTGTTTAGCATCGTACACAAATACAAAGACAAAATAGAAAAAAGAAGACTGATGGCGTTACCAATGAAGGTAAAGTAAAGACTTGGGACAGAGTTGTTGCCGAGTTTAATACTAGTTATGCAAAACGTCATCGGTGTTTGCAGTCCTTAAAAAAACTGTATTACAATAAAAAAAGAGATACGGAAGTCAGTTGCAGAAGAAACAAAGGAACGGCATTAAACAGGTGCGTTATTATTTTGTTATCTCTTCCCAATTGTTAATTAATAAAAGATTTGTTAATTGAAGTAAACTGTATTTTAGGAGGGAGTGTGATCAAACCATGCCATGGTAAAGATTTAGTGTTGAGCATTATGAATGTAAAAACAACATACGGTTTTAATAATGGGTACTTTGTTAGTTTGGCAAAGAAAAAAATACAAGTTATATTATTCATATGATTATGCTTACTGTCGTCATTAAATAGCTTTAATAAATCTGAATTTACAGAACGAGACATTGCATGTAAATGGAACAGCAAGAAATCCTGCAAAAAATGTAATGTTGTCTTCTGCTATTGTGGAAGTTGTTCAAAAAGATAACTGTAATCTTTCTTCGGATTTCACAAATGAGGAATATATTGTATAGTAATTTTCACTAGGCATTAGAAATTCGAATTTCGCGCCGTTATATGACATTAATGATTGTTGGTTATTTGCTGTCATAATGACGCATTAGATAGTCAGTCGTCTCTAGTAAGCGATCAGAGTTGGTTCGATTGCTGCAGTATGATTTATGCTGGAATGAATGTATTTAAATAGTGAACAATAAATATAATAGACAGTAATCGATCCAGATTGGTAAATCAAAGTATAAAGGCAATAACTCGCAGTTATTGATGTATCAAAAGGGAGCATTCGCGGTTTGTAAATAGCTTGCGTTTTGTTGCGCGAGCTATTTGTAGTTCAACTGAATAATTAAGTAAAAACTGGACAGTGTAAATATATCAAGCAGTTATTTATAAAAAAAATTATTAAGCTGTGGAAAGACAGTTCGGAGCGTCCCCTATAACAAAGAGATAAGGAGAACAAAGAAAGCAGTTCCAAGTTGGCGGGAAGGTGATATCATCGGAGGGGCAGTCACACAACTTAGTTGAGGCCTCTTCACTGGTCAAGGGAACGCAAGCATTACTTCATCAGTTTTTCAACGAAAGTAGTAAGTAAGAACCCTTTTTGTTTGTGTGAATAAATAAAACGCTTTTGTGTTTGATTTTCTCGAAACTTTACATTTGACTATCACAGTTAAACGAAAAACAATACATTTAATTCTGATACAGATTTTACATGTTAGTTTTAAGAATATTGTTTTACATTATAGGTTTGAGTTTTATATATATTGTAAACAATACAGTCTGCATTTAAAATTTGGCTTGATTAAATATTATCACTGTTGATTCATTTTTATTATTAACTGTTGCAAATCTTAAAAGTTTATACAAACACTGCATGTGTAAATACTGAAGAAAGCAAGTTCAATTAATTGCAAAGTACAGACAATTAATAACATCAGATTGAGAATAACTTTAATGAATGATAACAATAATCATTTATCACTTTATTTAACAGCTGGAGAAATTTGTTGAGTAACTATTAAAGTTCAAACCGAAATGTGATAACAATAAAAGTGTAGTTTAGTTAATGAACGTTATCTTTATAAACTAAAATCATTAGTTAACGTTGAATCATTTCACATTTTAATAAAACCAATGTAAAATGTTTACTCAATGATGTTGGAAATTGGAAAAGATTGAAAAAGAACTCAAATATTATCGTTTGTAACCAGGAGTATGCAAGCAAGGTAATAATCGCAGGTAATACACCCATTACAAAACAATCCTCAACGTAAGAGGCCCACCACATACTTCATCCATTCTTAGTTTATGATGATATTATCGTGTAAAATTGCAAAGTTAATAACAAACGCTAACGATACAAAACAAAGTTCTGTATGTTAGGTTATGGTTTATGACAAAATACATTCGTCAAAAATGAATACACATGCGCGACCAATTTCTTAACGCAAAGTAGAACTTCCGTATTTCCTGGCTTAAATTTAAGCAACTTCTCGGTTGCTTAAGTAATGTTTAGACCTAAGGAAAAATGCGAAGTTAAATATAACTTAAGATTGAGTAATGCTTCACTATCTCGGTGCAAATGCCGTCAATGGTAAAATAAAAAAACGTAATTTGAAATTACTTTTGGTTCGCTGTTTTATTGAAAAAAAAAAACAAAATAAAAAGCAACTTAAAGTATAATCCAAGCTTTCTACCTAGAAATTATTAGTTACTAACTGTGTCTATAACAAGATTTTACCTACGACCACTGTAGAAAATAGACGAAAGCACACGACACAGCCTCAGTAAATTCGTCATTACGCACGGTAAACAAATCGCACAATTTTCGTAAACAAAACGCACAGTTTGACTATATTAACAAATGAAAATATTACAATGTCATATGAATCGACAAATCGAGATACTTCTAATATATATAGATAATTGTACAGTAATCATAAATAATTATTATAATGTTTCTAATGTTAATTAAACCAACGTAGTAGTAAATAGAACGAATTATATCGTGTATGATCATCAAAGTTGTGAGACATAACTTTGTAAAATTGTTTGAAATAAAATTGATCAAAAATCTAAAGATGCAATAATATACAGAGTATCCCATTTAAAGAAATGAAGATTACTAGTTTTTAGATCTCTATGTATACATGAAACGAACAACAAAAAACAACGGCTAAAATAAAGAATCGACGTGTTTAAGCATCATCTACAATACCTGATAAAAATGAATATACTAAAAGTAGTCCAGACTTTTTTGGCACAGTGGCTATGGTCGTAGGTAAAGTATAGTACGTAATACGTGTTGTAGAGCAATTGCGAACTCATGGAATTATGCACTCGCCGCTACGCGGCTGGGTGCATAATTTTTCCATTCGTGCGTAATATGCCTTTTACAACACTTATTACGTAATATACTATTAAACAAAGTATAAAATAGTATTTACACCAATAACAAATTTAAAATTAATTTCAGAAATTGTAAATTGTAACGAACCACCGCTGCTTAATCACCATCTAAATAGTTTGAAGCTTAAGAACTTACTGGTAGAAAGTGCACTAAACAGGAGAACATATTTTTTTTCTTTGGACCAAAATGTGATCAATAATCTTTACGATGTGATAAACATGTGACGGAGAGTAATGAATTATGATGAGCGTCCCACGTTTTTATTTTTAGTTGTAAAGATTTTTTAATTACATTTTAGCGCAAAGCAAAACAAAATTTCTCATTTTTAGTGTACTTTCCACGCGTAAATAAAGGTGTGCTGTTAAAAAACTCCTTTTTTCATATCTTATTCTTGTCAACTATTTAAATCGATTTGTCGACCATGTTACACCTATTTTTTTTTTAATCTATGATTTAGTTACTTCATAATTTGTTTAAAATAATTAGTTATGATTTAATTTATAAATAACGTTAATACAATAAAACGAAAAAAAGGAACAACGGCACGCGGTATTGCCAAGCGGTCACCCATCTAAGTATTGACCGGGCCTGACGTTGTTTAACTCCGGTGATCGGACGAGAACCGATGCTTTCAACGTGGTATGGCCGTTGTATTTGTAAAATGTCGTTCTTATTACTTTTTCATGTGAAAGATATTTATATTAACTAAGCATTTTTATGAACCGTAAACGCTGAAACATTGTATTGTCATCGCGAATACATAATTTTGGAGAGTTTCAAGTCGATTGGACTTGTAGAAGTGGTCGAAAAAGAGGGTATAAAAGAAGCAGCACTTGTCAATAAAATGAATGTTGGAATTAATAAAAATTGTCTTAGAATCAAAGAATTTAAACAGCGTTTGAAAGGCCATGTTTTGTTTAATAAAAATTACATATTAATATCACATATAACCTTTGCGTCTATTTTATTTTTGTAAAAATATCAATGGGGACTACCTTTTAAGGTGGATTAAAAAAATGATACAAAATTAATTAAAAATTGATATTATAATCGATTTTGAGCAGGTAAAAACCTAGTTTAAAAATATTAGGATATGTAAGTCTTACACAAATTATTAAATCAGAAATATACATTAAGTTTAGTAAATTATTCTGAAAATTATGTTAATTTACGCAAGGAATGGAACCAAATGGAAGTAAAATTGACAAGACTATATTAACGCCTTACTCGAATTCTTCTTGGAGATTGAATGTATTAATCCGTCGGTGAAGACCACATGTATAAAATAATTTTTACCGGTGAGAACGAGTCTTGATTTAATATCAAAGCAGAACTGTTGATGACTTTTAGGTGTGTCCATTTTGATGTGTCGACAAAAATTGAAAATAATCTCAAATAGAGAATTGAAATGTTTTCGCCGTCAGCATTAAAAATATGGACACTTAAATATATTAGTGATTGTATGTTAATGTGAAAAGTGGCTAAAAGTCGTATACCGAATTCTGACCAATTAATAAAAAATATTCTGCTAAGGTATTAAATTTAAACAAGTGATGCTTAACATTTGTGTGTTGAATTTAATATCTTTTAAAAGGAACAGTAATAGACACAGTATATTAATAACTATAAATTTAGCTAAATAAATTGTCGAAAGACTTATTACACAGTTGAATATAACTGGAAATTCAATAAAATCGTTAACATTGTGTTTAACGTAAGCAGTGGTAAATAACAAGCTAAAATTTGAACAATTTATGTAACTGTAAGTTGAAGTCGGACAATATTGAAATTGAAAGAATTTTCCCATGCATTAGTAAGTGAACTCAGGCATAAAAATTTGTGATGAAATAATTGTGTGTGCTATAATTACCGAAAGCGAAAGAAATTAATTAGTCAAGAACCAATTAAGTTTCAAGAAGATGGGTACATTATTATACAGCATATGCATTTGGGAAATATATTGCGACTGTGTGTAAGGTGTAGATACTCAAAAAGAGGCACCTAATATTGGATTATATATTTTCAACGAAGTAAGGTTTTTATTTTATTACATAATTTTGAGATTAGTTAATGGTTACGTACTGAGGTTAAATTTAAATTTCAAATACGTTATAAATGTGAATCTGAGCGTCGAAGCTTGACCATTGAATTATAATGCATACAACCTTAAGAACTACATGCAGGGCTGTTAAGATTTATTTAAGATTTACAATGCTTATGTAGATACCATCACGTAAATAAATTGTTAAGATTGTATTGTTTACTTTGAAACTGTGCTAACATAAAATTAAAAATTATTATTAATTTTATTAAATACATAAATAAAAAGTTTACCTCGAGTATGATTTGAACCTACGACATGTGCTTTGCTAGAGTACCGCTTTAACCAACTGAACTATCGATATACAAGCCCCAATCGATGAAAATTTTGTATTTACGTATGTAGAACTGATTTAAATTCTAAATATAACGAGATTACAGTCAAATTACTTGTATTAAGAGAATGTGAGCCTACAATATCTCAAGGATTCACACATACCAAAGCAACTTGACATCAGTTCTACATATACACAAAGACAAAATTTTCATGGATTGGGATTTGTATGTCGCTAGATCAGTTGGTTAAAGCGGCACTCTAGCAAAGTACATGTCACAGGTCCAAATCCTACTTGGCTAAACTTTTTATTTGTGTATTTAATAAAATTATAATAATTTTTAATTACATATTTACTTATGAACTTGTTTGTCCATAACAAAACTTATAATAATGTGGTAATGTGAATTTACTCTTGTGATCATTCATTTGATATTATAAAAACAAAGTAAACACCACTATTATATTAAAGTTGGAAAAAACTCGCATGGTCCAATTTAGTTAATAGCTCATTGATTTAAAACTCATTAAGAATTTGTGCTATATGTGAATTAATTGTGACGTTTACATCCTAACATAATTGGTAGTCAGGAGACAAAATAAAATTAAAAATGTTTATTACCCTTTATAAATTCATTATTCGTTGGAGTGATCATTAAGTAAAGTTAACAACAAAATTAGTTATTGTTCTTAGGAAGAAAAAGGGTTAGCACATTAGCTCTGTAAAGAATTATTAATTACGAATTGATTCAGTTGCTTTGATGAATTCAAATTTGAAATGATATAATGATATATAGGTCAGTGATAAATCAAATAAGGTTAATAAGTTCCACAGAATCTGATATGAACCGATAGCTTGAGTGATCTTATAACATTATATCGGGGACTTTAGAAACAAATTAAGGGATTACTTTATTCACGGTTAATATACTATTGATAAATTCAATCTTGATATTAATGTTAAATATTAATAAACTTGATCAGAGTTCACTATTCAATTTGTATGTAAACTGGTTTACATAAGGTAATATTGAAAAAATCAACAAATAATTTAAAGGTAAGACATCTTACCTGAAGTGAACAGAGTTTAATTTCTATTAACATTCGCATATGTTTGTATCAATAACTGATATTGAAAATAAGTCTTCAGCTTCCTAAAAATGGCATTCAGATTTATTAAATTTTATTTAGTTTGTCAAAATTTAAACAATTCATATTGAATGTAGATCATGATTACATTATAAACATACATTAAAGAGCTAGCCTGGTTAAACAATAAATTCAATACGTTATGAATTTTTTGCCAAAGTGAAGTGTTAACTTAACTCTTTTTCAACGAAGATTAAGAAGGTAACATTACAATTTGGTACCAAATGTGAGGCTTATTTTATTAAAACTTAGCGCACAATCCGTGAGACTCGAATTGTCTGTGAGTCTCCCAACGTGTCGCATGGATTTGCCCTTTCATTGCAATGTTTACTGGTTATCAGAAACAAAATATGTCACAATTTTATTTCGGCATAGTCACTAAATGATTTGAATAAATTATTCAGAAACTGTATAATTTCGTAGAGAAAGCAGCAAAATCGTATTGCACAAATATGTGTTCTACTTATTTACTCCAATTTGATTTTTTTTAATGTTACATAAACCAAATTCGAAATTGAAGTTACTAATTGAATACAATTAGTAACTACTTTTCGGGTAGAAAACCAAATAGCTTGAAGCTTGAATTTTTTACGTGTGTAATATTGCATATTGCCGGTGTTGTTGATACGTTTGGATTTATTTAAAAATTCGTTCAACGTTACACTTTATGTATTAAACATCGATTTGCCTTTCTTAATGATTTTATTAAGTTATTGAATATAACTGATAGAATATCGTTAGCATCATCATTTTAGGAGTGTTGTGAGATCCATATGCTCTTTCTGAACACTTACCAAACTTAGACTTATTTACTCAAGATGGAATAGTACTGAAAGAATACAAAGAGAAATGTTAATTTTCAAAGGCGTTTTTTAATTAACTTTAGTCAAAGGTTTATTGTACAAAGAATACTTCTGAATCCATTGATGATATAAAGATTTCAGGAAAAATTCGTTATCACCAGAAACACGTTCAGTTAAAAACAAAAATTGGAGATTGTCTAAAAATGAAACTTTTTTCAATGCGTGTTTATGTTTTCTAATGTGACATAACGAATGTGATAAAAGAATTATTGAAGTTTAATTTGCGTCTCAGGGTTTTTTTTACGCGATTGCTTAGCAAATGCTAAAAGCAACCTTTTTGTATTACACATTTAAGTATCTTCGAAGTACGATCTGTTGTTGATTAAAAAATCGAATGTACCGTTGTTTTAGTTGTTTTTTAAAGATATCTATGGTATTATGAAGGATAAAAGTTTGCAGATTGTACATTCACGTACTATTTTGTAGACCTAGATTTCATGACAAAATCCTTTTGTTTTAGATTTGTAGCCAAACGTCGATATTTCTACACATTTTTCAAGGTCCTATACCTCGATTAATACAGTTATATTGATATATTTCGTCAACGGTACTTATATATTGCGAATTGCCAAATTCAGAGGCGTGTTTAGAATTTTTCTGGTGAGTGCAGTGTTTGAGAGATATAAACTTGCATTTTTTTAAAATGGGAGTCATTGTCAGTTTGGCTACCATCCACTTGCAGTTCTTTCCTAAGTTTTCAAAAATATAAACGTCGAGATATTCATTTTTAAAACTGTCAGGTATAAATAACAAGGATTTTTCGGGAAAAAGGCTGTAAGGCCCTTTCGGGTACTTGACAAGTTACAATTCTATTATGTGGATTAAGTTATTATTTATTTCGACCAGCTACAGTGAGGGTGAGTTTTGTTTTTAGACTCCTATGTAACCATTAAATAATCAGGCACGAGCCGGTTTTATACATGTATTTAAACAAAATGAGACTCTGGTTAATAACAAAATATTGAACAATTCTAGAAAAAAGAAACTAAATTAATACTATAAACATGAATATAAATTAATTCATACGTTCTGGTACGTAAATAAATTAAGATTATAGAATAAACGGATGTTTTCGCCTGGTCCCCTGATGGATAGATTACCAACCTGGCCGGTGGGCGCAGATGGTGGTTGTCTTGTGAGTGGGTACATTGTAGTTAGGGAATTTCATCCTGTCAGTATTTTCCTGTAATCAGCGTTAGTTATACGTTTTGAAAATATAAACATAAATGATATGCGGGTTTTGAAGTGAAAAAAAAATGTTATAAATCTTTTTAGTTTTACTTCGGAACGATAAGTGTATATTTCACCAGATCATTTGGATAACTAATCTCAACATGTAAGTTGAAGTTTGAAATTATTATTTTAATTAATAACTTGTAATGAGATTGAGGTTAATTGTGTATTCCACGGCTCCTTTTTTGTAATGGAGGATAATTGCTTGATCTTTGATCGATTATTGGAATATCTGGATAGGAGGGTTTTAGTATAATTCAGGCTAAAGGGAAAGTCTAAATTGTGACAAATTAAGGTTAATGTCACGCTGATTCGAGACCTTCGAATATTGATTTTATATACACAGGGAAAATGGTTCAAATAACTAGATTTATTCTTATGCTATAATTAAACTAAATATGTACATAGGCCTGAAAATATTTAATTGAATGCTAAATAACACATTCGTTCCATTTTCATTTAGTGGAGTTTATGCGTATATGAAATCGTACACTAAATGTGATGTTTATATCACTGAAGATCAATGAAACGTTTATTATTTGCATAAACAGGAACGTTAGTTAATCTTTTGAAACTGTTCACTATTTATATGACCGGAATGGTTTTAAATGGGAAACTTTACTCAAACGTTTTAAATAAATTAAAACTAGGAAATAACCTTGCGCATTTTAAATAATGCCAGTATTGTACTCGTATTAAATCATTACGAAACAACTTGTTTTATTTATTCACTTTCGCGAAGGTAAACTGAACGTTTTCGTTAGGTATGGGGTTGTTTATTATCGATACTACTTATACAGGGAGATTCTGGGGATATTTACATACAGGAGGTTTGATTATGAGTTCGCTCGCGACCAAAGTAATCTCGAGCCGAACTTAGTGCACTCTTAGTATTTCTACCTATTCAGAGTTAATACAGACATTCTAAATGAGTAGAACTTCGTGTGTATTACAGCGGGTTTAGGTTGGGAATTCTCTAGTAACCAGGTTAGGTAACCTCAGCTTAACCAGCGAATTCTGAGTGGTTCTACTTATTCAAAGTTAATTCGGACACCTTAAATAAGTAGAATTGTAAGGGTGGAATAATAATAGGACGTTCCAAAGGTGCTAGCGTTAGCTTTGATCCTCCAGACGAGTTTCTAGGATGGTTACATGAAAAGAGGTCGATAACTGCCGAAAATAAGCTTGGTAAAGGAGCTAGTCACTCTTCAGCGTGAAATTATTTATTTAGGGATTGTTTATGTCATAGGAGTTCTTTCAATATTTTTGTAATACAGGTCAGATTTCGAAATAATAAATACGCTGTAATAATAAGGTAAATTGCACGAAATGGCTTTAAGAGCTGGTCAGGTTTAATATTCTCGAACAGTGAACTGTTCTAAAGTACAGCCATAGTAATAAATTACTACAAAGCGGGTTGCAGAGAAATTCTGCTGAAAATTCTACAAAGAAGTGTTTTGCAGAACAGAGTGACGATTTACATTAAAACTTTTGCTTTTATACTTCGCGATGAAGTGGGGTTTGGTAAAATCATGTGCGATGGATTTACACATATTAAAGTGGGAACTGATGCGCACATAAAAGTGCTGTTTG
Source organism: Vesta saturnalis (assembly GCA_036346205.1). Classification (NCBI taxonomy): domain Eukaryota; kingdom Metazoa; phylum Arthropoda; class Insecta; order Coleoptera; family Lampyridae; genus Vesta; species Vesta saturnalis. The sequence goes on along the minus strand of JARFJB010001138.1, from coordinate 980,334 downwards.
TTATGATATCGGAACTGAAATAAATTGAATAAATTCTTATTTACGGTATTATCTCAATAATATTTAAATTAGTAATAATTTATTTCTCACTCTTTTTTCTGGGCCATTACAAGGCAAAATAAGAATTGTAAAATGTTAATATTGTATTGTTACAAGTGTATGGCGAGCTAAGAAAATTTTGAAAAATATGATGTCATTTATAGAAAAAAGAGAAAATGTAGATGAAACTTCTCAATTATATTTTCGCCAGGGATGGCATAGCAAATTATTTAAAATATTGCTTATTGTACGTATCCTGAACGGCGTCACCCAAATAAAGTAATATTTTCAAGATTACAAAACGATCTCATTAATTTGAGGTCCTTTGGTAAACCTAAGGGTAGAAATGTTAAATGGTATTATGAAACCCACATAAGTACCGCAGTAATATTCAACAGACACAATACTAGTCATTGATCAAGTGAAAACGTTCATCCCACGTTTGCTCGTTAATCGCAAGGTTGATTTGGGTTTAATGTATCCTGCTTTATACTTGGGGATAGAATAGTATTCCATATTTTCGAAGCAATTATTAATGCTGAGCTATATATAGAAATACTAAACCAACGACCACCAGAATTGTTGGCAGACATTACTGAAAAACATCTTCCAAATATTTTTTTCAGCAAGGCGGTGCCCCAACCCATAATGCTTTGACAGTGAGGATTTGTTTAAAAAAGCGTTTCCCAAATCGTTGTATTGCAACATTCGGTTCGGTGTTATGGCCGCCACGATCTCCAGATCTGTCTGTACTGGATTTCTTCCTATGGTGTTTTCTGAAAAATATAATTGATCAAAACCGTAATAAAACCAATCAAGAACTGCAGCATGCTGTAGAACAGGCATTTCGTAAGGTGCAACCAGTTCACTTATTAAATCACTTCAAAATCAATGTTTAACCGAAAGGAGCGCACTAATGTTATTAAAATGTTAGCGTTCAGTGACATGTTAAACCCTACTTAAGATGCATGCATGGATGGATGTTAATGTTTATTTATTAATATTAGTGTATTGAATACATAGTGTTGAAAGAAACTTCTATAAGTTGCAATATTTTCGGAAATTATTAATTAGTATACGCATTTATTATTTGTTTTTGTAAATTAATGCGTCAATGAACGATAGTAATATATTATATAACGAACTAAGAAAGTGGTAGATATCGCACATGCGGAAATTTTCACACGAGTGTGAGAATCCCACAAGTGCAGGATAGACACTTTCATGCGAGCTTAATGTACACCATTTTTCCTACGACCATGAAAAAAGACAGTCTCCTTAATGTTTTATTGATCACAAATTAAACAATTACAAAATATACTTAACCTAATATTTCATGTTTTTTTATTAAGAAATCATAATCAGCCCTTTACAAATAGAGTAGTTTGTAATTATTATCATTAACTGAATATTTAGACTTGTCAATATCATAAAAGTCAAAGTATTTGAAATCGTTATAGTACTGCCATCAGCTTGCTCATATTATTTATGTGGTTAACAGTAAGCGTGGCGACTTTAATCGCGCTCGTCTCCCTGTCAGGCGATGACAACCACTAGTTGCTACGGTAACTCATAGAAAGGCAATGCGAAAGTGAAAGGCACACGTGTTTTTCACTTTCGTATTGGGTACAATGAGAAAGTGAAACGCACTAGTGTGCGAAAGTATTATTTTCTGTACAGTTAATTGTACGATATGAATCACTTTCATACACAGTCGTAGGAAAACTAATGAACGCATCTCGAGCGGTAACTAGCCGTAATACTTTTCGCATAAATTACAGCGCTCGTTTAGCTGCGATCGCTCGCGCCATAAGCATATGTTCAAATGTTAATGCTAAGTTACCACTATATAGATACGTAAATTGCATATTACTAAACTACTGAAACTTTTCACAATAAAATTAAAAACACTATTCGTACTACAACTTTAGGCTCTCCATCAAAATCTGAATTATCAAACGTTAAATATAATATAGCTCTTTTAATTTTGTAACTCATAAATAAAATATTACGTATTCGTGTTGAAACGGATTATACACCGTGACCAAGATAAGGATGCCCACTATGGGGATCTGGGAAACGGTAAGAGATGGAAGGTCGGTTAAATGGAACAAAAGTTACGCATTTGAGAGGATGTATTTATGGTCTTTATATCTCTTTTAGTTTATGAGATATTTGAAAAAAATTGAATTTTCTGATTTTCGTTTTTATTTTTTCTGATATTATTTGAAGGGCTATCAAGAAAAGAAGAGCACGTTTTCATTACCACATTTCTAGCTCTACTTAATGGTGTTATTCAATTTTTGATACAACGTTTCGTTTGTTAGCAACCATCATCAACTTAATTTTTTTAAATACACGAAAAAATTATTTTTGCCATATTTAAATTCTCTCCTTGATTCTGAATTCAACGATATATCACACTTTATATTTTTGATACGTTTCGGATGAGAAAATTCATATTCAATGTAAAACATCGAAAACAGTACAGTTAAAACTAATACTAGAAACATTAGAAAGCTGCAAAATTATTATAAAATAATATTTTCTCATTTTCTAATGCCTGTTGCGAATAAAACAATTCACAAGTATGTATTTAGTGAAAATACTATTAATTCAACAGTTAAAATACATCTTCCGTCGTACTGATGCATTTGATAAAAATAAGCTGGCTTTACATTTTATTTACCTACCTGTCATAATTGATTGTTCTCCGTATTACGTTTGTTTGGTGGTCTTTGAGTTAATTACATTTTGTGTTTACCTAAAAGCGATATGGTAGGAGTACATTTTTCAAATAATGAAAAATTCGATACACTGATGTGTTACATTTTGTGTCAACGTAATTGTTCTGAAGCCGAAATAATGTATTTAAACAAATATCCAGAAAGACGTCAACCTCAGAAAAGAACTTTTGGCACATTAGCAGTTAATCTAAAAGAATATGGTGCATTCAAAAAACCTGTAAAATCTCGCAAAAAACTTTGCAATGAAGAAAAAGCCAATGCTGTTTTATTAGCAGTAACGGAAAATCCAGAGGTTTCTACTAGGAAAATTGAAGAGGCAACTGGAATAGCCCATTCCACAGCTCATTATGTTCTAAAGAAGGAGGAAGTACATCCATATAAATTTAGAATTTGCCAAAGACTTCGACCAGGTGACCCAGAAAGACGTAGAATATTTAGCGAATGGTATAGACGTCAATCTCAAGACAATGAATATTGTCCGAATAAAATAATATGGTCCGTTGAAAGTGTGGTTAATAATAATGGAATTTTTAATCGTAGAAATGCTCATTATTGGGCAAGAGTAAATCCACGTCTGTATAAAACAGCCAAACACCAACACCGTTTCGGATTTAATATGTGGGCTGCTATATTCGGTACTCGAATTATATGTCCTTTTATTTACCACGTGTCCTTAAATTCTGAACATTACCAAATTTTACTCCAAAATGAATTAGGGATAGCTTTGAATGATTTGCCTTTTCAAGAAATTGAAGGTTGTTGGTTTATGTAGGACGGTGCACCAGCACATAATTCCAGAGTTGTCAGAGAATACCTGTCAGTTAGATTTCCAGAAAGATGTATTTCCACTCATGCAAATGTACAGTGGCCAGCCCGTTCTCCAGATATAACACCTTTGGACTTTTTTCTTTGGGGATACATTAAAAATTACATTTATGGGAACGATATTGAAAACGAAGAAATTTTACAAAGATTTGTTCTCGAAGCGTTTGCTAGTATTGCTCTCAAATGCTGAAAAATCTTTTAGATGCTACAGTTAGAAGATGCTATTTATGTTTAGAGAGTAACGGGAATCTTTTTGAACATCTTTTGTGAGTTTATTAACCTTTACAATAAATTTGTTTTTTATTTGTCTATCATTTAAAATTACAAAACATAATTTTATAATAATTTTACGATTTTCTAATGTTTCTAGTATTAGTTTTAACTGTACGTTTTCGATGTTTTACATTGAATATGAATTTTCTCATCCGAAACGTATCAAAAATATAAAGTGTGATATATCGTTGAATTCAGAATCAAGGAGAGAATTTAAATATGGCAAAAATAATATTTTCGTGTATTTAAAAAAATAAAGTTGATGATGGTTGCTAACAAACGAAACGTTGTATCAAAAATTGAATAACAGCATTAAGTAGAGCTATAAAAGTGGCAATGCAAATGTGCTCTTCTTTTCTTGATATCTCTTCAAATAAGGCCAGAAAAAAATAAAAGCGAAAATCAGAAAATAAATTTTTTTTTAAATATCTCAAAACTAAAAGAGATATTCGAGTTCTACAAAGACCATAAATACATCCTCTCAAATGCGTAACTTTTGTTCCATTTAACCGACCTTCCATCTCTTACCGTTTCCGAGATCCCCATAGTAGGCATCCTTATCTTGGACACGGTGTATACTAAATTATTTATCTTAAACATATCATTATGAGATGAAAATAATTCCTCAAACAGCTGCAATTATTTGAAAGCTTAAGATTCGAATATATAACAAAAATCTACGTCTTAAAATGTACAAAGATTATACCAAAATGAAAATTCAAAATACCTTCCATTATCGATAATCGAGAACTCTAGCACTAAAATGTTCGTTAACATCATTAAACAGGTTTATTCAACACCGTACTTGAAAACTTTAAAATATACGTCTTTGCATATCAGCTTTAATTTACAGTTAGATTTAAAATACATGAGAGAGCTTCTTTCCTTTATTTACTTAGAGCTTTTAAAGAACTTTGCATTAAAATTGTCTGCACAAAAAATATATAAATGTAACGTCCATCAAAATTAATTACATTCCAGTCTTTTATTTATTTATACTAAAGTTCAATGTCTCTATAACCTTCTTAATTTTATCTTTACAACAATCTCTGCATTAACGGCCTTCACCAAGACTTCACGTTGCAACAAAACTTATTTTGATTGAGGTAATTCAGTTAATAACCTAACTATACACTGCATCCTTTTCATCATCTAGCTTTCGCTAAGAAAACATCCTTATAAAAACAAAACAAAATTACATCAATAGATCTTGAATATTAATTATTCACTTCGACAAGCCATAAATAAAGCAAGCAAATTTGTAATGATGAATATATAAAAGAAATGTGCATATTACTTGTTAATCCAAACACCTTTATGGATTCCTTCTTCCTTCCTTCTTCCTTTTTTTGTACTTCGTGAGTGCAACTCATCTCTACGTTGTGATCGTGAGATGGTAGACCATCGCACATTGAGACACCATCGTATTCATCGTCTCGTAAAAGAAATATTCCTTGATCATCATCTATAGTAATTATTTTTCTTCAATTTTTGTGTAAAAGAACTCATCAATTAATTCATTAAAAAAAAGCAGTTTCAATTTCCTTTTAACTTCCATATACAACGCGCGTGAGTGCGTGTGCGGGTATGTGTATGTGCGTGTGTGCGTGCGTGCGTGTGTGGATGGGTGCGTGCATGCGTGCCTGTCTGCGTGCCTGCATGCGTGGGCGCGTGTGTACGTGTGTGCGTGTGTGTACGTGTGTGCGTGTGTGTACGTGTGTGCGTGTGTGTGCGTGCCACCGTGCGTGCGTGCGCGCGCGCGTGTGTGTATGTGTGTGTGTATGTGTGTGTGTATGTGTGTGTGTGTGTGTGTGTGTGTGTGTGTGTGTGTGTGTGTGTGTGTGTGTGTGTGTGTGTGTGTGTGTGTGTGTGTGTGTGTGTGTGTGTATGTGTGTGTGTGTGTGTGTGTGTGTGTGTGTGTGTGTGTGTGTGTGTGTGTGTGTGTGTGTGTGTGTGTGTGTGTGTGTGTGTGTGTGTGTGTGTGTGTGTGTGTGTGTGTGTGTGGTGTGCGTGTGTGTGTGCGTGTGCGTGTGCGTGTGCGTGTGTGTGCGTGTGCGTGTGCGTGTGCGTGTGCGTGTGCGTGTGGTGTGCGTGTGCGTGTGCGTGTGCGTGTGCGTGTGCGTGTGCGTGTGCGTGTGCGTGTGCGTGTGCGTGTGCGTGTGAGTGTGCGTGTGCGTGGCGTGCGCGTGCGTGCGGTGGTGTGCGTGTGCGTGTGCGTGTGCGTGTGCGTGTGCGTGTGCGTGTGCGTGTGCGTGTGCGTGTGCGTGTGCGTGTGCGTGTGTGTGTGTGTGTGCGTGTGCGTGTGCGTGTGCGTGTGCGTGTGCGTGTGTGTGTGTGTGAGTGTACCTATGTGCGTGCGAATTGTGTATGGTTTTATCGAATAGGCTACAATTCCATCTTCCACAGTCAGGTGCGATTAACTTAACAGCTTGCTTAGGACTATTTATTTTAGAAAATTCAGATTATGCTGGCGCCTGGAGACTATTTTTCCCGGATTGGATAATGTTATTTGTTGATTTGTGGTAAGTGTAAGGTGTTTGAAACTAAATTTTAACCATTTTACGCTTTATACCGAACCCGTCCATTTCCACTTCAGTTAACGTGGCAAACCGTTACCTTGCTAAGCGTTCACGGCGCCTAATGGGGTTACATTGAGTGGTAAAGATCACATAATACACCAAGCACTTCCGCAATCTGACCTGGAGTATTGGTAGTGTATAACAATTGAAGCCAATTAACGTTACGAAAATCTCCCTGTATTAAGATATCGCACCACGGAAACTGAGACACAAAATAATCAAATTTCGAGTTAAAGTGATCAAAGAAGTGAAAGTTGCTGTCATTGAGATATATAGATTCAACGAAAGAATTTTACAAACTTAAGACCAAATGGTTTAAACCAAATCACGTCGAATTGTTTATTTTCCAAAGGAGAAGCAATTTGCAACAAGTGGTCCTTGAGTCCACTGAAGATTGTATATTCGGAAAATTGCAAGTCGGATGATTCGCATAAGCAAAACAAAACGTCAGATTGTAAGTATTTCAGGTGTTGTAGAACAGCATTAAGATTAGACATGACTCCACGGATGGAACAATAATTGATCAAAAAGTGAGTACTTTTAACGATAAATGTTGCTTGTATTCTGCCCAGCAGAACATTCTAATGGGGTAGGATTTTAAGTATTGATGTATGTAGCCGTATAAGTAACCGTTTTTGAGTAATGATGCGATTATTAATCTTTCATGCATTTTTATTACTAAATGATGAATAAAATTAGGTATTGATGTGGTAATTTATTTGTACCAAGCACTTTAGGCCAAAGACCATCCTCAGGGCAATCGTTAAATGAAGATTGCCCTGAAGATGGCCTTTGACCGAAAGAGCATGGCATAAATATACACTTCAGATCTTAGTTTTATTCATTATTCTATGCGCAATTCACTTTGATTAGATATTATATAATCGTAGTTAATTGTTATCCAAACTTAGTAGTGGATTCTGGATAAAAACAACTTTTATATATTTGTTGGCAATATGCTAAAGAGAGCTATAATAGAAACCAAAAAATTTTATAGTTAATAAATAAATAGCATGTATATATCAATCTAACTTTGTTTCTTAACTATTATTTAAATAAACTAAAACTGACATAACACTTTGGTATAATAAACAAATAAAACATAAAAACGGAATCGAGTAGTCATCTGTTCTTGAGCAATGTCCTTGACAAGCACATAAAAGAGTACATCGAAGTCCAATTTTAACACAGCGGCATCGAGTACATCGTTCCTTACACTTACAGGAAACCAGTTCTTCACTGTGCTTGCTTACATCCGGTATTGTTGTCTAAAGAGGTATGAACGTGGAAGCATCATTTGTTTTCCAACCCCAGTCACATGGATCGTTAGCTGGAGGTCTATTAGTTAGGCAGTTTCTCCAAACGTTACACTGGAACATAGCTCGTTTTAAGTGCTGTAATAGAGCATCCGCTGTTGTTGCAATATTTTCTATGTTCCTATTCATCTGACTAAAAAGTATTCTGCGTGCGTGGTTTACACGTTCCGCTGTACATGTGGTTTGGTACATCAATACCACAAAACGCTCAAGTACAGCAAACGCAACGGTGTCGCTCGTAACGGTTGTTGCAGAAACAGTAGAAAACTCTTTGAATGCTAAATCAACATCACGAAATGTCATCCATGTTTTCCAAGCACTTTTTTTGCCAATACTACAAAACGACGACACCGTATCGCACCCAGTGAATGAATGAAAAAATGGTATCAGCTCGGATATACCTGGTGGATGCTTTGAATGTAAATCATGAATCGGTAAATACTGTAAATTTTTCCGTGATCCATACTCAATCCACAGTTCTTCGGCTTGTGCAATGCGGGGAAATGCAAATAAAGCTATGCAAATCACGTCAGAATCCACTGTTTTAATGATCAGTTTGCGGTGTCCGTGCATAGCAGCATCAAATGCATGTAAAAGAAGCCGGGCATCTGCTTCCTCGTAAGAAGATGAAGAAATTGATACTGCACCCTCTTCTCCGGTTGATGATAAAACCTTGTCCTTTAAAGTGCAAAATATTGCTTTATTAGAGTTTTCTATTGCAACTATATTTACTGCCAACATACTGAACAGTCCTTCCTTGTTGCTGTCTACAGATAAAAATTGTTTAAAATTTCATGGTATTTTTACTCCAGGTTTTACGGCTATCCGCGAACCACAACCTCTAGACTGCCGTGTGTTACGTGTTTATCGTGAATAACGTGTATTTTCGATAACTTCCGTTACTGTAGTTAATGAACTAATTGGTTACATCTAAATATTAATATTTCTTTATTCGTTGATGGAATGTTTTAATTTCGTACCTCAAAAATTTATTGTTCGCACCTCTACAGTTTAAACTAATTTATTTAACGTACACATCTTTTTATTCCTTTATAGATATAAGTTGCGCCATCTCTAAAATTTATGGTCATTTACTAGAGTTTGAAAAGAAATCTTGTTTTTAAAAGACAACTATTAGATATCTGTAAATATTTATTTATCAAAATTTGGTTTTAACATTCTTATCTAGTTTGAATAATTTTAATAGTTTGGCAATATTGCTTTTGTTAGGGCGTTGTTCCTAATCTTTCTTTTCTTAACACGCCATTTTCCGATGAGAAGGTTGATCTGCAAGAAAAATTTTTCCTTCCGTTTATAAGATGTTTAAGCATCGTTTCTTTGGAAAATTTTTCATATAATGTAATGGTTTTTTGGTATAAAATTTTACTGACGCTTTACAAGCGGATCTATTGCAATTTTCAATCTTCATATCCTCGGGTAAGTGTAACCCATGTTCGACAACCTTTAGTAAATCGTTTCTTTCATTTAGGTACTTTCGCAAGATTAATTAAATTAATAACATAAGTCTGTTGAAGCGAAATCATCGCTATCGGCTCTAAACATCTAAAAAGAGGTATGCTTGTATAAGGTAATTAGCAACGTATTTACTTGTATCACTTTCAGCGCCTTGATACCGGCGAAATAAACAGCTATTCCTTTACTCCTATAAGTAACTGGCAGATTGGAATCCACTACCGATCACCTTCGTACACATTCCTACTGGAATTCTGGCTCTTAGCTACTAATTGGTGGTTTTGGTTTCACAAAGTAACTATCACCTGCGAAACACGAAGGCCACTTACACTTTGGTAATTCTACATCAAAGGTCAGAATTCTTTATTATTCAATATACACAGGACTTGTGTAATGAACAGGGTATTTCTAAAATCCGTACAACATACTTAGGTTACCTTCGTTTTTTTACTTACTTGCAACAAAATTTATCATTTACAATCCCTGTAATAACACTCTTTTGCTGGAGGCTAAAGGCGTTGATTAATATAGAGTTTAATTTGTTCAATTTGTAATTAATTTCTACATACAAAAAGAAAGAAAAACCACACCTATATTCACTGGGACGTTGACCTACTTTGTTTCACGGTAGCTGCGCGTTGAAGCTCCTGTTTTTAAAATACATTATACAGGGTGGAACATATATCGAGGTCAAATGAATTACAGTCATTGTATGAAACCGTATATATATTTATAGTCAAATGTAGAATTTCTGTAGCTTTTCTGTATTTTGTCTTTGATTAATATTAATTATTTGTCATTACGGATAATTTTGTTCAGAGCAGGTTTTGCTGTAATAAAAATTTCTGTACTATTGAATGTCTTGCTTCAATTCTATGCCTTGCACTGAACAGACTATCCAGATATTTCTATTTAATACCACTTCTTAATGTTTTTAATATAACTTAAAGAAACCGAAATCAAAATCATTGGGGATTTAAATTCTATTTTGTGAAACGTAGGCAAGCTGTTTCAAAATATTTAAGCACTACTATTTTCAGGGTGGATCTATTTTAGATCGCACTGTATGTGTTACTTTCGTCCTTTCGGCTGCGATTTGTAAGTACTTACAACCGTCGGGAGCGGCACAATTAACGAAACCTTTTTTTTTGTGTTTATGGTTCAATTACTGAACTAAATATATTTAGTTTTTATTCTTTGTGGGCATCTGCGACGGCTCACCACTTGCCATCGTCAGGGCTGAATTATAATTATGTTGTAAGTTAAGATTGTTATGAATACTTTGGGGGAAAACTAGCATAGTATCATATTTGTTTACGTTCGATATTTATTCGACAAGTATTAATTTGAGTTTAAATTAAATTAAATAAACGATTACTGTGTGGTTGTTCGGGTAAAAGTTTGTCTCTCTTTTAAATTGTTCCTTCCTTTTTTTTTTTGGGACACTACCTGTTTCAGGTTTTACAGGGCCTGCCCCTACTCTACTCCTCTTTTTCCTTTTTCTTTCCTTTTCTCCCCTTTCCTGACTAAAACCTGTAGCGCCTGTCCTTTAGTGGCTATCTAACCACGTCCACAACAGCGTAGCAAACCTCCAAAACCCCACGCATCCAAGTGCTCTGCGGTCACACGACCGTACGCCTGAGGCTAGTCGAGTGCGCTTTCAAAAAATGTTTACATGCTGGTTAGACATGTAGCATAAAATTGGCGACCAACGTTTCGGCCAGAGTTTTGGAGTACGTACAAATTTTTAGCTACATTTTAATTTTTTTTCTCTTCTCATTCCTTGGGGTTATCCTAAATATTTTTCTTCTCTTTAGGTTATTGTATACACTTGGCGTGTTAGTGCCAACGTGGTTATAATATTTGATATAGTATTTTACTTTACTTCCTGAATTAATTTGATCTTTTATTTTACTAAGATCGCTGTTACACTTCGTTTTGATGTTAATCGTCTTACGAAGACAGAATTAATGTATGAATTATTATCTAGAGGTTTAGACTGTAACGTTAATGTCGAAGCTTTACGTAAATCGGTGCGTAGCGCGAGAATACTCGACGCTAACAAATCTCTTACTATGACTGCACATCAGATTCCGTTCGCGGACGACGAAATTGCTTTAAACGATGCGATTCGGGAATTAAATACCGGCATCGACTCTTCTATTGGTGACTGCACTTCGGCTGCTTTTCTTCGTCTGAGTACTTTAGTACTTCATGCTCAAAGACGATAGCGGATTCAGAAATGGAAATCGCTCAGAAAAATCAATTCCTAGTCGAATTACAAAATTTACGTTCTGACTTAGAGCAAAAAATGAAAAAGGGTAAACGTATTACATTCTGTGATACAGTTTCTTAACCAATAGCGGGACCATCTGCAAATTCTACGGCTCATGGCGAACCGGACCCTATGGACGTAGAACCACCATTAATTTCTTCCGATAAGGACGTTGATCTGCCTCGGGGTACCTCAGCTTCTACTTTTACTCCTTCCTTAAGTCACTTCTCTATTACCAAGTTAGGGTTATCGTTCTCTGGCGACAGTACTGTCTCTCTCTTTGATTTCTTAACGCGGGTAGAAGAATTAAGTGCTTCTCGTGGTTTATCCCATAAATTTTTATTCTCTGTTATCCCGGAACTATTAAAGGGAAACGCATTATTACTCTATCGTGCTCGTAAACACGAGTTATCTTCGTGGAAAGATGTAGTTGCGCTACTTAAGACTGAGTTTTTACCGTTAGACTACGATGAACGTTTATTGGACGAGATTGTCTAGAACGATGGGTCCTTCGGAAACCATAAGTATTTATGTCGCTGTCATGCAAAGTCTTTTCCAACGACTCTCAGTTCCAATACCTGACCAAAAACAGTTATATTATGTACGCCGCAATCTAACACCCTTCTATCAGAATGCATTAGCGTTAACTGAAGTCTCTACACTTTCACAGTTAATAACTTTAGGGAAAAAGATAGAACAAAACAAGTATTTTATGGAATCTTTTAAACCTCCTCCGTCAACGAAATCGTCACAACTGTTAGAACCTAGTTTGGCTTACGTTGATTCACCTTCTGACTCCTTTAAACCTTCTCCTTCTTCTCAATCATCTTCGGGAAAACCGAATACTAAGGCGACTCCGCAAACTTCTAATGTTCTTACACCTACTGTAACTTTACGCTGCTGGAATTGCTCTGGGAGTGGGCATACTTCACCACGTTGTCCACAACCCCAAAATAGGCATTGCTATGGCTGTGGTAAGCCTGGTTATACACGCACTACTTGCCCAGTATGCACTTCTAATCAGGGAGACTAATTTCTGAATCTTCGATCCGAGGAGAGGATTCTATCTTACCGTTAATCTCGAAACAGCTTTTGTGGAGTACCAGACTCTCGTCGCATTCTTCTTGACTATATTTTTGCGAGTGTTCGTAACGACGAACGACCTTACTTAAACGTCAATATCTTTGGTTATACTTTTCAGGGTCTTTTAGACTCTGGCGCTTCACGCACTATTATAGGAAATTTGGGTTGGCATATTTTGCAGCGACTAGGTCTATCTTTATACGTGGGTTCGTTTACTGCCTGCACACTTGCGAATGGTAATACTTGTAATATTCTGGGTCAAATTACTCTACCGATCACTGTCGAATCTAAAACGATCATGCTGGATGTTCTCGTGGTGCCTGAAGTACCTCACAAACTAATTTTGGGTATCGACTTCTGGAAGGCGATTAACTGCGTCCCCGATCTTAGACATGGACAATGGACATTTGGTAATGATACTAGTTTAGCAACTATCTCTTCTGAACATTTGAGTTCTTTCTCTGATCTTCCTTCATCTCAACGTTCTGCTCTTAAAACTTTACTGGATCACTCTTTTCAAAATTCCGACACTTTAGGATGTACTACTCTAGTCCAACATGAAATACGTACTAATTCCGAGCCAATCAAACAGCGCTATTACCCATTATCTCCTGCTTTACAACGAGTAGCTAACACTGAGTTAGATACGATGCTGCAATTAGGTGTCGTCGAACCATCAAATAGTCCTTGGTCAAGCCCGATTGTTTTGGTTAGAAAGAAGGATGACTTACCGGTTTTGCGTCGACTTTCGCAAAGTTAATGCGGTGACGGAAAAGGATGCTTATCCTTTGCCTTACATATCTTCTATTCTGGACCGTTTACGTGATGCACGTTACCTTTCTAGCTTGGACATTCGCTCTACTTACTGGCAGATTCCTCTTTTGGACGAATCTAAACCTATGACTGCTTTTATCGTCCCTGGACGCGGACTTTTTCACTTTACTCGAATGCCTTTTGGCTTACACAATTCGCCTGCTACTTTTCAACGACTAATTGATAGAGTTTTGGGGGGAGACTTGGAACCTTACTGCTTCGCTTATCTTGACGATATCGTTTTGGCTACACCTACCTTTGAAAAACATTTGGAAGTACTCGAAAAAATTTTTCAACGTCTATCTTCTGCAGGTCTCACTTTGAGACAAGACAAGTGTCATTTCTGCCGTCCTGAGTTAAAATACTTGGGATACGTCGTTAATAAGGATGGACTTCTAGTAGATCCCGAAAAAGTTTCTGCAGTTTGCTTAATACCTGTTCCTAAAAATGTTTCTGATGTTCGCCGCTTAGTCGGTATGGCGGAATGGTATCGTCGTTTCATACCTAACTTTTCTTCTGTCATTAAACCTCTAACTTCACTTACTCAAAAGAATGCTCCATTTGTTTGGACTTCTGAATGCGAAAGCGCTTTTACTTCTTTAAAAGAATGTCTAGTGTCAGCTCCTATTCTTTCTTGTCCTGATTTCTCACAACCATTTGTCATTCAAACAGATGCCTCTGACTTCGGTATCGGTGCGGTACTCTGTCAACAATTTCCTACTGGCGAAAAGGTAGTCAGTTATATTAGTAGATCTTTGATTAAGGCTGAACGTCACTATTCCACTACGGAAAAAGAGTGTCTGGCTGTTATCTGGGCTATTGAGAAACTTCGTCCCTACATTGAGGGTTCTCACTTTACCGTCGTTACTGACCACCATTCTTTGATATGGTTAAATAACTTACAGAATCCTACTGGACGGCTTTGTCGTTGGGCGATTCGCCTGCAGCAGCACGACTTTTCGATTATTCACCGTAAAGGTAAAGAACATCTAGTACCTGACGCTCTGTCGAGATCAGTTCCGAAAATAGACTGTATTAATACTTCTTCAACTTCTTTAGTCACTCTGCCTGTTCAGGATAAATGGTATTTAAAAACCATTTCTCGTATCTCTACATTCCCTAGAAAATATCCTTCTTGGGTTGTACAGGACGGACTCCTTTATAAACGTTCCAAATTTTCTTCTTCAGATTCTTCTTCGGCCCATTGGAAAATAGTCGTTCCTAAAGAACAACGCAAACGTATTATTTCTGAAAACCACGATCTTCCAACTTCTGGTCACTTTGGAGTCACTAAAACTATTGCTAAAATTTCTATTCATTACTACTGGCCTGCACTTCGTGCAGATGTCATTCGCTATATTCGGCAATGTGCTGTCTGTTCTGCACATAAAGTTGAACAGTCTGCTCCACCGGGGTTTCTAGCACCAAGAGCCAAACCTACTAAGCCTTGGCAAATTTTATGTTTGGATATCGTCGGTCCTCTTCCTAGGTCCTCTAAAGGACATGCTTTTGTGTTAGTTATAGCGGATTGCTTTACGAAATTTGCCTGTTTCTTTCCCTTACGCCATGCTACTGCTTCTGCTGTGTGTCAAGTCGTGGAAGACAATATTTTCTTCTATTTGGTACTCCACAGTACATTATTAGCGATAATGGTGTACAGTTTCGCAGTAAAGAATTTATGAAATTATGTTCTGATTATCGAACCACTATCCTTTTCAACGCTAAATACCATCCTAGAGCGAATCCTGCGGAACGAATTAACTGAGTCCTAAAAACTTTAATCTCCTCCTATACCACTCAGAACCAACGTAAATGGGACGTAAATTTAAACAAAATTGGCTGTGCTATCCGCTCTGCAAAGCACGAAGTTATTGGCTGTTCTCCTTATTACGCTTTATTTGGACGCGAGCATAACTTATTTGGCGACCTTTTAGGTCCACCACCTTCTCCAGATTCTACTTTATTAGACCCAGATCGCGAAAAACTTTCCGATAATAAACTAGTTCGTCAGTTCGATTCTATTCACACTGATATCAATAAACGACTGGCTAAAGCTTATCAAAGTCAACATCTACGCTATAACCTACGACGTAGACCGGTTAAATTTAAACTCGGAGATAAGGTGTGGAAACGCAACTACGTGTTATCAGACGCGGCGCGGCATTTTAATGCGAAACTCGCTCCAAAGTGTACTGGTCCTTTTCTAATAAAACGAGTGTTATCTTCCTGGACTTATGAACTCAAAGATTCTGTTGGTAAATCCCTCGGGGTTTATCACGTCAAAGATTTAAAGCCACATATACCGGCCGATGATTCTTCTGAGTCCGATTCCTCCGTGCACTTGGCGTCCTCCTGTCCTCTTCCTCGTCCTGATCGATCCCTTCGCTATCCTAAACGACGCAAAAGACACAAACCTCCTAGCTAAACCCTTACTTCCTTTTTTTGCTATTGTGACGTTTTGACTTTCCTTGTGGCTCTCTCTTTTCGTAATGGGCGGTTGGTTGGGCGATACTGGCGGGCCACTTTTACGGAGACCTCTCCTTCGTCTTCCGTGACCTCTACATCCGGTCCCTTCTCTTTTCCTGTCTGCATTTCTTCGGGGGTCTTCCCTACTAATTTCCTCAGGGGGATCTTCGGAGACTTGCCCTTTTCATTTCACTTTCCTATCTTCTGTCTTTGATCTACATCTACTCTACCTTCCTATTTCACTTTACTGGATGAATGCTTGTATGAATGGAGCTAAGAAGAACGGGATGGGTACGCCTTCCCCGTGCGAGCTTCGGTGACCACGGGATCCCGGGAATCAGAGTCAATGGGGAAAATTTTCGCCGCAAATGTGATTTCTTCTTTCTCTCCTACTATCTCTTAATAGCACCTATGCCATTTCATCTGTGCTAGTTCATGGTGGCATAGGGTTGAGTTGGGGTCTTTAAGGGGCTCCTTTTATTCACGTTTTCGGCAAGGGGGTCAAAATTTTGGGCTTTCTTTTCCTGTGGGTTGGGATGGGCGTTCTTCTGGGAATTTGGTTTTTAGGCTGCCGGCCCTTAAGTTCGGCTGAGGGTGGGGTACTTTTCCTGTGGGTTGGGTTTCCTTTCTTTCTTCCTCTTCTACTGTCCTTTAGGTTTCTTTAGGTTCCGTGTATACCACGCGTGAATTTGCTTTTGGAATGACTGAGGCGAAGACAACCTACCTACCCAAATCACCTTATCCTTATCCACTTTGCTTCCTTAACTTTAGTAATAGACCTTTTTTTGTTTTCTCCTAGTTTTTTTGTTGTTTTTTTGTTTGGAAGTATTATCGCTTCACGATATGCTCTCCTTTTAATTGTTTGTTTTTCTTTCTTTCCTAGTACCGGCTGAATGCTGAAGGACTCACGTGGGAGTTGGAGTCAGGTTGCTCTTTCGTGGCGTGAATGAGTTGTGCGTTTGGTAGCTGTCTGGTGGTATATGCGTCACGTTGTCCACTTGTAACTTTCTTCCTCTATCTTCGTATTCTTTTTGCTTTGGGTTGGGTTTTCTTTGTTGGCTTCGGGTTGGGAATGGCTTAGGGTTGTTTACTTCTTCACAGGGGTTTGGTTTTTACTTATATATATTGGGGTTGGGTGAAATACTTGGGGTTGGGAATAATGGGATTTTAGGGCTTTTGTGTGGGTCCTGAGTAATTTACACTCAAACTTCCTTCTTCCTTTAACATTTCCTTTGACACAGTTCCTCTACGGAGGTCTCAATTTTGCTGGGGGGGAATCTGTTACGTGTTTATCGTGAATAACGTGTATTTTCGATAACTTCCGTTACTGTAGTTAATGAACTAATTGGTTACATCTAAATATTAATATTTCTTTATTCGTTGATGGAATGTTTTAATTTCGTACCTCAAAAATTTATTGTTCGCACCTCTACAGTTTAAACTAATTTATTTAGCGTACACATCTTTTTATTCCTTTATAGATATAAGTTGCGCCATCTCTAAAATTTATGGTCATTTACTAGAGTTTGAAAAGAAATCTTGTTTTAAAAGACAACTATTAGATATCTGTAAATATTTATTTATCAAAATTTGGTTTTAACATTCTTATCTAGTTTGAATAATTTTAATAGTTTGGCAATATTGCTTTTGTTAGGGCGTTGTTCCTAATCTTTCTTTTCTTAACACGCCATTTTCCGATGAGAAGGTTGATCTGCAAGAAAAATGTTTCCTTCCGTTTATAAGATGTTTAAGCATCGTTCCTTTGGAAAATTTTTCATATAATGTAATGGTTTTTGGTATAAAACTTTACTGACGCTTTACAAGCGGATCTATTGCAATTTTCAATCTTCATATCCTCGGTAAGTGTAACCCATGTTCGACAACCTTTAGTAAATCGTTTCTTTCATTTAGGTACTTTCGCAAGATTAATTAAATTAATAACATAAGTCTGTTGAACGAAATCATCGCTATCGGCTCTAAACATCTAAAAGAGGTATGCTTGTATAAGGTAATTAGCAACGTATTTACTTGTATCACTTTCAGCGCCTTGATACCGGCGAAATAAACAGCTATTCCTTTACTCCTATAAGTAACTGGCAGATTGGAATCCACTACCGATCACCTTCGTACACATTCCTACTGGAATTCTGGCTCTTAGCTACTAATTGGTGGTTTTGGTTTCACAAAGTAACTATCACCTGCGAAACACGAAGGCCACTTACACTTTGGTAATTCTACATCAAAGGTCAGAATTCTTTATTATTCAATATACACAGGACTTGTGTAATGAACAGGTATTTCTAAAATCCGTACAACATACTTAGGTTACCTTCGTTTTTTACTTACTTGCAACAAAATTTATCATTTACAATCCCTGTAATAACACTCTTTTGCTGGAGGCTAAAGGCGTTGATTAATATAGAGTTTGATTTGTTCAATTTGTAATTAATTTCTACATACAAAAAGAAAGAAAAAACCACACCTATATTCACTGGGACGTTGACCTACTTTGTTTCACGGTAGCTGCGCGTTGAAGCTCCTGTTTTAAAATACATTATACAGGGTGGAACATATATCGAGGTCAAATGAATTACAGTCATTGTATGAAACCGTATATATATTTATAGTCAAATGTAGAATTTCTGTAGCTTTTCTGTATTTTGTCTTTGATTAATATTAATTATTTGTCATTACGGATAATTTTGTTCAGAGCAGGTTTTGCTGTAATAAAAATTTCTGTACTATTGAATGTCTTGCTTCAATTCTATGCCTTGCACTGAACAGACTATCCAGATATTTCTATTTAATACCACTTCTTAATGTTTTTAATATAACTTAAAGAAACCGAAATCAAAATCATTGGGGATTTAAATTCTATTTTGTGAAACGTAGGCAAGCTGTTTCAAAATATTTAAGCACTACTATTTTCAGGGTGGATCTATTTTAGATCGCACTGTATGTGTTACTTTCGTCCTTTCGGCTGCGATTTGTAAGTACTTACAACCGTCGGGAGCGGCACAATTAACGAAACCTTTTTTTTTGTGTTTATGGTTCAATTACTGAACTAAATATATTTAGTTTTTATTCTTTGTGGGCATCTGCGACGGCTCACCACTTGCCATCGTCAGGGCTGAATTATAATTGTTTTGTTAGTTAAGATTGTTATGAATACTTTGGGGGAAAATTAGCATAGTATCATATTTGTTTACGTTCGATATTTATTCGACAAGTATTAATTTGAGTTTAAATTAAATTAAATAAACGATTACTGTGTGGTTGTTCGAGTAAAAGTTTGTCTCTCTTTTAAATTGTTCCTTCCTTTTTTTTTGGGGACACTACCTGTTTCAGGTTTTACAGGGCCTGCCCCTACTCTACTCCTCTTTTTCCTTTTTCTAAAACCTGTGGCGCCTATCCTTTAGTGGCTATCTAACCACGTCCACAACATCGTAGCTAACCTCCAAAACCCCACGCATCCAAGTGCTCTGCGGTCAAACGACCGTACGCAGGAGTTTAGTCGAGTGCACTTTCCAAAAAATGTTTACATGCAGGTTAGACATGTAGCACGTGTTTGAGATTTTAAACTTCCTTTGTTGTACTGGTCAAACACTATGTCCACTCTATTAACAGTTTCTAACCTTTGTTTTATATAAGGTATTACAACACTGTCACTGTATTCCTGAAATGTAATTCCTGCTCGAGATATCAACATATATGAATAAGGGAAGCTCCATCGATTATAAGGGAAGATGCAGTTGGTGGTAGGTCAGGTACAGTAGCTTCATTTAGTAGACTGCAAGTCTGTTTAATGCATGATACAATATCGGATTTACTTGAAGGGAGACGTAGTTCTCCGGACTCGAAATAGACGGAGGATACATACTATTTTCATGAGAAAAGAACTCCTCTACATTACCAAGTCTAGCTTGACTTGCAACGTAAAGCCGACAAAATACGTTAGCATCCTTTCTCAAATGTACCACCTAATTTTTATCTTTAAATTTAAGAGAAATGTTTTTCTGAGCGAATAGGAGAAGGTTGTTTCGTTTAATTACGTCGTGGATCGAATTTTGTCCAAAAACTATTCGATTACTGACATAGGTGGAATGTTGTTCTTGTCCTTTGATGTGAGCTTCAAAAACAGGTTTTTCTGCTGCCTCATACATGACTAGTTTACTGTTGTTAACGGTTGTAAGATTTTTCTCCTCAAATGGATTACCATGCTCCTCGTATATTTTTACTAAATCACAAACATTTTTCTGAAAGCGAACCTCATACGATTTGTTATCTTCGTGGTGTTTAGGTTTATCAGAAGCAGCTTTTTGATCCAAGTTGAAGATTTCTTCAAAATCACTGTTCATCCGGGCAATTTCAGGACCAGCAGTCATCCACTTTAGTAATGAATCCATGTTGTTTAGTAGGGAGAGTTTTATAGAATCAAGTTTCACAAGTTTGTTGTTTTGTTCATGAATTTGATCGTGAGATAGCGTTTTACAGCCTACGAAGTTCCCTTTCAAAAATTCTTTAAACAGCGTGGGATGACGCTCGGGTAAATTTCTGAGGCTGTGTATAAAAATAGGTAACCATCTTGCATAGTTTATATGATCAAGTGCAAACATCCAGGGACATATATTTTCAAGTACTGTAATAAACTCTTGTAAGTTTCCTGTCGCACCTCCGAACAAAACTAAAAGAAAACCTTCTAATTGTATAGTGGTCAGCCAATATTTAAATTGAGCAGACTCTTGTTGCATCCTGTTACACCACTCTGTTATACTTTCTGTTGATTGGTCCTTAGTGTTGCCGAAGGCATTCTGTAAAAGAATGTTAAAGGATGCGTAGCTCACTTCATGAGCGTAGCGACTTCTTTTTACATGAGAGACGTTGAGAATGACCTCGGCTCTTCCTGGAGTTGTAACACTGGACTCCACGAGGTTTTCTGTTCACCCAGAGTCTTTTAACCATGAACCAATCACATACATTGTAGCCATCTCAATGTGAAGTCCTCCCAACATCAAAAACATTTTGTCTTCTCGATACAACTCTGGATACCGCCATTGAAGTTGCTTTGCAATTGCGTACACTGGTTGGTCTGCTGTGATAACTGGGATTTGATTCAGATTTATATTTTTTAATAAGGTTGCTATAATGTCCATGGAATGGCGGACCATAGCTGGTGAGTTAATATCCTCTTTCAGCAGAGGAAGGAGAACTGCACTAGTTTTCAACTTTTTTATTTCGATTTTTTCTTCTTTACGAGAATAGAACACAGCCCATGGAAGTACGTCTTCTTCGACAGTACTCTGTACACATCTCACCCATTCTTCTGTTTCTTCATATATGTTAAAATTTGAATTACCATGATATGTGTCATTAACTAAAGGCAACGGGTTGTTACAGTTACGTTTAGCTGTTGGTGGAACTGCTGTATACCACTGAGGTAGAGAGATTTTGGTGCTATGTACATTTTGATTAAAAATTCTCATAAAGTTCCTATTGCTATCGTCTGGGGGATATTGTATTAGTGATATACTAGTACCATGAAATGAATCGATTGATTCGAGGAGGTGTTATGGTCTAAGTTATCAATCGCTGCACATGTAAATACATTTTGTATAATATTTGGTGGCACCACAGCATACTTTTCTTGATTGTAATAGTCACATACACTAGCCGCAACAGTTTCCTCTATTTGTTGGACTCTTTTATATGACACACTTAGTCCAAGATGGTACAATTTGTTAATTATCTTTTCTCCCCCTGTATGGTTGTGAAGAATCAGTCCTAAATATAAAGGTAGAGGAGTTTCTTGGTCTGTATTGTGACGTCTAAAATTAGCAGTGGATTTTCTTCTTCTCTTTAAGCTGTTAAATCTAACCAACTGCGCAATAGTCAATGCTGCAACAGGTATTTTATCTTGTTCTGCAGAAGATGCTTCCTCTGTAGTTATTGGTTTTCCAGTAGATACTCCATCCAATACCATACGAAAGAACATGATTAACTTTTCAGACACACAGTTTACGCTAGTGAATGATTCTTTAAAAGAACCATTAAACGTAGGATAATCAGCAAACATGTCTTCACGAATAATATTGGCAGCACGTGAAAGACACATTCCATCACTTAACGAATTGTAACTGCAGGCATCCTGTATAGCATTATGTACGTCTCCTTAAAATATAAGAAATATTTCTCTATCTACTCTTTCCTCACGAAGACCCGGTACAAATGCAATGAGTTGTTATTTTAAACGTGTGCGATTCACAACAAAGTCTGGAAATCCCAGTTGTTGTAGTCGTTCATTAACCAGCTTCACAAGATTTACCAACCGAAAACTAGGAGCTATGTCATTGTACACGTACATATCTTGAATGTAAGTCACTAGTTCACTTACAACTGAGCCATATGCCGTTTTTAAAGGATCATTGTGTACACTAGATTGAGACCTTTTCAAACTTCGCACTTTATTTAAAAATTTTCTGTAACATGACTTGTGGTATTTTGCCTCTAAAGCAACGAAATCTCTAGAATACAACTTTGAAAGGAGTTGTTGTCTTTAATTTGTTGTGCATATGCAAATATATTTGGTCCAATTCCAAGGGTTGATGCAGATACAAGTTTTTCCATATTATCTCCAACTTCACAAAATATACAGGTGGACTTCATATCAACTTGAGTGCGACTTGATCGTGTAAATGAGGTGCTAGCTTCAGGTATCTCGTTGTCAGAATTTGACTGGGATAGATCCTCTTCTAATTTTAAATCAAGACGGGGTTTTTTCCTCAGCAGATCAATCTTAAGAGTGCTATATCTATTTCTACACGTCTTGTGATATTTAGCACTGTTTTCAACAAGTGTCTGATGAAGGTTTTCTAACTTTAAGTGTGATGGAAGAGGGTAATATTCAGCATACTCAATTAAATTCTCACTTAAAGAACTATATCCATTTTCTGTTGGTACAATTAGGGGGTGATTGTTTTCAGTTTGACAAATAATACACTTCTCCCATGATACAATTGGTGTGCTGAGACTGGCGTCCATCAATACTAAATTTCGCATTTGTTTAGCCATATCGCTTCTGGTCAGTTATATCTGAGACAAAATACCCGAGTTATTACCAAGTATAAAAACGGTTTATTTTGTACCTAGAAAGAGAAATATGAAATTTGGTATACTAGTGATCAAAGGTATTTTACAACGTTCTTTTACGAAGAACGACACATAAATGCTTCTAGTTCAACAGGTGTGACGTCGATCACCAAACGTTCTAAAATAACTTTGATCAATAGTTGGTATAGTAGAGAATATTATTTCAACCAATAAATTTTTATAAAAATAATCACATTGCGTTCAGGCCATTGAAACATAAATCTGAAAAAAAGCGGATCCCATTACTGAAAAACGGTTACATATAGGGCTAAATATATAATCACATTTCTTTTGGAGAATTATTTGCTCTTTAAAATGAGATGGCATTTATTCAAATCGGATGAGTAGTTTCTGAGATATACGACTTTATTGATTTGCCCGAGCGCCATACTGATGACGTCACTACTCGTGACATAATCATTTTCAAACTTGGGTCCCGGTTCATTTATAGTCTTTTATATGTATTTAATCAATCCCCAAAGTTTTGTGCTGGTGTCCGGAAGTGAAATATTTTTACGCTAGTTCCACGCACTAATATGCGATGAAAAACAGGAAATGTGGTGACTAACAGCACTCGTTTTTTTTTGCCAATCGCGCCATTATGCAATTTGTTAGAGTTTACACTAATAAATTTTATAAAATAATGCTAGAAAAATTGTTAAACGTTCTTGGAATAATACTTTGAAGCGCCATAATTTTATGTAAATTGGTTACGGAAATGATAAAATAAACACCGTTGTAGTTAATATGCCCCTTTTGGAAGACTGTATTTAAAGGGAATTTTAATTCAAGCACAAAATTGGTTAGGTTGTTTTGAAAGTTATTGCTCCAAATGTTACATCTAAACCATTCACACTTTACAACCTACTTAAACATTGTTATTTTAAAGAAATGTACAAAAAACAATTTTGAGCTTTACTGAGATGTTTCCGCGTTACAAAGTAAATAAATAATAAAAAAGGTGTTATAAGCTATTATTCAAAGGTTGCGCGCCGCAAAAATAATAAATTCAAAGTGTTGTTGTTTTCAATCTGAATATGTACCGTGTCCCGATTTAATTTTTTTAGTTGTTTTTAAAGATACCTTCGTTATTATCAAAGATAGTTTGTTGACCTAGATTTCATGGTAAAATCGAAAATTTAATATCTTCATTTTCGACTTATAGCTTAACGCCGATATTTCTACACTTTTTTCTAGGTCTTGTACCTCGATTAATACTATTATACTGATATATTTCGCAAACGGTACTTATATATTGCGAAGTGCCAAATTCAGTGACGTGATTTGAATTTTCCTAGGGAGTGCGGTTTTGAGTGATAATATAAACTTGCATTTTTTAAATGGGAATCATAGTTGGCTTGGCACGCATCAGTTACAGTTCTCTCTTAGATTTTCAAAAATATAAATATCGAGATATTTATTTTTAAAACTGTCAGGTATAACAAAAATTTTCTGGGAAAAAGGCAAGATGATCATCGTAAAATCAGTATATCACTGAAACGGAACAATTTAAAAATAAACAAACAACAAGAAGAATAACAAAACACCAAAATTAAATACTTTGAAAATATTCTACATAAAGTGCTCAAACTGATTGCCATTTTCTCTCAAACACAATTTACACCTTCTTGCAATGGATATAGTTGCATTTAATCACAAAACAAAAATTCCAAATGAAATTTGCAAGTCTTATACAAAAAAAAATTTTTAAACCACAATGAGAATAACCCTATATATACTGGGTGTATTTTAAAATCACCGACAAACGAAAACTGGGGATTCTATGATTCAAAATAAGACAAAAATTAACGCTTCTCCGAAAATGCTTCCTAACCGAGATACAGGTTGATTAAAAAATAATTTTTTTAAGATTTTTTTATGATTCCTCAAAATCTACATTAGATCAGGTGAGTTTAAGTCAACTGGCTCCATCCAGTGGCGTAGAATATGTTAAGTTAATCACTTAAAGTAAAAAAAACGCACGTCCCTGCTTTTTTTGAAGATATATTTTTTTGTTAAATTCAACATTTAATTCTGTAAATAAAATCATACTTAGTATTTTTTCGATTCGGCACCAGTTTTTGAAATATTTTGCATTAACATAAACGACTACATTATTCAGTAATAACCAAATTAAATAAATCAGAGATTGCTTTGCATTTGACGGTTACGTATCTTATGTTTGCTAAAATAGTTGCATTTACGCGTGTTTTGTAATTCATTGTTTGTCTAATTACTGTGAAGAAATGAATTATTCCAAATGAGAACTGGTCGATATGCATTTATGTTATGGTAATACTAATTGCAATGCTCGTGTAGCTGCTCGGCTTTATGAACAAAGATTTCCAAATAGAAGATATCCACATCATACTACATTTAGAACCGTTCATCGTAACTTGTTAGAGTATGGAAGTTTAAAAGGAAAGAAAAATTCCGGACGAAATGCTCGTGTACCAGTTGAAATTGAGAAACAAATTTTAGATACAGTAGTTGAAAATTCATCAATAAGTACGCGTGGGTTAGGTTTAGAATTTGGTGTGTCTCATAGCAAGTCTTGGAAAATTTTACGATAACAAAATTTACATCCCTTTCAGTATGATTTTATTTGCAGAATTAAATGTTGAATCTATCAAAAAAATATTTCTTAAAAAAAAAACCAGGGGCGTGCGTTTTTTTTACTTAAACTGATTAACTTAAAATATTCTACGCCACTGGATGGAGTCAGTTGACTCAAACTCACTTGAGTAATTGTATTTAATTAGACATTTAGGAGTACCAAATCTCAGTGTAATATCTTTTGTGGTTTTTAAGGAATCTTAAAAAAAAACTTAAAAAAAGTATTTCTTAATCAACCAGTATCTCGGTTAGGAAGCATTTTCGGAAAAGCGTTTATGATCATTTTTGTCTTATTTTGAATCATAGAGTTTTAAAATACACCCTGTATAAAAGATTATGTAATTTAGCATTTCTCTCTCATACAGTTTGAAAATAAATATGCATAAAAATTTCACTCCGTGTATTATATAGATCATCTGAGCCATTTTTTCTTGATTTATCTACAAGATGAACTGTCGCTTAAAAAATGATACTTTTCTATACATTGATTGCAATCGTGAGCTCAAAAGATGATTAAAAAAGTTATCTAAGTTTATCATTTGTCTTGTTACATTTCCCCAAATTATCTTACTTACATATCTCATGAGTACTCTTTTGCAGCATGCAACATGATTATTCTTGAAATGAAAAACTTTCTATATTAATTTGTGGAATTGTGCGCCATTCCGTTCAATACAATACTGTTTGGAAGTACATTAAAAAAAAATTTTTTTAATGATGGATGATGGATTTGAGAGTTTGCGATAAGCAACAGCCCTTGAAGCTATAATAAAAATACAATATCTAAACGTGAGAAAGTTTCTCTGGTGAACATTATGAATGAAAATTTTTATTTCGTGCTTCGCGGAACATTGGCGAGTAATGCATTTTATATATCAGTTAAAATATCCCTGCAAGTGACCTTGAAAATTCTATTTCTAAAATACTCCTAATTGATAGTACTTTACATAAAAACTACATGAAGGTAATCTGTAATGACCTTCAGCAGGCATGTGAACAGGAGACTTGCAAATTTCACCAGTTATTTAGAATTTTTGTAATTAATCCACCTCTCTGGAAAACGTTTATTACTTTGTAAAGTAAGAATGAACGTATTCAAATCAATGTAATGCTGTCTGGTACTTTACTACAATTATCCATTAATATTTCCGAATTTGCTATTTATAATTGACCAAAGTGCCTTGTTTTTATTTATAAGATACTTTAGCTCTCACTTGAAATCTCTTTGTCTATGAAAATCTATTGCGATAAATTGAATTCACTGTTAAAATTTTAAACGCATTACGACATGCGATTCACATATTTGAGTGAAAAAAGCTTCTTTGATTTATGTGATTTATCGGATTAACTTAAAAATGTTGAAGATGCAATTTATGGATGAGTAGCACTTAAAACTCTTTATTTTGATACCATTATTACTCTATGTGGATATTTTAGGAAAAAATCATAAACGGAGATGAATTTACACATTTAAGATCTAATTATGATGGTTTTCGGTACATTGAAGGAAAAATGAAATTAAATAACTTTATCAGTGACCTTTACTAACGTTTTACTGGGAATATCACCTCAAATGTTTACATGGCTAGACTTGCTTAATTCCTGTGAAAACCACTTCCACCTGTTGACAGTTTTGTTAACGTTAACAGATTTACCTGCGTATAGTATTAGACTTCTATTCTATACGTACATATAGAATGCCTTTATTGAATAAACGCCCAAAAAAAAATTTTATTAGAGCCGCTCCCGATGCATTCTTGACCTTGAAGAGCTTGACTCAAATTAGCCAATAACCATTTAACCTTGACTGACTTGTTAGACAACAACCTACTCCACGAACTGTTTAGATTTCTAGGAATTGTCCCTGCAGGTGACGTTGAAAATTGGTTTATAAGAATTGTAATATGATACCAATAAATTTTGATCTTGACTGAACTTAGGCAAGAACCATTTAACCTTGACCTACTTTTAGCATAGACAACATTCTATCATTTCATGAACTGTTTGACTGATAATATGATACCCTGCAGGTGAATTAACATTGAAAATTGTTTTCCAAGAATTGTAATAACTTTTATTCCAAGAATTAACCTTCAATGAACTTGACCTTGAAAAATAAAGTTTCAAACCAAAATACACATGACCCTGAAAAATTTCAAGGTCAAAGAATGACCCACACCTTCAAATAACTTGACCTTTAAAATTCCATTTCTTAGAATTAACGTCAACCTTGAAGCGGTGCACGGTGGGTTAGTATCACTCTTCTAGGTCTACTTTTGAAGGTAACGCTGTCTTTTTCGTACTTTCCAGACTTTGATGTATTCCTTCTAAACAATGAAACATATAAAACGAGACAAAAGGTACTTCTTTATAAATACGAAACATTAAATAATTTATTGAAATAATTACATATACAAAGTGATTTGTTTAAAAAGGGGACTGTTCCGTACAATAGGGGACGAATGGTCGGCTTACAAATGGATCACATAATTTATCTCTTGCGCATTAAGGCATTTTGCGGCAACCCTAAGGAATCTGATATATAATTATAGATTTTGGCTGAAATACCGAAGAACATTCATGTCTAAAATTTCAGATTTTGGTCGTCGAATTTAGATCTTGGTCATGAGGCAATCCATTAGGCGATCCCAACAATGTTGGTGTATGAACATTCGACTCAATGATGACAAACACTTATGGTACTGTACGGAGGGGATTTTAATGTATAAAGATCAATAAGTGGTAGGAAAACTTATTCATATTTATAAAATAGAATATTGGATTTAAGTACTACCAATCAAGCAATACATAAGTTTCTTACAAAATTTTGGTGTAAACTGAATCTGTACTTAGAGTACATCTAATGCCTTTAATCTGGAGGAACATACGACCTTCTAACCTGCAAAGCGGAAATAGAAATAAATGAAATAATTTTAATAAGTTTTTAGGCAACCTTTTTTTTTAATGCGTGCATAACGAAAATATGCAACATTCTAAAAACAAAAACAATAATCAAGTGGGCAACCATAAAAAATATCGATAATACAGTGTAAGCATTTTCAATCCTATTTCATTAATTTTTAATCCATTTTGGCTTCGTACTAAAATACTTATATAGAAAAGCTATGTGAAACTAAAATATCTTTAAAGAATATGTCTTTGTTAAAAAAGACTTGTTGGTATTAATTAAAAAATCTGTCTTCACCAATTTTATTTTTGTTGAAGGACCAGGTTACAGACAGAGACTCTTCCTTCGATAGTATAGTCTTTCATTAATTGATTAATATTGGTTTAATTAATTATTACACAAAAAAGAATCTTTTTATGTCTTTTTCATATATATTTTTTTATTCAACTTTTTTTATTAGCAACAAGATTCATTTTTTTCTACAGCCTTATTTCTATTTTAAAATATATTATTCTATTTTTTAACATACTCCTGAGGGCAAACAAGAAAATCTTTAGTAATTTAGCATTTACTTCAGAAGTGTGTTAAAATCACATGATGTTATATTAAATTAATTTTACAGTTGTTATTACTAAGTATACCTTTTTTCGAACAGCCGACTAACAAAATGAAACTTAAAAACAAATAATTAAACAATAGTAATTTGGAACGTAATCAAACTAATCTGTATTTTCATCATTAAATGGCAATACAGCAATTTTTGTGACACTGCGTAAAAAATTACCAAAAGCAGTCTTTACTTCTACAACTCTAACCTTGTCGTCCTTTCCTGGACATACTTTAACAATTCTGGCTAATGGCCATTTTTGAGATGGTAAATTTTCATTTTTAAGCAATACAAGCATACCTTTTTTTAAATTAGAATGATTTTTGTACCACTTAAACCTGTTTTGAAGTTGATTTAAATAATCTTTGTGCCAAGCCTTCCAAAAATTTTGTTGTACTTGAGTACATATACGCCAAGATTTTAATCTATTTGAGGGTAACATGGTTATATCACTTTCTGGAATATAATTTACATTATCACCCAATAAAAAATGACCTGGAGTTAAATAACTAAGATCGTTGACATCTTGTGATAGTGGAGCAATTGGACGGGAATTTAAAATACCTTCTACTTGAATAATTATTGTATTAAATTCCTCATATGTTAATTTTTTTTCTCCAATAACACGTTTAAGGTGGTATTTAGAACTTTTTACCCCTGATTCCCATAGCCCTCCAAATAATGGAGAATAACTTGGAATAAACTTAAACTTAATACCTTCTGGAGAAAAAGTATTTTGTATTATATCGCGATTTTCCTTATGGTAGATTTCAAAATTTTTATTAAGTTCGCGGTGTGCTCCCTTGAAAGTGGACATGTTATCGCAGTATAAAACAACCGGTCTTCCTCTTCGCGAAATAAATCTTTTTAGACACGGTATAAATGTTTTAGTTGTTAAATCAGAACAACGTTCTAAATGAACTGCTTTAGTTGTGAAGCATACAAAAAGGCAAACGTAGGCTTTTGTTTCTACGCTTTTCCTTAAATGTGAGTGTTTTACAGAAAATGGGCCAAAAAAATCCATTCCTGTCTTTAAAAATGGTTTTGAAGCATTAACACGATCGTACGGCAACGATCCCATGAGTTGCTCAGAACATTTCGCTTTTAGTTTAAAACATGTTACGCATTTATGAATAATCTTCTTAATTTGACTAGACCCACTAATCAACCAGTAAGACCTATTTAAACTTGCAAGGACGTGTTTTTGACCTGCATGCAATAAACGTATATGTTCGTATCTAATTATTAAATCTGTAATGAGGCTATTCTTTGG
This sequence comes from Vesta saturnalis, assembly GCA_036346205.1. Classification (NCBI taxonomy): domain Eukaryota; kingdom Metazoa; phylum Arthropoda; class Insecta; order Coleoptera; family Lampyridae; genus Vesta; species Vesta saturnalis. The sequence continues at coordinate 949,895 of JARFJB010001138.1, read as the reverse complement.
TAAAATTATTGGAAATTTTTGTGAAAAACTTATTTCTTGGGCATTTTGTAATCTGCCAGTAACCCTTAAGATATTTTTGTTATCTAAAACGGATGCAGATATTTTAAATTAGAAGTTATAGGCACATTATTCTTTAAGTTTCCAATTTCTTGCTGAAATTTACTAGACTGTTCAAAACGAATAATGATCATTAATGCATTTTTAAGTTCATTAGGGTCTAAAAGGTCAACATTTCTTGAGAGAGGGTTTTTGCAGTTATGCAAAAATCGAATTACAAATGCAAATATACGTTGCAATTTTAACAAATTTGAAATTTTCTTAAAAATGTTTAATGGTTCAATTTGCAGATTTATTAAAACATTAACTTTACATTCTGGTATTATTTCTGGAAAATCAATTTCTTCACTACAATGTAATTCAATATTTTTGTCCAATAAAAATTTTGGACCATTCCACCACAAATCATTTGTAACGATTAAGTGAGGTTTTATTCGTCGTGAAGTCAAATCACTTGGGTTTAAATGAGTTTCAATATAATTCCATTTAAATGGTCTACTTAACTCAAGAATCTTTGAAACTCTATTAGCTACATAAGTGCTCAACTTAAATATAGACGATTTAAGCCAACATAAAACTACTTTTGAATCTGTAAATAAGAAAATATTTAAAGTATATGTTGAGAATAATGAAACAATTTTTTTCATTAGCTTTGATAGGAGCAAAGCACTGTTTAATTCAGCTCTTGGAATTGTAAGTCTTTCATTCAAAGGGGAAATTCTGGATTTTGAGCAAATTAGCTTAGTTGAAACTTTACCATCATAAGTAGTTACCTTAGAATAAATAGAGCAATCATACGCAATGTTAGAGGCATCGCAAAACCCAAACAATTCTATGGATTTTGTAACGTTAAAATTAAAATCACGCTTAATCTCAATAGGTGGCATTTTATTTATACTTTTAACAAATTCTACCCACATTTCATTTAGCTCAGATGGCAATTTTTCGTCCCACGAAATTTTAGCTATCCAAATTTTCTGCATAATTACCTTTGCTCTAGTTATAACAGGACCCAAAAACCCCATAGGATCAAAAATTTTTGCAATAAAACTAAGAACCTTGCGTTTTGTAAAAAAATCGTTCATATTAACACTTGTAGGGCACTTTATTATGTAAGAATCCTTCAAGACATCGTAAGTTAATCCCAAGGTTTTTATGTAATTTTCATTTTCACGTTGTAAATTAATTTCCTCAAAGTATCTGCTTTCGTTGGGAATATTTACTAAAAGTGAATCATGGTTTGAAATCCATTTGTGCAATTGAAAATTACCTAGTCTAAGCAATTCTATTAGTTGTGACTGAAGCAGTTTAGCTTCATCTAAATTGTTAGAACCACAAAGAATGTCATCGACATAAGAATTATTTATTGTAGCATTTGAGGCTAATGGATATTGGCTTTCATATATTTTAGCTAACTCAATTAAACATCTCACTGCTATATAAGCTGATGATTTTAAACCCCAAGTAACTGTTTGAAGTTGTAAACATTGCAATTCACTATCCTTGTCCTCTCTCCAAAGGATATTCTGTAAACATTTTTGTTTATCATTAATAAGGATTTTTCTATACATTTGTTTAATGTCAGTTATCATTACGTACTTGTACATTCTGAACGATATTAAAATGTCAAAAAGGTCTTTTTGGATAACTGGACCGTTTAGTAATATGTCATTTAAAGATCGCTTAAGATCTGTTTTTAACCCACCATCAAAAACTACTCGTATTTTTGTTGTCCTTTTATCATTTTTGATAACTGGATGATGAGCTAAAAAATAAGCACTAGAATTCATTCTGTGTTTATATATATTGAAATCAACAATTTTTGCATCGCCTGATTCTAAGTAGTCATTTATAAATTTTTTGTATTCTAAAAAAAGTAATTCATCTTGGTGCAACCGTTTTTCCAATAAAAAAAATCTATTGGACGCCTTTAAATATGAATTACCAAGCTGAATATTAGTAATGTCTTGTTTTAGCGGAAGATCTACTTGAAAACGATTATTTACAAGAATTAAAGATTTTTTAAATACTTCTTCACAATAATCATTTTCTGATGTTCGCTCATAAAATAATTCTGGAACCTTTTCAGTTTGCCAAAAATTACTCATTAGTTTTTCTAATTTATAGGTACTGTTACAGGAAGAAACCATTGAAGAAAGTGAAAGAATTGATGAAGTTTCTTTATTGCTATTCAAATCCTGTATATTACCTATTGCTACATAACCAAACTTAGTGTTTATTAATTTACCTTCACTACTTGGTATTTGTAGAAAACCTGATTGCAGTACAGATGCAAAAATTTCAGCACCCAACAGTATTGAAATTTTATCAGGTATGTTAAAATTTGGATCGCCTAATGGCAACTTGTCCGGCAATTTTATATCTTGCTTGTTAAAATAAAATGTCGGTAACTTATTAGTAATTGTAGGAATAATTACACAAGTAACATTAATGCTAAAATTCATAACACAAGAAAACAATTTCACTTTAACAGACGAATTGGATGTAGTTTTAATTTTACCAATTCCAACAATATTCACATCATTTTTGAAAGCATCAATATGTAACCTTTCATACAATTCTTTAGTGATAAACGATGTTTGTGACGCTGAGTCTAGTAAAGCGTTTACTATAAAAGGCATACCTTTAGAATTATAAATTTTAATTTTAACTACTGGTAATAATACGTTTTTTGTTGTATTCGTTGTGTGAAGAGTTGTTTGTTCATTGAAAGATTCTTCATGTGTGGTGAATGGTGTACTTGGGTTATTATCATGTTGTAAATTGTTATGTGATTCAGAACAGTGCTTCCATTTATAATTATTAGTAAATTTGCATTCATGTATGCTATGAGTTTTTAAACATAATGTACATAGTGCATTATTTTTAACAAAGTTAATTCTCTCTTTTACTTTTAATAATTGGAATCTTCTACATTGAAAAATTTGATGACCACCTTTAGAACAAAAACTACAGTTATTATTATTATTATTAGTAGTAATATTTGTCACGAATTTTCTTTTGTTTTCATTAAAGCTGCTGTCAATTGAATTTAAAATATTTGACGCTTCAAAAGCTACAGCTCTGTCCTCAATGAATTTTAAAACCTTATCCATTGAAGGTATTTCTTTAGAACATTTCTCCAACTGAAATGCTTGCCTAGTATTATTATCCAATTTCCTTAAAAATATATGAGCTCCACTCAGAAACAGGTTGGTTTAAGTTTTCAAGTGCACCGATTAACTGTTTAGCGTGTTTAATGAAATCTCTTAATTGTTGTGAACTACCTTTTGTAACTGCAGGCAAATCAATTAAGGAATAAATGTATTGAGCAGTAAGAATTGAGTCGTCATCGAAACGTTCATTTAACATTCTTAAAGCTTTATCATAGCTATCATCAATTAAGGGAAGTTTATCTATTAATGTTCTTGCATCTCCTTTGAGATATTTTAATAAATAAAATAATTTTTGCAACTTTGATAACTTTATATTTTTATCAATGATTGCCGTAAATAAGGATATAAACGCTTTAAATTCTGTTATGTTATTCCCCGAAAAAGTAGGTATTTCTAAATTAGGAAGTTTGACTGAAGGATTTAAATCACAAATATTTACGTTAGAACTATTTGCTCCTTCATTTGACATATCACCTAAGGAGGAATTGACTTGCTTTTTGTTAAACCTATTTACAAACTCATTGATTTTTACAAGAGTGTCACAATAAATATTTAAAATTTCCTCGTAATTATCTTCATCAGTTTCATTACGTGCACAAATGTCATAATTGACATCTTGATAACTCTTAAATTCAGAAATTAGTAATTCTTTTCGAACAATTAATGGTTCTATACTACTGATTTCTTCATCTGAAGAAATAAAACTGTTTACAAATTGTTCAAAGCTTAAAATATTATTTCTAATTATTTTTCTAGATGCTTTGAGTTTCTTTAAATCTTTCATTTTAAATTGATTAACAATACAGAAACTCAAAACAATTTTACAAGGTTACTGCTAGGTACTTATATGAAAAAATTACCACTTCGTTCCGTTTATTCTTTTGTACCTTCGTATTCTTAGTTTAATGGAATAATGTCCTTTGGATTTCCTCTTGATCCAATTTTTTCTTGTTTTAATTTAGTGGAATGATTTTAGATTGCTTCTTGTTAGAATTTATTTGGCTTTAAAAAATCCCAAAACCATCCTCTTCAATTTATTTTCTTGTTTTATTGCTTCAGATTTAACTTATTTTAAATTATACTTTGTAAGTAATCTGGGAGCAAATAATTAGAACCTTTGCATTTTCAGAATTTGACTTAACGTGTATTATTTTACAAATGTCAGTTACACTTATTTTGATTCTGCAAAATTAAATATTCTATTTTTCTTTGATCCGGTTCGAACGTACCAAATTTTATGTTAAAAGACTTGGTATTAATTAAAAAATCTGTCTTCACCAATTTTATTTTTGTTGAAGGACCAGGTTACAGACAGAGACTCTTCCTTCGATAGTATAGGTCGCCGGTTATATTGTCTTTCATTAATTGATTAATATTGGTTTAATTAATTATTACACAAAAAAGAATCTTTTTATGTCTTTTTCATATATATTTTTTTATTCAATTTTTTTTATTAGCAACAAGATTCATTTTTTTCTACAGCCTTATTTCTATTTTAAAATATATTATTCTATTTTTTAACAGTCTTCACATTTTCTTATAAAATTAATCTTTATTCAGACATTGAAGAAATTTGAAAAAACACTTAAACTCCACCTTGGGAATTTTTTTGCCGCCAAATTACGCCTCGTATTAGAAAATTGCATAAAACATGAACGATATGTTTAAGATCTATACCTAAGTAATTTTATATTTTTGAAATAGCAGTTGTTTCAGAAATATTTGATAAAAACAAAAAACTACCCCTTCACTCCCCCCGCTCTCTCCTACGCTAGATTTCTCCCAAAATCTAAACTCCAGAGTGAAGCTTAAATACAAAATTCAAGTATGTACGATTTAGCGACAGTGGAAAAAAGTCGATTCCATAACTTTCTATGTAGTCTGGAGGGCAAAAAAAGTGTAGTAAAAATTGTTTCCTTAAGTGTGAAATATAACGGACCACAAGAAGGGTTTTTAAGAATTTATTTTCACCTTAAACTTGTAAGAAAATATATTTTACTTATTAAATATTCAGTCCTCTAAATACACGTTCACTTGTACCCGAAGAATACTTTAAACTAACGAATACAAAACAACCTTAAAAAAACCTATAGTCCCTGAAATACCATAAAAGTCCCTAAACTAATCATTTTACAGATGTCCCCGGAGAAACAAAAAAATTATTTGAGGTCAGTCCTTGAAATATACCAAAGTCCCCAAAAAATACATTAGGCTTCAAAATCTGTCCCTGAAAAGTACTCTATAAATATGTATATATATATATATATATATATATATATATAATATATATATATATATATATATATATATATATATATATATATATATATATATATATATATTACTACAATCAGAAAATCGAACAATATTTCCAAATTCGCGATTTTTGTTCTTGCGGGGAGTTTTTGTACAGTGAAGCCAACTCGATATGTCAATGCCCCCAATTCCTAGCAGCCCAACTTTGAAATTTCAAAACGCAACTACCCCATTTATGGCATACCATTTTAGAGCCATTTTCATTGGGAATACAGTGATGCATGGTTTTTGAAAATCGGTTGAGATTTAACAGAATTATTGGTGAAAAACACAAAGTTCAAAAACGAACGTATGCGTAGTAATTTAAACACAAATGCCCAGTTTATTTTAAGTTTTTATGTACTACTCGCGACCTCATCACCTATTTTTAATGATGTGTCGATCAGTTTACAAAAACGTTACAAATAAAGCTACAGCACGAATTTCCAAAGCAAATTATCCAGGAAAAAACTGTAAGCCAGTACATTAAGTAACAGATGGACAAGTTCGTTGCAACGGGTTCGATCTTAAACAAGAAACGTGAAGTGATTGTCTCAGTTCGAAAGGAACCTGTTGAAGTGGCAGTTTTGGGTGACGGGTAGATGGACAATAATAATCAGTCGATTAAAGCAGTGCCTCAATCTTCTGCCGTATCTAGTGTTTATCGAATTTTGAAAAAGTACAAGATTCATCCATTTAATATAATGCTGGATCAAGAGTTACATGAAGATGACCTTGATCGCCGTAACCAATTTTATGAATAATTTAGTGAACTACATTTATTGAACCGAAATCTTCTCTAAAATACATGTTTCTCCGACAAATGCACATTTATGTTGAATGGAGAAGTGAATAGACACAATTGTCGTTACTAGAGTGATACTAATCCTCATTTACTCAGAGAATTTCATACTCAGACTCCTGGAACATTAAATGTTTCGGCAGGAATTTTGGGCGACCATATTGTTGGAACATTTTTCATTGAAGGTAATCTCAATGGAAATACTAACGGTCAAATAACCGTAGAGCATTTTGTTGGCGTCGGTGGTTTTGGAGTGTTGATTAAACGTAGATTCGAGATGGTTAGGTTTGCTAGATAAACATCAAAGAAGTATTGGCAGTAAAAGCGATGAGGAGGGCAAGTAAGGTTTTAGCGCCACCAGCTTTGAAGGAAAAAGCAAAGAAAAAGGGAAATTATTATGTCCTGAGAGAGGCCTTGCAATGCTGGAACCAGGGCAGAAGCACAAAGAGAACAAAAAAACAAAATTAAGAAACAGCAGTTCCCACAACAATTTTGTATTATATTAATATGAATTAATTTTCCCCAAACTGATTATACACATCACACACACACACACACACACACACACACACACACACACACACACACACACACACACACAAATATATATATATATATATATATATATATATATATATATATATATATATATATATATATATATATATATATATATATATATATATATATATATATATATATATTTAATTATCAAGTCGAGCGCATTCCATAGACACATATTAATACTACTTGGTGTAAAACAAATATAAGTACTCACAGTTAAATATCACAAATTTTAAGTAAGATCGGACGAAGGCAAGTTGCACCACCTAAATAATGTTCACCGCCGACAAAGTTAACTTTAATATTTATTTAAATAATCTATCAGGTCGTTGAAAGATCTTTCAAGATTACCTGAAAAGGAAAATTTTTCACTCAGCCAAACAGCTAAAGATCGATTCAAAATTCGAAACTTGCTGTTGTTTTCCAATCTTTACCCCCACAATCACACCTACAAAGAATATATTCAGTCAGGTATTATGCAGTGCAGAAATTGACGTTAGTATAAAACACTTCTTAAACCTAAGTATCTATTAAAACAAAAACAATTATATCCCGCTCGAATGTTTCGAAGTGTTCAATTATACAAAACACATCCAGTATAACATATAATGCTACTGTACAAAAAACATCAGTTCACGCAGTAAATAATTATCCAAGCAAAGATAATGGTCACCTAACGTTAACGTAACAGCTTGTTTAATTGGGTGTAGGCCAGTAAACCAAAGGTATATAATTACAACTCCACACAATTATTAATGTTAGCTCTAATTACATATATATTGCGAGATAATGAGTGACCTAAGAGTGATTTATAGAATATGACTGTTAAACAAACTAAATAAAACTGCAGACGACGGCTTTCAACAAAAGGTAATTATTATATTGACGGTTTATCGCTCTCCATACTTGGCACACAGTTTTAGTTTATATATTCGTATCGACCCAGCAGAAGGCAGGGCATAAGAAAGTTCATACTGACCTGGTTTTGCCGAGTTGTTATGATTAATACCATGTACTATACGTCTGGACTAACATAGGTTGTACAAGGTTCGGTAAACTTTCTACTTGCAAACGTACGGGTTCAGGCTGTCCTCGCAATAATGATCGTTCCCACAACGATTCAGGAAAAGAAATATGTCATCCTCACAGCATAAGGATAATTACTGACAGACGAAAACACACAGACAATGATAGTTATCGACAAACGGAGACAAAAACCCAACAAGAAAACAAAAGCTACAATAAAAGAATATAAGTAAGTACGAAATAATTATAATCCGTTGTTATTTCTTTTGATTTTAGGCGAGCTTATAATGGTATAATGACGAGCATTTTAACTATTCGCCTTGGGAATAGCGGTTGGTTTTAATTAATATGTGTCGAGTGCTAAAAGAAATTGTATGATTACCAAAAATTTAAAGAAAGAAAAAATCTTACCCATTCGTGAAAGCAATGTTCTTGCTATATCCGCTATATACAGCAAGTCGTAATTCTTGTTCAAGTAAGTACAGACTATAATAAAGAATTACCCCAATTAAATTTTCCCTTACAGAACTGCCGATGCCAATAATAAGCAGATGGCTATCCCTAATGAAAACTGACGAACGGTTTTCCGGAAATTTACAAAAAAAAGGCTCATTGTTACCACAGTTCAATTTGTGTAATTGTAAATAATAAAGATCTCTGTGATCAAATAGTTACTTAATTAATGACTTATTACTTGTACTGCCCTCTAGCGGTAATTCCACGATAGCAACAGATACCTTTAAGGAAGCGGTTCTGAACCCAACAAGAAAATCGTAGTAATCCCTAGATGACATTACGTATATCAATTTCGAACGTTTAGATTATAATTTATAGAACAGCACATACAGAAACGTAAGATATTTGTATTATTCTCAAAGCAGATATCGAGTAAAACCTTTAGTAAAAATCCTTTAATTTGAACACAACGGTAATTTTCAAATACAGTAAGTACAATGGGAAAGTCGATATGAATAGATCGAATATCGATTTAATACAGTCTTCAAGAGAAAGCTATGAAAATGATGCGGGAAAAACCCAATGTAGATCTGTACACATTACAGCTTATTGGATGGGGACAATTAACCCCATGAGAACAGAGTGACGACGATTTAATAGAAAATTAAATAACTTTCCAACAAGATGGAGCACCCCCCCCCCCCCATATGCTGTTGCTGTGCGGGAATTCTTTGATGACCATTTCCCGGAGTATTGGATTGGCAGAAGAGTTACCGTCGAATAGTCATCAAGATTTCTGGATCTATCCCTTGGGACTTGTTCCTGTGGGACCATTTAAAATCACGAGTGTACGCCACGCAGTCTGAAATACAAGAAGTGCTACATCAGATAATTGTAGAAGAATTCCGATTAACAACAGACTATGTCTTGCTGAAGCTTTTTTATTTGTGACATTTTTGTCAACTGATCGACACATCATTAAGATAGGTTAGGAGGTCGGGTGTAGAACATAAAAAACTTAAAGGAAATAGGGCATTTGTGTCTAAATTACTACGCGTACGTTACTTTGTAAAATGTTCGTTTTTTGCCAATAATTATGTAAAATCTCAACCGAATTCCCAAAATGATGCATCACTGTATTCGGAATAAAAGGGATTTAAAATGATTTGTCGCAAGTGGGGTAGTTGCATTTGAAATTTTAAAGTTGGTGTTGCTAGGGATTAGGGGACTGTACATATTGAGCTGGCTTGACTGTAAAAAAGCTCCCCCCAAAGAACAAAAATCGATGGCTCTCGGCGAAAGTAGAAATATTTTTCGGTTTTTTGGTTATAGGGGAGGTCAATTTTTCGTTGGGAGACCCTCTATATTACGTAACAGTTCTAATTTTTATTACGTAACCGTATTACGTAATGAGGAATTTAGACATATAATAGAGGGCTTCGTTATTCGTGTGTTACTTATATAAGAGTAACAAATATAGTTTTTGTATTACAGGTATTTGAAATATTTAGTTATTCTACAAATCCTACAAATGTAAAAGATAAGTAATTTAATTTTGGACGGAACTGTTTTTTTACATGTTCCTTCTGTTTGAGGCTGACACCCAAAAAACATATCACCTTATAGTGTCCATTACGTACGCTCGCGTTTAAACGTCTACAAATTAAAATATTCACATTCAATCGGTTATGATTTCGGAAGGAATTCATCACTGATTAAATGCAGCTGAATAATAAAATAATCGCAAAATCAATAGAAAATGGGATTGTAGACAAAGCCATTTGAAATTAGGTTTCCAATAGGGTAAAAGTAAACTTGGATATTCTGAAAGACTACACCGTAAATGAAACAATTTGTTTCATAAATTATTATCAGTACACATATGCTCTTTTGTTATTTAATTGAAATCACTGGAAGCGCTGCTGCTGACCATTGTGTTAAAAAAACTGTTATTAATGATGTTATGGTAAATTAAGTATTATGATTTAACATTGGTTTATGTTAGAACCAACTTCAGTATAGTTGAGGGTGTGCTTAAATATATATCGATACTAAAAATTGTTTTATAAAAAAATATTTCTCGCTACTAAATCTTTTAGAGGTTTGAGTTTGCTCTTTCGAAATTAAAACTAGAGCTGTAAGCATTAGTACGATAAGTCGCATATTGTTTTAAAAGTTAAAGATTCTGTTTGGAATCGGCCTCAGTCATTTTTTCAAGAAACATAAATTTGCTCTTTAGTCTACATGAACGTGAAAACATTGTAATCAAGTACTTTTATTAGTATAAACGGTAATAACTCAAATGTACATATTTCTGAATTAATGCTTTGAGGTTTGGCAATCAAATACTAATAAAGTGTAGACTTCTGAATCTAATAACGTACTGTTTACGTATACTATTTACAAATATGCTAAAGATTAAGTTATTAGTTTATCAACTTTCGCATTATGATCAAACAGATTATACGCTAGAAATTATCCAGTTCTGCAAAGTAAATAATCACTTCGTAAATTTTCTAAATGAAATATTGAATAATTTAATTTATTTTGCGTGACTTTTATTCCTAAACTAATATTTGTCCAGCACTTAATCATAATAAAATGGCAGTCACAAAGAGACACGTCATTATCAAATAAATCTACTTAATATGGTTTATGCTGTGTTAATATTATTCTGTTAAGGGTACTTCGATTTCGATCACTTCAAATATACTGCATAAGCGCGAGTCTACAACGCTTAAGCTAATTATAATATTCATACTTCGAATACCAAAAAATAAATATTAAAAAGTCTTTCGTAAAAGATAATTAATTAAACATTTTACATGCTTTATTTCTTATCTTTCACAAGTTTAAAGTAACGTAATAAACATTGTTTAGGTACAACTTCTAGCACAGTTGAGCCTTAAGCCGTTCTGAAAATATTACTGTATGAATGGTACCACAATATACCTTTCAAACATTCATATGGCAAATTGAAATCTGTAAGAAGTTCAAACGATTTACGCTTGTTTAAACTAACTGATTTTCTAAGTACGACGATAACGGACACGCGGTGAACGCGGAGACGGTAACGTAGATGGAGGCAGAGTTGGAGATCGATACGAAACCGGAGACGGAAAAGAAGATGTAGGCGAAGCCACGCAGACACTCAGAAACATACACCGAGGCAGACAGACACACAGACACACACTCACACACTCACACACTCACACACTCACACACTCACAAACACACACGCACGCAAGCACGCACGTGCGCACGCACGCACTCGCGCACGCACTCACGCACGCACGCACGCACGCACGAACGCACACACGGACGCATGCACGCACACTCGCACGCACGCACGCACACACGCTCGCACGCACGCACGCACGCACGTACGCACGTCGCACGAACGCACGCGCTCACGCACGCACGCACGCACGCACCACACGAACGACAACACACACACACACACACACACACACACACACACACACACAACACACACACACACACACCGCACCACACACACACACACACACACACACACACACACACACACACACACACACACACACACGCACAGACACACACACACACACACACACACACAACACAACACAACACAACACAACACAACACACACCGCACACCGCACTTCGCACACCGCACACCGCATACCGCACACCGCACACCGCACACCGCACACCGCACACCCACACCACACACCGCACACGCACACGCACACGCACAACGCACAAGCACACGCCCACGCACAACGCACAAGCACACCACACGCACACGCACACGCACCACGCACCACACGCACACGCACACGCACACGCACACGCACGCACGCACACGCACACGCACGCACGCACAAGCACACCCCACGCACAAGCACAAGCACAACACAGCACACACACACGCATACCACACGCACACGCACACGGACGGGCACACGCACACGCTCAAGCACACGCACACCACACGCACACGTACACGCACACACACACACACACACACACAACACACACACACACGACACACAGACACACAGACACACAGACACACAGACACACAGACACACAGACACACAGACACAGACACAGACACACGACACAGACACACAGACACACAGACACACAGACACACAGACACACAGACACAGACACACAGACACACGGACACACAGACACACAGACACACAGACACACAGACACACAGACACACAGACACACAGAAACACAGACACACAGACACACAGACACACCGACACAGACACATACACACAGACACACAGACACACAGACACATAGTCACACAGACACACAGAAACACATACACACAGACACACAGACACACAGACACACAGACACACAGACACACAGACACACAGACTCACAGACACACAGACACACAGACACACAGACACACAGACACACAGACAAACAGACACACAGAGACACAGAGACACAGACACATAGACACACAGACACATAGACACACAGACGTACAGGCACACAAACACACAGACACATAGTCACACAGACACACAGACACACAGACACACAGACACACAGACAAGCAGACACACAGACACACAGACACACAGACACACAGACACACAGACACACAGACACACAGACACACAGACATACAGACACACAGACACACAAAGACACTTGACACACGCTTACGCAGGCGCGCACCCACAAACATGCACGCACGCACGCATGCACGCACGCACCCACCCACACAAACATACCCTCCCACCCACATACACACACACACACACACACACGCACACACACACATACACGCACACACACATACACACTCTTACACATACACACACACACGCACGCACGCACGCACGCGCGCACGCGAACGCACGCACGCACGCACCCACACACACACACACACACACACACACACACACACACACACACACACACACACACACACACACACACACACACACACACACACACACACAGACACAGACACAGACACAGACACAGACACAGACACAGACACAGACACAGACACAGACGCAGACGCAGACGCAGACGCAGACACAGACACAGACACAGTCACAGACACAGGCACAAACACAGACACATACACATACACGGACACGGACACGGACACGGACACGGACACGGACACGGACACGGACACGGACACGGACACGGACACGGACACGGACACGGACACAGACGACACGGACACAGACACGGACACAGACACAGGACACGGACACGACACAGACACAGACACAGACACAGACACAGACACAGACACAGACACAGACACGGACACAGACACAGACACGGACACGGACACGACACGGACACGGACACGGACACGGACACGGACACGGACACGGACACGGACACAGTACCAGACACAGACACAGACACAGACACAGACACAGACACAGGCACAGACTCAGACACAGATACAGACGCAGACACAGACACAGACACAGACACAGACACAGACACAGACACAGACATAGACAGACACGGACACCGACACAGACACAGACACAGACAGACGGACACACGGACACACGGACACACAGACACACAGACACACAGACACACAGACACACAGACACACAGACACACAGACTCACAGACACACAGACACATAGACACACAGACGTACAGGCACACAAACACACAGACACATAGTCACACAGACACACAGACACACAGACACACAGCACGACAACAGACACACAGACACACAGACACACAGACACACAGACACACAGACACACAGACACAAGACACACAGACATACAGACACACAGACACACAAGACACTTGACACACGCTTACGCAGGCGCACCCACAAACATGCACGCACGCACGCATGCACACGCACCCACCCACAAAACATACCCTCCACCCACATACACACACACACACACAGCACACACACACATACACGCACACAACAACTACACAACACACACACAGCACGCACGCACGCACGACCACACCCGCACGCACCACACACACCACACACACACACACACACACACACACACACACACACACACACACACACACACACACACACACACACACACACACACACACACACAGACACACACAGACACACACACGACACAGACACAGACACAGACACAGACACAGACACAGACCAACCAGACCAGACACAGACACAGACAATGAACCAAAAACAGACAAAACACAGACACGACACAGACACAGACACAGACACAGACACAGACCGACACAGACACAGACACAGACAGACACAGACACAGACACAGACACAGACACAGCACGAACAGACACAGACACAGACACAACACAGACACGGACACGGACACGACACGACACGACACGACACGACACAGACACGACACGACACGAACGGACACGACACGACACGACACGACACGACACGACACGACACGACACGACACGGACACAGACCAGACACAGAACAACACAGACACAGCCAGACACAGACACAGGCACAGATAACACAGAACAGACCAGACACAGACACAGACACAGACACAGACACAGACACAGACACAGAAAGACAGACAGGACACCGACACAGAACAGACACAGACAAGGACACAGGACACAGGACACAAGACACACAGACACAAACACACAGACACAAGACACAAGACACAAGACTCACAACCCAGACACAGACACAAGACACAAGACACCGACACAGACAAAGACACACAGACACAAGACACAACAGACACAAGACAAGACACAAGACACAAGACACAGACACAGACACAGACACAAGACACAAGACACAAGACAACAGACACAAGAACAAGACACAAGACACAAGAACAGACACAGACACAGACACACAGACACACAGACACACAGGCACACAGACACAAGACACACGAACCAGACACACAGACCACAGACACCGACACACAGACACAAACAAACAAGACCACAGACACAAACACAGACAAACAGACCACAGAACACAGACACACAGACACACAGACACACAAACACAACACACAACACACAACACACAACACACAACACACAACACACAACACACAGACACACAAACAACAAGAACCAGACACAAGACACGCAAGTACAGACACAAGACACAAGACAAACAGACACAGACACAACACAACACACAACACAACACAACACAACACCAACACAACACAACACAACACAACACACAGACACAGACACAGACACAGAAACACGACACAGACACAGACACGCAAGACACAGACACAGAACAGACACAACACAACGGACAGACACGGAACGACACGACACGGACACGGACACAGACACGGACACGACACGGACACGGAAACCAAGGACACGGACACGGAACAGACACGGACACGACACGACACGGACACGGAAGGACCGGACCGACCGGAACCGGACACGGACACGGACACGGACACGGACACGGACACGACACAACAAACAGAAAACAGACACAGACACAGACAAGACACAGACACAGACACAGACACAGACACAGACACAGACAAGACACAGACCGACACAGACACAGACACAGACACAGACACAGACACAAACACAGACACAGACACAGACAAACCAAGACCAAAACAGACACAGACACAGACAAGACACGACACGACACAACACAGACCGACACAGACACGACACGACACGACACGACACGAACGACAAGACAGACACGACACGACACAGACACGACACGACACGACACGGACACGGACACGGACCACAGGACACGGAACACACACAGGACACGGCCGGAAACGGACACGGACACGGAACAACACGGACACAGACACGGACACGGACACGGACACGGACACGGACAAGACCAGACACAGAACAACACAGACACAGGCCCAGACACAGACACAGACACAAAAGAACAACACACAGACACAGACACAGACAAACCAAAGACACAGACACAGACACGGAAAACAACAGACACAGACACAGACACAACACAGAACAGACACAGACACAGACACAGACACAAAGACACAGACACAGACACAGACACAGACACAGACACAGACACAACAGAAACAGACACAGACACAGACACAGACACAACACAACCAGACACAGACACAGACACAGACACGACCAGACACAGACACAGACACAGACACAGACAAGACACAGACACAGACACGACACAGAACAGACACAGACACAGAACAGACACAGACACAGACACAGACACAGACACAGACAAAGAACAGACACGACACAGAACAGACACAGACACAACACAGACACAGACACAGACAAAACACAGACACAGACACAGACACGACACAGACACAGACACAGACACACACAGACACAACAAGACACAGACACAGACACGACACGACACGACACAACACGACACAGACACAGACACAGACAACAGACACAGACACAGACACAGACACAGACACAAACACGACAAGAACAACACAGACACAGACACAGACACAGACACAGACAAGACACGACAAGACAGACACAGACACAGACACAGACACAAAAGACACAACAGACACAGACACAGACACAGACACGACAACAGACACAGAACAACACAGACAAGAACAGACACAGACACAGACACAGACACGACAACAGACACAGACACAGACACAGACACAGAACAGCACAGACAAACCAGACACAGACACAGACACAGACACAGACACAGACACAGACACAGACACAGACAAGACACGACACAGACACAGACACAGACAAAACACAACACAGACACAGACACAGACAAGACACAGACACAACAGACACAACACAGACAAAGACACGACACAGACACAGACACAGACAAAGACACAAACACAGACACAGACAGACACAGACACAGACACAGACACAGACACAGACACAGACACAGACACAGACACAGACACAGACACAGACACAGACACAGACACAGACACAACACAGACACAGACACAGACACGACACGGACAACACAGACACAGACACAGACACGGACAGACACGACACGACACACAAGACACAACACAGACACAGACAACAGACACGACAGACACAGCCAGACACAGACACAACACAGAACAACACAGACACAGACACAGACACAGACACAGACACAGCACACAGACAAACACAGACACAGACACAGACACAGAACAGACACAGACACAGACACAGACACGACACAACACAGACAAGACACAGACACAGAACAGACACGACCAGACACAGACACAGACACAGACACAGACACAGACACAGACACAGACACAGACACAGACACTGACTCAGACACAGACACAGACACAGACACAGACACAGACACAGACACAGACACAGACACAGACACGACCAGACACAGGCAAACACAAACAACACAGACACAGACACAGACACGACAAGAACAGAACAAACAGCACAACACGACACAGACACAACACAGACACAGACAAGACAAGACAAGACACAGACGACACAGACACAGACACAGACACAGACACAGACACAGACACAACACAGACACAGACACAGACACAGACACAGACAAGACACAGACACAGACACAGACACAGACAAGACACAGACACAGACACAGACACAGACACAGACAGACACAGACACAGACAAACCAGACACAGACACAGACACAGACACAGACACAGACAAGACACAGACACAGACACAGACACAGACACAGACACAGACACAGACACAGACACAGACAGACACAGACACGACACAGACACAGACACAACACAGACACAGACAAGACACAGACACAGACACAGACACAGCCCAGACACAGACACAGACACAGAACACACAAGACACAGACACAGACACAGAACAACACGACAACAGACAAGACACAGACACAGACACGGACAGACAAGACACAGACACAGACACAGACACAGAACAGACACGACCAGACACAGACACAGACACAGACACAGACACAGACACAGACACAGACACAGACACAACACAGACACAGACACAGACACAGACAAGACCGACACAGCACAGACCAGACACAGAACAGACCAGACACAGACACAGACACAGCACAGACACAGACACAGACACAGACAAGACAGACACAGACACAGACACAGACACAGACAACGACACAGACACAGACACAGACACAGACACAGACACAGACACAGACAACAGACACAGACACAGACACACAAGACAAGACACAACACGACCAGACACAGACAAAGACACAAGACACAAGACACGACACAGACAGACACAGACACAGACACAGACACAGACACAGACACAGACACAGACAACAAAACAACACAGACACAGACACAGACACAACAAGACAAGACCGAACACAGCCAGACACAACACAGACACAGACACAACACAGACACAGACACAGACACAGACACGACACAGACAAGACACAACACAGACACAACACAGACAAAGACACAGACACAGACACAAACACAAAGACACAACAGACACACAGACACAGACACAAGACACCGACACACAAGACACAAGACACAGACACAGACACAGACACAAGACACACAACACAGACACAGACACAGACACAGACACAGACACAAAGACACAAGACAAACAGACACAGACACAGACACAAAGACACACAGACACAGACACAGACACAAGACAAGACACAAACACAACACAACACAAACACAACACAACAACACAACACACACACAGACAACACAGACACAGACACAGACACAGACACAGACACAGACACAGACAAGACACAGACACAAGACACAGACACAGACACAGACACAGACAACACAACAGACACAGACACGACACAACAACAACACAGACACAGACACAGAACAGACACAGACACAGACACAGACACAGCACAGACACAGACACAGACACAGACACCGACACAGACACAGACACAGAACACAAGACACAAACAACAACACAACACAACACAACACAACACAACACAACAAACAGACACAGACACAGACAAGACACAGACACGACACAGACACAGACACAGACACAGACACAGCACAACACAGACACAACACAGACACAACACAGACAAGACAAGACAAGAAAGAACAGCACGAACAGACACAAGACACAGACACAGACACAAAGACACAGACACAGACACAGACACAGACACAGACACAAACAGACACAGACACAGACACAGACACGACACAGACACAGACAAGACACAGACACAGACACAGACACAGACACAGACACAACACAGACACGACACAACAGACACGACACAGACACAAACCAGACACAGACACAGACACGGACACAGACACGACACAACACGACACGACACAGACACAGACACAGACAACACAGACACAGCCCCAGACACAGACACAGACACAGACACACACAGACACAGACACAGACACAGACACAGACACGGACAACAGACACAGACACAGACACAGACACAGAACGACACAGACACAGACACAGACACAGACACAAACCAGACACAGACACAGACACGGACACGACACGACACGAAACACAGACACAGACACAGACAGACACAGACACAGACACAGACCCAGACACAGACAGACCAGACACAGAACAACACAGACACAGACCGACACAACAAGACACGACACACAAGACACAGCACAACAACACAGACACAACACGACACAGACACAGACACAGACAAGACAGAAAGACAAGACACAGCACGACACAGACACAGACACAGACACAACACAGACACAGACAAGACACAGACACAGACACAACGACACAGACACAGACACAGACACAGACACAGACCAGACAAGACAAGACACGACACGACCGACACGACACAGACACAGACACGACACGACACGACACAGACACGGACACGAACGACACGACACAGACACGACACGACAGACACGGACACGGAACGGACACAGACACAGAACGACACGACACAGACACGACACGACCAGACACAGACACAGACCCAGACACAGACACAGACACAGCACAGACACAGACACAAGACAGACACAGACACAGACACAGACACGAACAGACACAGACACAGACACGACACAGACACAGACACAGACACAGACACAGACACAGACAAGACACAGACAAGACACAGACACAGACACAGACACAGACACAGACACAACACAGACACAGACAGACCACAGACACGACACGACACGACACAGACACAGACACAGACACAGACACAGACACAGACACAGACAGACAACACAGACACAGACACGACACAGAACACAACAGACACAGACACAGACACAGACAAGACACAGACAGACACAGACACAGACACAGACACAGACAAGAACAGACAAGACACAGACACAGACACAGACACAGACCACAAGACACAACAAGACACAGACACAGACACAGACACAGACACAGACACAACAGACACAGACACGACACACACACAGACACGACACGACAAGACAAACACAGACACAGACACAGACACAGACACAGACACAGACAGACACAGACCAGACACAGACACGACACAGACACAACACAGACACAGACACACAACAAGACACAGACACAGACACGACACAGACACAGACACAGACACAAAAGACACAACACAGACACGACAGAACAGACACAGACACAGACACAGACACAGACACAGACACGACACAGACACAGACACAGACACGACACAGACACAGACAGACACAGACAACAAGACACAAAGACACAGACACAGACACAGACACAGACAAGACACAGACACAGACCCAGACACAGACACAGACACAGAACAAACACACAGACACAGACACAGACACAGACACAGACACAGACAAACAGACAAAGACACAGACAACACAGACACAGAACAACAAGACACAACACAGACACAGACACAGACACAGACAGACACAGACAAGACACAGACACAGACACAGACACAGACACAGACAAACACAGACACAGACACAGACACACAAGACACGACACAGACACAGACACAGACACAGACACAGACACAGACACAGACAAACAAGACACAGACAAGACACAGACAAACAAGACACAACACAGACACAGACACAGACACAGACACAGACAAGACACAGACACAGACAGACACAGACACAGACACAGACACAGACACAGACACAGACACAGACACAGACACAGACAAGACACAGAACGACACAGACACAACACAGACACAACAAGACACAACACAACAGACACACAGACACAACAAGACACAGACACACAAGACACAGACAAGACACAGACAAGACACAGACACAGACACAGACACAGACACAACACAGACAAGACACAGACACAGACACAACACAACACAGACACAGACACAGACACAGACAGACCAGACACAGACACAGACACAGACACAGACACAGACACAGACACAGACACAGACACAGACACAGCACAGACACAACACAGACACAGACAAGACAAGACACAACACAGACACAGACACAGACAACAAACCAGACACAAAGACACAGACACAGACACAGACAAACAAACAGACACAGCACAGACACAGACAGACACAGACACAGACAACACAGACAAGAACAGACACAGACACAGACACAGACACAGACACAGACACAGACACAGACACAGACACGACACAGACACGGACACAGACACAGACACGACACAGACACAGCACAACACAACAAACACACAGACACAGACACAGACACAGACAAGACAGGAACAGACACAGCACAGACACAGACACAGACACAAGACACAGACACAGACACAGACACAGACAAGACAAGACAAGACACAGACAGACACAGACACAGACACAGACACAACACAGACACAGACACAGACACAGACACAGACAGACACAGACACGACAAGACACAGACACAGACAGACACAGACACAGACACGACACAGACACAGACACAGACACAGACACAGACACAGACACAGACACAGACACAGACACAGACAAGACACAGACACAGACACAGACACAGACACAGACACAGACACAGACACAGACACAGACACAGACACAGACACAGACAACAAGACAAGACACAGACACAGACACAGACACAGACACAGACACAGACACAGACACAGACACAGACAAGACACAGAACAGACACAGACACAGACAGACAAGACACAGACACAGACACAGACACAGACACAGCACAGAACAAACACAGACACAGACACAGACACAGACACAGACACAGACACGACAGACAAGACACAAAGACACAGACACAGACACAGACAGACACAGAACAGACACAGACACAGACACAGACACAGACACAGAACGACAAGACACGACACAGACACAGACACAGACACAGACAAGACACAGACACAGACACGACAAGACACAGACACAGACACAGACACAGACACAGACACAGACACAAAACACAGACACAGACACAGACACAGACACAGACACAGACACAGACACAGACACAGACACAGACACAGACACAGACACAGACACAGACACAGACACAGACACAGACACAGACACAGACACAAACAAACAAAAACAAACACAGACACCACAACAGACACAGACACAGACACAGACACAGACACAGACACAGACAGACACAGACACAGACACAGACACAGACACAGACACAGACACAGACAGACACAGACACAGACACAGACACAGACACAGACACAGACACTGACACAGACACAGACACAGACACAGACACAGACACAGACACAGACACAGACACAGACACAGACACAGACACAGACACAGACACAGACACAGACAGACACACAGACACGACACAGACACAGACACAGACACAGACAGAGACAGAGACACGAGACACAGGCACAGACACAGACACAGACACAGACACACACAGACACAGACACAGACACAGACACAGACACAGACAGACACAGACACAGACACAGACACAGACACAGACACAGACACAGACACAGACACAGACACAGACACAGACACAGACACGACACAGACACAGACACAGACACAGTCACAGACACAGACACAGACACAGACACAGACACAGGCACAGACACAGACACAGACACAGACACAGACACAGACACAGACACAGACACGACACAGACACAGACACAGACACAGACACAGACAAGACACAGACACAGACACAGACACAGACACAGACACAGACACAGACACAGACACAGACACAGACACAGACACAGACACAGACACACAGACACAGACACAGACACAGACAGAACAGACACAGACACAGACACAGACACAGACACAGACACAGACACAGACACAGACACAGACAGACACAGACACAGACGACACAGACACAGACACAGACACAGACAGACACAGACACAGACACAGACACAGACACAGACACAGACACAGACACAGACACAGACACAGACACAGACACAGACACAGACACAGACACAGACACAGACACAGACACGACACAGACACAGACACAGACACAGACACGACACGACACAGACACAGACACAGACACAGACACAGACACAGACACAGACACAGACACAGACACAGACACAGACACAGACACGCACAGACACAGACACAGACAAGACACAGACACAGACACAGACACAGACACAGACACAGACAAGACACAGACACAGACACAAGACACAGACACAGACACAGACACAGACACAGACACAGACACAGACACAGACACAGACACAAGACACAGACACAGACACAGACAACAAGACACAGACACAGACACAGACACAAGACACAGACACAGACACAGACACAGACACAGACACAGACAACACAGACACAGACACAGACACAGACACAGACACAGACACAGACACAGACACAGACACAAGACACAGACACAGACACAGACAACAGACACAGACACAGACAAGACAGACACAGACACAGACACAGACAACAGACACAGACACAGACACAAGACACAGACACAGACACAGACACAGACGCAGACGCAGACGCAGGTACAGACACAGACACAGACACAGACACAGACACAGACACAGACACAGACACAGACACAGACACAGACACAGACACACAGACACAGACAGACACAGACACAGACACAGACACAGACACAGACACAGACACAGACACAGACACAGACACAGACACAGACACAGACACAGACACAGACACAGACACAGACACAGACACAGACAGACACAGACACAGACACAGACACAGACACAGACACAGACACAGACACAGACACAGACACAGACACAGACACAGACACAGACACAGACACAGACACAGACACAGACACAGACACAGACACAGACACAGACACAGACACAGACACAGACACAGACACAGACACAGACACAGACACAGACACAGACACAGACACAGACACAGACACAGACACAGACACAGACACAGACAGACAGACAGACACAGAGACGGACACAGACACAGACACAGACACAGACACACACAGACACAGACACAGACACAGACACGGGGGGGGGGGGGACACAGACACAGACCAGACACAGACACAGACACAGACACAGACACAGAACAGACAACACAGACAGACACAGACACAGACAGACACAGACACAGACACAGCACAACACAGACACACAGACACAGACACAGACACAGACAAGACAAGACAGACACAACAGACACAGACACAGACACGACACAGACACAGACACAGACACAGACACAGACACAGACACAGACAGACACAGACACAGACACAGACACAGACACAGACACAGACACGACACGACACAGACACAGACACAGACACGACACGACACAGACAGACACAGACGACACAGACACGAAACAGACACAGACACGAACGACACGACACAGACACAGACAGACACGACACGACACAGACACAGACAGACACAGACACGACACGACACGACAGACACAGACAGACACAACAACCAGACACAGACACAGCACGACACAGACACAGACACAGACACAGACACAGACACAGACACAGACACAGACAGACACAGACACAGACACAGACACAGACACAGACACAGACACAGACACAGACACAGAACAGACACAGACACAGACACAGACACAGACACAGACACAGACACAGACACAACAGACACAGACACAGACACAGACACAGACACAGACAACGAAACAGACACAGACACAGACACAGACAGACACGACACGACACAGACACAGACACAGAACCAAACAGACACAGACAGAAACAGACACAGACACAGACACGACAACAGACACAGACACAGACACAGACAAAAACACAGACACAGACAAACAACACAGACACAGACACGACACAGACACAGACACAGACACAGACACGACACAGACACAGACACAGACAGACACAGAACAGACACAGACAAGACACAGACAAGACACACAGACACACAGACACACAGACACAGACACACAGACACAGACACAGACACAGACAACAAGACACAGACACGACACAGACACAGACACAGACACAGACACAGAACACAGACACAGACACAGACACAGACACAGACACAGAACAGACACAGACACAGACAAGACAGACACAGACACAGACACAGACAACAAGACACAGCACAGACAGACACAGACACAGACACAGACCAGACACAGACACAGACACAGACACAGACACAGACACAGACACAGACACAGACACAAGACACAGAGCACAGACACAGACACAGACACAGACAACAGACACAGACACAGACACAGACACAACAGACACAGACACAGACACAGACACAGACACAGACACAACAGACACAGACACAGACACACAGACACAGACAAGACACAGACAAGACACAGACACAGACACAGACACAGACACAGACACAGACACAGACACACACACAGACAAAGACCCAGACACAGAAACAGACACAGACACAACAAACAGACACAGACACAGACACAGACAACAGAACACAGACACAGACACAGACACAGACACAAGACACAGACACAGACACAGACACAGACAACAAGACACAGACACAGACACAGACACAGACAAGACACAGACACAGACACAGACACAGACACAGACACAGACAGACACAGACTCAGACACAGACACAGACACAGGCACTGACACAGACACTGACTCAGACACAGACACAGACACAGACACAGACACAGGCACAGACACAGACACAGACACAGACACAGACACAGACACAGACACAGACACAGACACAGACACAGACACAGACACGGACACAGACACAAACACAGACACAGACACAGACACAGACACAGACACAGACACAGACACAGACACAGACACAGACACAGACACAGACACAGACACAGACACAGACACAGACACAGACACAGACACAGACACAGACACAGACACAGACACAGACAGACACAGACACAGACACAGACACAGACACAGACACAGACACAGACACAGACACAGACACGGACAACTGACACAGATACTGACACAGACACAGATACAGACACACAGTCACAGACACAGACACAGACACAGACACAGACACAGACACGACACAGCACAGCACAGACACAGACACAGACACAGACACAGACACAGACACAGACACAGACACAGACACAGACACAGACACAGACACAGACACAGACACAGACACAGACAGACACAGACACAGACACAGACACAGACACAGACACAGACACAGACACAGACACAGACACAGACACAGACACAGACACAGACACAGACACAGACACAGACACAGACACAGACAACAGACACAGACACAGACACAGACACAGACACGACAGACACAGACACAGACACAGACACAGACACAAAACAGACACAGACGACAGACACAGACACACAGACACGACACAGACACGACACAGACACAGACACGACACGACACAGACACAGACAGACACAGACACAGACACGGACACGACACAGACACAGACAGACACAGACACAGACACGACAGACACAGACACAGACACAACAAACAGACAGAACAGACACAGACACAAACAGACACAGACAGACACAGACACAGACACGAACAGACAGACACAGACACAGACACAGACACAGACACAGACACAGACACAGACACAAGACACGACACAGACACAGACACAGACACGACACAGACAGACACAGACAGACACAGACAGACACAGCCAGACAGACACAGACAAACACAGACACAGACACAGACACAGACACAGACAAAGACAGACAGACACACACAGACACAGAACAGACACAGACACAGACACAGACACAGACAAGACAGACACAGACACGACCAGACAGAACCAACACAGACACAGACACAGACCAGACACACACGACCAACACAGACACAGACACAGACACAGACACAGACACAGACACAGACACGACACAGACACAGACACAGAACAGACAAAACAACACAGACACACAGACACACAGAACAACAGAACACAGACACAGACACAGACACAGACACAGACACAGACACGACACAGACACAGACACAGACAAACAGACACAGACACAGACACAGACACAGAACAGACACAACACAGACACAGACACAACACAGACACAACAGAAAGACACAGACACAGACAGACACGACACGACACAGACACAACACAGACACGACAGACACAGACACAGACACAAAGACACAGACACAGACACAGACAAGACACAGACGACACAGACACAGACAGACAGACACAGACACAGACACAACACAGACACAGACACAGACAGACACAGACAGACACAGACAGACACAGAACAGACACAGACACAGACACACAGACACACAGACACAGACACAGACACACAGACACAGACACAGACAGACACAGACACAGACACAGACACAGACACAAGACACAGACAGACACAGACACAGACACAGACACAGACACAGACACAGACACAGACACAGACACAGACACAGACAACAGACACAGACAAGACACAGACACAGACACAGACACAGACACAGACACAGACACAGACACAGACACAGACACAGACACAGACACAGACACAGACACAGACACAGACACAGACACAGGCACAGACACAGACACAGACACAGACACAGACACAGACACAGACACAGACACAGACACAGACACAGACACAGACACAGACACAGACACAGACACAGACACAGACACAGACACAGACACAGACACAGACACAGACAGACACAGACACAGACACAGACACAGACACAGACACAGACACAGACACAGACACAGACACAGACACAGACACAGACACACAGACACAGACACAGACACAGACACAGACACAGACACAGACACAGACACAGACACAGACACAGACACAGACACAGACACAGACACAGACACAGACACAGACACAGACACAGACACAGACACAGACACAGACACAGACACAGACACAGACACAGACACAGACACAGACACAGACACAGACACAGACACAGACACAGAACAGACAGACACAGACACAGACACAGACACAGACACAGACACAGACACAGACACAGACACAGACACAGACACAGACACAGACAGACACAGACACAGACACAGACACAGACAGACACAGACACAGACACAGACACAGACACATACACAGACACAGACACAGACACAGACACAGACACAGACAGACTCAGACACAGACACATACACAGACACAGACACAGATACAGACACAGACACAGACACAGACACAGACACAGACACGAGACACGAGACACAGACACAGGCACAGACACAGACACAGACACAGACAGACACAGACACAGACACGAGACACGAGACACAGACACAGGCACAGACACAGACACAGACACAGACAGACACAGACACAGACACAGACACAGACACAGACACAGACAGACACAGACACACAGACACACAGACACACAGACACACAGACACACAGACACACAGACACACAGACACACAGACACACAGACACACAGCACACAGACACACAGACACACAGACACACACACAGACACACAGACACACAGACACACAGACACACAGACACACAGACACACAGACACACAGACACACAGACACACAGACACACAGACACACAGACACACAGATACACAGACACACAGACACACAGACACACAGACACAGAGACACACAGACACACACACACACACACAGATATATACAATGTTTTAAAGGAATTAACTACTTATGTTTTTGAAAATGAATTTATATTAGAGGCGAAACGTTAAACTAATTTATAATTATATATTGTGATGGAAAACAAAAGCCTATATCATTTTATAGGTAAAGTAAACTGTTCAAAACCAAGTTTAATTAATTAGTTATGATGTACAGAAGTAGTGGCACTTGCATGACTGTAATTATGGAAGTTTGTAACTTACCTAGCAAGTCACGAAATTTACAATATGTACAACACTTGTCCTAATGGGGTGGAATTAGAATATAAAACAACTGTTGTTAAAATCAGTTTAATTCCCTATGAAATTTGTTCTGTGTATCATTGTATCTAAAACAAAGCGCTGATGAATTAGAATCACAAATTTAACAAAAAAAGAGCAAGCCATTTTTTGGATATTATGGATTTTCATTGTAAAATATTTTGGAAACAATGAGATATATGGTGACAATCAAGATAGTCATTTTATTAGGAAATGTATCTTTGATAATAAAAAGAGGACTTTTCCCTCCTGCCCCTGAAGCGGCAGTGCTATCAGAGAGGACTTTTAGTACCATTATCTTTTAACTACCGTGTCTTATTCAACCAGGTTTGGGCATCTTTGACGGAACTAAATGTAAAATAATTATAAATAGAAAAAGTTAAACATCTTATTGTTGTGTCTGAGCGGGAAAACAATTTCTCGCCCAAGAGCAGAAATGAAGCACTTTGCGAACATGTTAACTAAAATGCACCACTTTGTACCGGGGTGTGCATAAAAAAATTATATTTGGTTAGATAATTAATATATTTCAAAAACTCTACTTACTTCAACAATGCTTAATTGCATTATAATGCTCAACCGGTATCGATGTAAATAAATACCAATGACAGTAGAAATTCTGTTGAAAAATTAATAAAGTCCTTATGCAAGCAAGTCTATAATTATGTATGATTTACTGCATTTATTTATATTATTACGTATTTATGTATAAACAGAACAATGCAAAATAACAACCCAATGTCATCACACCACGTGAGTAAAGTTTTAAACGAAATGAAAAAGTACTATTTAAACATATTTGTAAGAAAAAGATGTTTTCAATAGGTGTGTTAGAAAGCAATCGAAAGGGCAATAATAAACGTTGACCTTTAATACTGACGTCTAAATCATTGACCATCAATAAAACGGGTATTTCCAATATATCGTGTTATATATTTTAAAGTGAACGATTTATACGTTTTTTACGATATTATGAGTATACGTTTCTTCAGCCCCACAAGGGAAATAATTATAATAAAATAACTTTGTTTTTATTATGATTTACTTTATAAGTAAGTTCTACACTTGGTTGCTGACAAAAAATCTTGCACAAGGCAACTTAACAACTTAACACAAGTACTGACACTGAATACAAAACGCATATACTTTTAGAACAGGTGTTACATTTCACATTAAAAATGTTTAAACGTCAAATTTGTTAAGATATATCACACCTATAACTCAAGAAGCACATCAAAACCGTCCAAACTACACACTTTACCTAAACGTATTTTATACCCTCTTTAAAGATTTTCTCTTTACAAAGTAATTGCATTAACACAAATTTTATCAGCTATAATAGTAATAAATTAACCTCAAAATGGATAGTTCAGAACCATAACCACATCCTAAGATAGTCTTTACATTTTAGTTTAAACTGGTCAGTAGAAACGTAAATCACTTTTAGTAAGAGGGAGATTAATTGATAGCAATTTCCGTGACTGCGGGCAGATTGAGTAAACTATTAATTATATAATAGAATGATATGAAGTTACAAAATTTCATTAAACTGTTGAACTTAAGTTAAAGTACATCTTAATTTTCGTAATTTAGTTTATAATAATTACTACTTAGCTTTTGGGTTTAAATGGTGTATATATATATATATATATATATATATATATATATATATATATATATATATTATATCTATACGTTTCGATAACAATTACAAAACAAATTAATGTAAAATACACCATGTATACCCAAAAGCTAAGTATTTTAATTATGTACAATAATGGTGAAATAAAATTATTATTAATTTTATTAAATACATAAATAGAAAGTTTACCTCTAGAAGGATTTGAACCTACTTTGCTAGAGCTCTAACGAACTGAGCAATCGAGATGCAAGCCCTAATCGATGTAAGTTTTGTGTTTATGTAAGTTCAACATAGAATGAGATTACAGTCAATTTACTTATATTAATGGAATTTGAGCCTGCAATATCACAATACTAATTTAACATTAATCAAGTTGCTTTGGTATATGTGAATCCTGGCGATATTTCAGGCTCATATTCAATTAATGTAAGTAATGGGGGGGCATATTAAAATTCTGTCATAATTTTAATTGAGGAGTATGTTTACCAACTTTCGAGTCAATCAACCCATAGAATAAAAAGTATAACAAAAAAATTCAACCCCCCATTTCACCCTCACACGGATGGAACTTCGAAAAACCCTTTCTTAGTGGATACCTACACTTCACAAAGCACACGCCCTCGATTGATATGACATTTGGATGTGGATTTTTCCTCCTACCTCTGAGCACTTGGCTTTCAGCTTTAAACACACAAAAGATATTAGGGGAATTTGCACCGGGCTCCGCATTTTTTGGCAAAAAGTTCAATATTGGAAAAAGGAAGTGTTTCGTAGTTTAACATTTCCGATTTTTAAAGGTGGCTACTTTTTTTCTACTAGAATTTTTGAAATCAGAAATTTGATTTGGATAGTCGCGTTTCTCACTATCAAAATAGAATTTGATTTTCTTCTCCGTTTGGGATGAAAAACGTTTTTCGTGAATAAAAATAGAAGGTTTTGAATTTACATAGAATTTTCACCTTCCTGGTGAATAAAAAAGAAGGCTTTGAATTTTCATAGTTTTATAAACTCCTTCACAAGTATCAGATTTCTCAAAGCTTAATTTATAGATGAATGTTACTTTATAGTAAGGTGCATATTCTAAAAATGTTTTTATATATAAAGGGTGATCCAGATCTTTCTGGCATCATAAACTTACCTTTTTTTAAATGTCACACCCTATATCTGATTAAAAAATATGAAAAGGCTTACAAGGGCTTTCTAAAAATATAGGGTTTGTTTAGGATTATCCCCATCTAGTGGGCTATGTAATACATTTTGGAATTTTTCTTTTCAAATAAAAGGTACAGAATTATCATGTTGCTTACATCCTCATAATTCTTGTTCACATAGAAAAGTTTCTTGATACAGGGTGAAGCAAAGCGCAAAAGTAAATTATTTGATTTTTTAAATGGATCACCCTGTATATTATGCTGCAGTTCGTTAGTCCTTTAAGTAAGCTTTCTGCTGATATACGATTTATTGGGTATCAACTCAAAGAATAATGGTTATTTTTAACTAATTTTCTAAACAACGGCTACATAATTCGGTACACTATCTGGTTTCTAGAACATTAGTGACAAATACCCTGTATATTATTGAAAGTATGAAGGTTTTTGTTTGTCTACCGTCTTTTCAAATGTATGCAAACGATGTGGTTAAAGTACCTACCTAACGATGTTAGCTATTTCAATAACGTGTAACCAGAGTAAAACATTAAATTTTAAAGGTAAATACTTTTAATCAAAAAACTTATCAACAAAATAAAATTAAAATAAAATAATTAATAACATCGACTGCAGAAAACTGAGTAATTGTTGGACAAATTATTAAATACAAAACAACAAATTAGTTTCAACTTGATTATAATTAAAGCAAATCACTTTGGGCATCGTTATTCCTTGTAGAAAAAAACAAGATTTCTATACTAAAAGTTTACCGCACTAAATATTACAATAGAGCCTCGAAATGTTGGCCATTTTTATTTAGGCAGTGTTGTGTTCTAAGTATAAATTCATTTCTAACTCTAGCTAATAACTCATGCCTGGTCGGGTGATCTTGCCGGCTACCCTGCTATTACAGGTTTCATTTAGAAAACGTGTCACATTTCTTTCAAAATGCGCAAATGCCCCGGCATGTCGAAAATACATGACTGATAAATTTAAAGGAATTTCTTCCAATAGTTCTGGTAACGCATTTTCTAAAAATTCTAGATATCTGTCTCCGGTTAGACTGGTTTCAAAAAAATACGGACCAATTACATGGTCGTCGATTATTCCAGCCCAAACATTTAATGACCATCTAGTTTGTGTCATTATCCGGAATATATGGGGATTCGTATCAGAGTAGTAGTGGTAGTTGAGTCTATTTACCATTCCATTGCTATGAATTGTAGCTCCATCGCCATATAATATTTTTTTTAATATCAAAATGTCTCATAAAATTGATCCAATCACAAAAGTTTACTCTATCTAAATAGTCTCTTTCCTTTAGTTCTTGAGGAAGCTGTATTTTGTATGGATGGAACTTATTTTTTTTAATTATTCGTATAATGGATGTTTTGCTGATTTCTGAAGAGTTGCTTAATTTTCTTGTACTTGCATGAGGGTTATTTACAACAGACAACATTACATTAAATTCGTTCTCTTCATGGGAAATCCTTTTCTGAAACCGTGGCTTTTTATAAGAAACATTGCCCCCCTGGATGCCGTCTATTCGGATATCTTTCAGCATAAACTATAGAAGCTAACAGACCGTTTCTTGAACACTCTCCAATAATAAATATCATATCTGCCATTTCCTCGTTAGAAAAATTCATTACGGTTGAAAACTTAAACAAGTAATGAGCACAATAACCTACAAACTTTGTTAAGGCAATGATTATTTTTGACTGACAGAGTATTAGTTTTAGTTGTCAATTTTGCATGGATATCTCGATTCAACAATAAGGCATTATACGTTTAGTAAAGAAATCTTACAGCTCAATTACGCATCATATCCAAAAAAGTGTATCAATACGTTTAAGATCTTCACTAGTCCTAACAAACTCCTCATCTTCGCATCTAAATTTCGTGCAAAATCAAATCAGCTCCAGGAGAAATAAAAACAGGTTAAAATGCGAAATCTGACGTAGGTGAGCGTTGTTGTCCAGGAGTTACGTGGATAGTAACATACATCCAAACAAACACGCGCACGCGCGCACACACGCACGCACGCATACACGCATAAACACACTCATACTCCCGCTAGCGCTCGCACTCGAACTCGCACACGCGTGTGTGGGAGTTCAGTGCACACACACCAGCACACACACACACACACACACACACACACACACACACAACACAGACACAGACACACACACACACACACACACACACACACACACACACACACACACACACACACACACACACACACACACACACACACACACACAAATACACATACACACACAAAACACACAAGACACACACCCGCATTCATACCCACCCCACACGCACACCTACACCTACATACACTTACCCCCACACCCGCACCGACGCCTATAGTCACACTCACACCCACACCCTCACCCAAATCCACAACTACAACCACACCCACACCCGCACCCACACCCACACCACACCCACACCCACACCCAGACTCACACCCACACACAAACACAAACACACACACAAACAGATTCCCACACCCACGCCAGCTTCCACACCCACACCCACGCCCACCCACACCCACACCCATACCCTTACCCACACACACACACATACACCCACACCCACACCCATACACACACATACACAAGCACGCACATACACACCACACCCACACTCATACCTACACCCACACCCACACCCATAATCATACCCACACCCACACATACACCCACACCCACACACACACACACACACACTACACAAACACACACAGACAAGCACGCACACACACCACACCCACACCCACACCCACACCCACACCCACACCCACACACACATACCATACAATACTGCCGTTTGTTTGTGACAATAATCCCAATCTAGTGTAACTGCCGTAAGTTACAGATAGTGTCCTATAATAATCCAATGTTATGCATAAATTAACTTACATAAGCAAGTAACCACTTTCAAACTACCAATTAGAACAGTATTGTCTTTTTCATGACCTCTCTAGAGATTTAATGGTAATATGTAAAAAATTAATAACTTGGACTTAAAATGAGACAATATA
The DNA here is from genome assembly GCA_036346205.1 of Vesta saturnalis. Classification (NCBI taxonomy): domain Eukaryota; kingdom Metazoa; phylum Arthropoda; class Insecta; order Coleoptera; family Lampyridae; genus Vesta; species Vesta saturnalis. Next base: position 914,069 of record JARFJB010001138.1, on the reverse strand, counting down.
TTATTGTCTGTGGGTTAAAAAAAATAGGCAGCATGGTAAAACTGTGTGTAGTAGAAGAGTGTTACGCGCAACTTTGAATATCACTGCATAAAACCAATTGCAAAGCATAAATTTAATCAAAAAGAAAAACAAGTTGGAATGGAATACAACCTAATAAATAATAGTCGTCAAAGCATAATGTCTATTTCTTTAAGTACGATGCTGGATATAGTGGTATTGAAGAGCATACACATACCCCCACACCCGCACCGACGCCTACAGTCGCACTCACACCCACACACACACCCAAATCCACAACTACACCCACACCCACACCAACACCACACCCACACCCACTCCCACACCCAGACTCACACCCATACACAAACAAACAAAAACACACACAAACACATTCCCACTCCCACGCCAGCTTCCACACCCACACCCACACCCACACCCATACTCACACCCACACATACACCCACACACACACACAAACACTCACACACACACAAGCACGCACACACACACCACACCCACACACACCACACCACACCACACCCACACCACACCACACACACACACACACACACACACACACACACACACACACACACACACACACACACACACACACACACACACACACACACACACGACAAATACGCACACAAACCACACCCACACTCACACCCACACACACACACACACACACACACACACACACACACACACACACACACACACACACACACAATACTGCCGTTTGTTTGTGACAGTAATCCCAATCTAGTGTAACTTGCGTAACTTATAGATAGTGTCCTATAATAATCCAATGTTATGCATAAATTAACTTAGATAAGCATGTAACCACTTTCAAACTATCAACTAGAACAGTATTGCATTTTTCATGACCTCTCTAGAGATTTAATGGTAATATGTAAAAAATTAACAACTTGGACTTAAAATGAGACAATATATTATTGTCTGTGGGTGACAAAAAATAGGCAGCATGGTAAAACTGTGTGTAGTAGAAGAGTGTTACGCGCAAGTTTGAATATCACTGCATAAAACCAATTGCAAAGCATAAATTTAATAAAAAAAAAAGGACAAGTTGGAATGGAATATAACCTAATAAATAATATAGTCGTCAAAGCATAATGTCTATTTCTTTAAGTACGATGCTAGAAATAGTGATATTGAAGAACCAGATTGTAGTTACTGACTTCCATAAAAATTGCAACACCTAGAATTTGTTGAAAGATTTTATTGAAATTTTCGTCAACGATGTCTTTCATTAGAATAAACAAACGATTAAAATTTGGATAAAATCTAGCTAGTAGTTTAATTAACTGTCAATTTTGCAAATCGTTTGTTCACAATTTCTTTCTGAACTCGGGAACAAAGCCAAGAGTACGTGAACATCAACATTTTTCCCAATTGACTGATTTTAAACGTGGCCGTATTAATGGCATGAGAGAAGCCGGACTTTCGCTAACAGAAATTGCTCGTCGTGTAAACCGAAATGTTACAACGGTATTGAGATGTTGGTCCAAATGGTCCGAGGAAGGGGTGCAACAACGTCGCCCTGGATCTGGACGTCCCCGTAGGACTACAGATCGCGAAGACTTTTGGCCACAAGAGACAGATTTTCGACAACTCGATCGATTGCAAATGATTGGATGAGAGGTATAGGACCCAGAATGTCAATGTCATCTGTTTATCGCCGGATAAGGTCTTATGGGCTGCGTTCATATCGTCCATTTTTATGTCTTCCTCTTACACTACTTCACCGTTTACGAAGGCTAGAATGGAGCAACGAAAGAGCGAATAGGACGCAAGAATGGCATCGAATTGTGTTTATTGACAAGTCCCGATTTTGCTTGTGGGCCCACGATGGTCGTAGCAGGGTCAGACGGATGCGTATAGAACGTAAAAATCCAACATTTTTTGTGGAACGCAACACAGCCCTCACACAAGGAGTGATGGTATGGGGTGCAATATGTTACGGTAGCAGATTACCCTTGGTCTTCATTGATGGCAACGCCAATGTGCTAGAACCCGTTGCGCTTCCATGGCTGGAAAATCCCATTTTCCAACAGGATAATGTGCGCCCTCATACGGCACACGTTTTTTGAAAGAATCTAATGTTGACGTCCTCCCATGGCCTGCTCGGTCGCCTGATTTGTCGCCCATTGAACATGTATGGGATGAGGTCGGTAGGCGACTGGGTAATTTACCACACTCTCCAGATAACTTACACGATCTCCGGCTACGGATTCAAGAACCTTGGGTTGATATACCACAGACAGCTATAGATCACTTGATTGATAGCATGCCATGCCGTCTGAATGAGTGGATTACAAACCGTGGCGGAACAACTCATTATTGAAAAAGCATTTATAGTTTTTGTTCTTTTGTTTTCAAATTTTAATCGTTTTTTTGGTCTAATGAAAGACATCGTTAACGAAAGTTTCAATAAATTCTAGGTGTTGCAATTTTTAGTCAGTATATATTTCCAGGTAATGGCATTTATTAATAATAATTATTCCAAGCGGTGCAATTACTTTTCACCACATACATAACAGTTATCTATGTATTAATGGCATAATTGGAAGATTATGGCACGAGGGAATGTTTAAAACCAGACGAAGGAGGGATTTTAATTTCCCGAGAGCGATAATCGACTGTTATGCCCGTGGTATATACAACGTTTTATTCTATATTAGTTTCTAAAACATTATAAAAAAATATTTAGTATTTCCGGAAAGTGTGAGTTGTGCGGATGCAAATTTTACTGTTGTGTATATAGTTGGCTATATTGATGTTGTTAGAGACACTGTGTACTTTTATTTTCTATAAATAGTAATGTATGACTTGCCTTAACGTTAATAAATGTTCGACACCGAAAAGCTTATTTGAATAATTAGTACAATCGTTGCTTAGCAATTTTTGATTACTCTGTACCATAAAGGCCAATTTATGCCCGCATTTGAGTGCTTATAAACGAGATTAAAATTCTAAAATAGAATAAAATTAATTAGGTAACTTTTATATTAAATGTTATGTGTTTTAATATAATGCTATTGAGATACGTTTGACACATTTCGGCTTACGTAATCAGTAATATATAAAGTTGTAGTTACATATTACATACCATTCCTGTCCTTGCATAAAATACAGCCCTTCACTAATGGGCCATTTAGGTGTAAATCACTTTAAACTGCAATAGTTGCACATGTGGCCACTGTTATAACAGAAATTTCAGACAAAGGATACAAGATTATAATTCATAATACGCTTTACAGCACCTTCTTGTAAATAAAATTCAATATCATCAAAAAAAATCTCGTTAAATAAGCCTTCAAAGTATGGTGACAAAACTTTTAATTCCGATAGTAATGCGATTAAAATCTAATACACTTTTAGTTGCATCACTTGATACATAATGTTCAAAAGTAGTGAATACTCGGAGAGGACCTCATAACAAAATTGGCTTAAATGCAAAATCGATATATTTATATTTAACGAAAATTTGTGTGGTAGGTCATGTACGTGCGACTTCGCTCGTTATATTTCTAGCAGAAACCGTGCTTCTCACCATTAACACTTTGGCCTCCCAATTTGTATTGGAAAAACAAGTAAACTTGCGTCGTTCTTCACATTTACTACTCCAACTGAAACTATTTCCAAACATAATATGAAACTTACACAATACAAACTGTTGATGTTTAATTACACGCTTATAGAAGGTGTATAGCGTTCCTAATAAGTATAAAGTTAGCGCTCCATGTAAGTTTATGTAGGAACGAGGCGAACATGTAAGCAATAATTGTAAAAGAAAATTTGTTACATAATGTCTATTGAAAACCTATGCAGAACACAATAATGAACTAGTTTGATTACTTACAAAATAGTAAATTATATTGTAAGAGCGGAATATATGTTATACCGCGAGGAGCGTTACTTCCGCGCCAAGCCACCGGCCTGGAGCGGCATGGAAGCGTGTCACGCTACAGTTTTCAGATGCAGTACCATACTGTTGTGCTGTTTCAATATAGTCCGGTTGTTAAGTGTCATATATATGACCCACCTTTCATTTTTTGATGCAAGCAAGCCGCTTTTTTTATAAGTTGCTGGTACCATTGACTACGAAATAAGCCTTGTAGCCACTCGGAAAGGTCGTGCAGGGGCCGTGTACAACGGGTTGCCTACCCTCAAAGTTTTTCGGTCATAAATCGGTATCGGTTTGACTTAGAGCGACTTTTTTTTTTCAAACTGCGTGTTTTGACTAGCTTTATCTTTCTAAATTATGAAAATAGAACACATACGACTTCACTACAAGAAAACTATAAAGTTTCGGAAAGAGAAGTATTTTATACACAATATTATTAGTATATCATTAGACATACACCCGCGGGTTTTCCCATACAAATATCAACTTTAGAACCGGAATTTGATAACTTTTATATAAATAATCATAGCATTTGTGGCAAAAATGCTAGATTACATCTAAACGTCTTTTTAACGATTTCTTTTTACAATTACATAATTCTGGGGAGTTTGTATCTCTCTGTTGACCGATTTCAAAATTATAATTTAGGAGGTAGGTTAACTTTTATTAAAAATAAATCCACATAAATAATTCAGTAAAGTTATGACCAGTGTTTGGGGAAAAGGTGTTGGGTCATACGGGAAGCATGCTTTAATGTGTGTATTTATTTATCCGTCTCTATCTATCTATCTATCATTATACTAAAATTCTATGAGAAACAACTTAAATTCTGGTTGGCGGGGTGTGATATAATAGTGTAGATGAGAGGGACGAATATTGTTTATTTCCAACTTTTGCATTACCGGTAACACTGGGGTTGTATTGTTGCTTTTTCTTATTTACCTGAAATGAATTTTTTTTTTTTTTTTTTAGCATGAGATTTTCTGTTTTCATTTCTCAGGTGCTCTTTATACTGTTGTGTGGAAATTCCAACACGTTTGGGGTGGTAAATGTTTCCTCACCTACAACCAAAGAACCTATCCCCATTGACTGGTTTGCTTCCATTGTCAAACCAAGACAGATGAAAAGTTGGTGGAACCGTCCCTTAATCCAAGAGGAGCCGGCGATGGCTATGAAATGCTCTCAATAGATTTGGTGAAATTTTACGCAATCGGCGCCTTTCCCGTCTCTCTTGATATCTCCGCTTGGGATGATGGTGCGGGTTTGAGAAACGCTTTGTCAAAAAACAAAGCTTCATGGTACAAATCTTGCTGTTTGAAATGTAATTCTACTAAACTTAGTCGAGCCGAAGCAAAATATAGAAGAGAAAACTCGACAGATCAGCAGACAGCACAGTCACCCATCAAAACTAGACGAGTTTGTGATACAGAGTATAAGCCTCAAACATGCCTGTTTTGCGGTTTTAGAGAAACAAGAAGCGACCCTCTAAGAAAAGTGCAGACTGAACATTGTGATAAATTCATTATAGAGAAAGCCAAAGTCCTCAAAGATGGCGCGATATTAGGTAAAGTTTCGGAACGTTGTGATCTAAGGTCCCTAGAAGCGGGGTACCACAAAAATTGTTACACGCGCTTCCGAAATAGGGTGAGAGATAGTGAAGCGAAAACCAACTCGGAACCTCCCAAAAGTCAAATCGAAGCGCTCGCTTTTGCAGGCCCTGTCGCTTATATCAACGAATGAAGAGACGAAGATCCACTTCCCGTGTTGAAGATGAACCAGCTGACAGAAATCTACGTAGACGGTATGAGGGAGCTTGGATTCGAGTACGGCAGCCATTCTACGCGTTTGAAGGAGAGAATACTTGAAGAATGTCCACATTTACAAGCTTGTGACAAACCGGGTCAGGAATCACTTTTAATGTTAACTCGGACGTCGACTTCGTCGCTCGAAAAGAATGTAAGCGGGACTACGACGTTGAAAGTAGGTGTTTGTGTGAAGCAGCTGAAGTGGTTCGGTCAGACATATTTAAGTGCCAAGACAACGATGAACCTTTCTAAACTGCAAAACCAACCGCGGCATCTATCCTCAAGCTAGCTAAATGATCATTGATGGTCCTTGTAAGAGCTTCTGTCTTTTCATGCTGTGAAACATCGGAAAGGAACATCCATGCGACACTCCCAAAAGCAGGAAATGCAAGTGCCAGTTTACCTGGCTAAGAATTTATACGGGGAGACCCGTAAGAAAAAGCTTGTGGACTTAACTTCTCAGCTAGTACTCAGTATTTCGTATGAGAGGCTAAACACAATAGTCACACAAAAGGGCAACGAAATCTGCAGCTTTTACGGGAAAGAAGGAGTTGTTTGTCCACCTCAGCTAGTTCGTGGCGTTTTCACCACAGCAGCGGTGGACAATCTTGATCACAACACCTCATCGACGACTGCGTCAATGGCATTCCACGGAACGGCAATTTTGATTATGCAACATTTCCTGCCTAGTCAATCAGCTAAGCAAATTCTGCTCTCACTTCTATGGATCTCTAATTAGGGCATTTAAAGTAATATTGGGTCCTCTTTGCAGGCGAACCTCGACAAATGTCTCGTTTAGATGAACATGATCGACAGCTGAGGAAAGTAAAACATCTTCCCTTACACTACACAGCTGTACAGCCGTGTTTTGAAAATTTCAAAACAGCTAAGTGCCCAAGATCTGAAACGTGCACACTTGAAGTGGAAGCTCATGGACCACGATTCTCCGAAGAGCACACCTGTCTAGAAAAATGTCCGACAGAAGCAACATGCGTTCCCTGGGGGTCTCATCACGCAAAGGAAACTTTCGGAGGCGATCATCAAACAAAGACAGCACTGCTGCCTCTTTTTACCGAGCAAGCGCATTCCGCTGCCATTATGCTGCATACTGTGGAAGTAGTGAAAAAAGCCATCAAATATCTGAATCCACAGCATAGGCCCGTCATAGTGGCCGACCAACCACTGTATGCTCTGCTAAAGCAGATCTAGTTCAAATTTCCCACGACGCATGAAGAGGGTGAATTTTTCGTGATGATGGGCGGGTTACATTTTGAAATGGCTACTTTGCGTATAATTGGCCAATTCCTCAACGGAAGTGGCTGGGTAGAAGCCCTTATCTCAGCTAATGTTACTACAAGAGGACGGGCTGATCGTTGGATCTATATAACATAGACTCAAAGATCGTTGTCTCACCTGAAGTCACGCAGACTGTCATGAACATCGAGAAGATCGGAGAAAATCAGTACAAGGTGTTTGTCGATGAGAGACTTCACAAGAGCACTAAAACTTTGATGGAACGAAGTTGCCCCTGTTCAATACAACTATTCGGACTGGAAAGGACAAGAAGAAAGATAAAATATCAGGAATGAAGACTGAACATGTTTAGCAGAATGTACATCTCCACAAGTGAACACCGATCTGACGATTTGGACCCGTTTCCACCTTTCATATCAAATAACGGGGAGCTGCGGACGTGTGTCAAATCGGATTTAGTAAATTGCCTAGTAAGAGCGTGTCCCGAAAGTGAAGTTCAATGTGGCCCTACAGTTGACGCAAAAATACTTGATGGACCAGCCATTGTGACTATCCTCAGCCCAGGCCCTTCAAAAACCTTTCAGGAATACGCGGATCGAGTGTTCCTGCCGTTTGGAAAAAAGGAATTGATGTCAGTTCGGAGGATTGACCTCGTTTCGGACATTCACCTTCCCGACAGTTCAAAAAGAGCCACTCGGGAAAGAAGAGGAGAAGGCGTCCGTACACGTGTAGCTCCAACAACGAAAATTCCTCCAAGCTGGACGAGTTTTTTGAGGAATGACTCCAACAAGGAAGAGATGTTCACGTTGTTGGATTCAAAGGTAATAAACCTTCAGGAAGATGGCAAAGAAGTGTTTTCTATCGTGGGTTCACTGGTATCCACCACTTCTACAAGGGACCTATCAGGCGAAATAGTACCTTGTAATCACGAGGAGGCGGATACACGTATGTTTCCGCATGTCGCAGACTCCGTGAGACGTGGATACTGCCAAATTATGGTGCACACTGTTGATACTGATGTGCTGGAATTGCTGTCAGTTGCATTCAGAGTATGGATGGGATTAAGGAGCTGTGTACACACCTTGGTGTAGGCACCCACCATAAGTACATAGCAGCTCACGAGATTGCGCAAACTCTTGGTAAATTTTTGTTGCCATGCTTTTATTTCTCCTTAGAAATGTGCCGCAAGTGAAGATAGCAATTTTTCTTTTATTTCAGGTCCCGATATGTCCAAGGCTCTTTCTATGTTTCACGCCTTTACAGGCTGCGACACAGTTTCTTCGTTTGATGAAAAGGGGAAGAAGACCGCATTTGAGACATGGAAATCATATCCAGATGCTACCATTGGCTTCAGTGAAGCATCTCAGGGAAATCTAGAGGCCGCAATGCCGTTCTTGGAAAAGTTTGTGGTGGCAATGTACGATAGGTCAGTAAACGAAGTGTATCCTCAAAAGTACATTTGTCTCTATTGTAAACTAATTTGAAATACTTTTTTTATTTTTCTAGATCATGCCCAGAGACTACCGTAAACTTGTGTCGTCGGCACTTATTTACGAAAAAAGAGCGCCAATTGGAAAATATTCCACCTAATTTCGACGCTCTGATGCAGCACACACTGCGTGCGATTTATCAGGGAGGGTACGTATGGGGACAAACCCTCCGTCTACACCAAGACCTTCCAAATCCGTCAAACTGGGGTTGCCAGAAGTTTGAGAACAAATGGAAGCCTGTGTGGACAACTTTACCGGTCGCAAGTAAGGCTTGTTTAGAGCTGGTTTGCTGCAAATGTCAACAAGGTTGTGGCAAACGTTGTAACTGTCAAAAAAGACAACTGAAGTGCACAAATCTTTGCCAATGTGACGGCATTTGTTATAAAGCATAAAATCTTACACAAAGCGTTATATTTTTATCATTTATGTACCTACTTTGCTACTAAGCGAAAAAACATTTACATACCTTTCAATATTTCATTTCATCTCGTAATATTGTCCCGTTAACCTAAATTTCTACCCCCAAAATTACTAAGTTTCAAAATTTACGTGTTGCTTAATCGTATATATTCTATTTTGACAATTTAGATAGATAAAGCTAGTCAAACCGATACCGATTTATGACCGAAAAACTTTGAGGATAGGCAACCCGTTGTACACGGCCCCTGCACGACCTTTACGAGTGGCTACAAGGCTTATTTAGTAGTCAATGGTACCAGCAAGCGGCATGCTTGCATCAAAAAATACAAGATGGGTTTCCATAACAACCGGACTAATAACATGTTTATAAACAGTAAGAAAAAACTGAAGTTTTTTGTCACCAAAGTTATATTGATTCTTCTGTTAGTGTTCCCTATAAATAAAAGGAAAAGTCGACGCTCATTCAGCAACAGTCATAGATTCTTAGCATATGTACATTAAGTATGTATGCATGGTGGGATTGAGATTAGGTGTGGTCTGGATAGGAGCGGAGCGAACGAATATCGATTGTTTTATTTGAGAGTCAATTTAGATATTAATAAAACTCCAATAATCAAAAAGATAGTGTTAGCTGTAATTTCCAAAATTATTGATCCATTAGGTTTGATTCGATTTCTGTTATTACTGCGAAGCTTTTCATCCAACGTGTATGGCGTCAAGGTCTAGATTGGAAAATGAAAGACCTCGAAGGAATGCTTGGTATGCTGCGTAAGTTAAGTTATCACAGTATTGCATTAATTTAACATATACCCGTTGTCAACGAAATCATTATACATACCTTAACTTTGTTAAAACAAGAGATTGAAATTTGGGATGAAGATTTAGTGGATAAAAATACATTTTTTGATATTAAAAACAGCTATCACTTCCGGTTTTACCGAAAGTGTCCTTATTTTAAATAGGAACCTACCAATTTTTTTTTCATAGAACGATACCTTTATAAATCTCCATTCCAATGATGTATCACAAGTCGTCTTTTGTATTCAAAATGGCGGTTCAGGCGGAGTTGATATCAATGTTTTGCTATTTTGAAGTAATTACTTGTTATTTTACAAAATAATTCAATGAATAGTCCAAGGATAATATTTATTTTTAATCTCCTAATTGGAATTTATAAAATTCTGCTTAAATAATTAGCATTTGTGATTCTCTGTTGTACGAAAATTACTAATGCTTAGAAAAAATTTTCACCAATATTTCAAATAGAAGCACTAAATACTAAATACCCGTAAGAAAGTAAATCCATTTTATTATCTAAAAACAACACAACAAAAGTTAACTTCTAAATCATGTGTTATAAAATAATAGTAATAAATAAAATAATGTTATTCAGAATGTCCTTATTTAGAATAAAATTCAGTTTACATTGTCAGTATGCTTTGAAAAAATAATTGAATGCAAACCCTTGGCAGTGTTGAAAACGTAGGACATGACACACCTATTGTTTGGATTCATTAAAACTTTCAGTTACTACTAAACAGCATTTAGTTGACTAAAATTTACCTAAGTAAGCTTGGAAAAACATACGAGTAATTGAACGGAAATAATAATTGTCGTATAGTTTCGTTCCCAAAACGTTATAGTTGCGACATATCCCCGTTGTTAAAAGCTTTTAATTGTTAAAAAATCATTGACTACCTAGATATCAGTAAAAATAGTTTGTTTAAAATCCCATTTTATACTCAGGAAGAACAAACTAATATGTTGATCATTTATGGCAAATGTTAGAGTTATTCCAGAGCTGCAGCAAGATTATACCCTGAAAGGTATCTAGATCTCCACGCACCGCATTTTACCTATTTTCCGTATTTAGAAGATTATTTGAAATAGGGACGTAATGAAGGTGGTAATGAAATTTTTATTATAAATGAAGGGAGTGAAATAAATGTACTAGATTATATTGAATATGATCGCACCGTTTCTTTGCGAGAGATTGCTTTAAATTTAAATATTAGCCAGGAAACCGTAAGAAAAATGTTAAATTGACCATCATTTATATGAAAATATTTTTGCTAGAAGACTTGCATGTTGTAATTGGTTTCTAGAAAATTACATTTCATCACAAAATTATTTATTCGGATGAATCAAGATTTACCAATCTGGGAATGGTTAACCGACAAAATACCAGATATTGGACCACGGAAAACCGCCGGTTAGTAGGAGATGGAGCATTCCAGGAACGGCTTGGAATTAACGTTTGGTTAGCAATCGTTGGAACCCCTATTATAGGACCTTTTTTTTTCAATCTACGCCTGAATGGACAAATGTATGTAAATTTTCTACAGAACGAAACTTATTTTTTTAAATAATCTTCCATCAAACAATTACATATTTCAGCAAGATGGTGCACCTGCCCATAACTCACGAATTGTAACTAGTTATTTAAATCAGAGATTTGGACAACAATAGTTGGGAAAAAATGGCCCTATAAGGTGGCCCGCTAGACCACCTGATTTAACCCAACTGGATTTTTCCATTTGGGGCTGCTTAAAAGAACAGGTCTAACACCGAATACATCAAATAATACAAAGTATTTCAAGGAATCGATTAGAAAATGTTTGGCGAGAAAATATTAGAAGGGTTTTATTATGCCGGGATCCGGGGGGCCGAAGAATAGAACATCTAATAGAATAATGTAACTTTTTTACATTTCATTGAATTGTTGTGACTTTATATTTACTTAAAATTATTATTAATTTTATTAAATACATAAATAAAAAGTTTACCTCGAGTAGGATTTGAACCTACGACCTGTACTTTGCTAGAGTACCGCGCTAACCAACTGCGCCACCAAGGTTCAAGCCCCAGTCGATGCAAATTTTTGTCTTTATGTATGTAGGTCTGATATAATTCTAAATATAATGAGATTACAGACAAATTACTTATATTAATGGAATGTGAGCCTGCAATATCGCAAGGATTCACACATACCAAAGCAACTTGACTAATATTAAATTATTTTAATTATACAGGGTAGATCATAAAAGCTTAGAAGTAATTTAAAATTTACCTTTGAACTTATTCGTTCATAACAAAAACTTATAATAATTTATATTTATTGTTCGTTACCTTGTAAAGTACCGAGGTATAAAAATTGTTTTTTTATTACCTTCGAAAAAAGTCCAATTTTAATTTTTTTATATCCTGGCAGTATACCAGCTGATTTAGAAGTTAACTTTTGTTGTGGTGTTTGTAGATAGTAAAATGGATTTACTTTCTTATGGGTATGTAGTATTTAATGCTATCTATTTGAAATATTGGTGAAATTTTTTTCTAAACATTAGTAATTTTCGTACAACGTAGAATCACAAACGCTAATTATTTAAGCAGAATTTTATAAATTCCAATTAAGAGATTAAAAATAAATAATATTCTTGGACTATTCATTGGATTATTTTGTAAAATAACGAATACTTACTCTCAAAATGGCGGAACATTGAAATAAACAACAATTCCGAGTTAACCGCCATTTTGAAAACAAGAGACGACTTGTGATACATCGTAGGAATGGGAATTTATAGAGGTATCGTTCTATGAAAAAAAATTTGTAGGTTACTGTTTGAAATAAGGAAAATAAGGTCACTTCCAGTAAAACCGGAAGTGATAGCTGTTTTTAATGTCAAGAAATGTATTTTTATCCACTAAATCTTCATCCCAAATTTCTGTTTTAATAAAATTAAGGTAAGTATAATGTTGACACCCGGGATAGTTAAAATTAATGTAATATTAAACACGTTATGATTTCATTGTGTAATAACGATTACAGTCCTTAAATATTGATGGAAAAGTATTTCTTTGTTGCGTTTGTAATTTAACTCGATTATTAGTTGATATGTTTTTAGCTATGAATACTATTACCCAATTAAAATTAAAGTTTATCATAACTTTGGACATACATTATTATTTTTAAAATTTATCTTTTGATTGTGACATTTTTCACTGTTAGCCGTTGCCCATTAAAGTGTATTCTAATTTGTCATTTTCAAGGCGGTTTAATAAAATTTAAACTACTAAAGATCTAGTTAATCTTTACTAAAATGAAATTATATTTCGTATACGTTCCCTAACTATTATAGCAATCTTATATTTGCGTTTTCTGATTTCATATCTTTATTTGACATATCAATTAATTTTCAAAGACTATTATCATTTCTGAAGACGACAATTGTAATTGTTTAAATTTGTAAAAAACTTAATAAAATACACGATTAAATACTCAAAACATAAGTATTTCATATATTTGTGTGTGGCTATGTCTAGTTAAACGAGCGGTATATTTAGATTTAGCTTGTGATTTAAACACAGAAGATTCTCTAACGACCTAATTTCTCTCGCGTCTTGGCAAGTCTCTTGAAATTCGTTTTGACAAAGGTGGTAATTTTACTGGAGCAAGTAACTATTTATTATTATTTCATGACAAGTTAAAAAACGATAGGAATATTCATAAAATGGGAGAGTAGGTAACAGTAGATCGCATTAAATTTAAACCAATCCCACCACATTCTCCTCACATAGCGGGTATTTGGGAAGTAGCGATAAAACCCACAAAGTTTCAACTGAAGGGAATTTTTGGTAATGCTTTAGTAACGTATTAGAAATTGTGCACTATTTTAATCTCTCTGCCTAAAATAAAATTTAAACGGAAGGACATTCCTAATAGAATGAAGTGGAATAGAAGAATAGTGGAAGTAAATCCTGGACTAGTCAACCAGATCGGAGTGCGATCTGTGAAGGTATCAAGTGGAATCCAAAAGGACAATCACAAACGTTGCTTTATTACCTCTGGACAATAGTTAAAATAGACGTTCATTTGTTAGTAGAAATAATTTTCAGTGACTTTTTATAATACTGAAGGGCCTACCTCTTAAGGGGGCGGCTATGTTCCGACAATGCGTTTCTTGTGTATTTAATCTTAATGGATTCATCTGTTTTGTTTTTGTGAAAAGTACATGTAACGTATGCGTCTAACATAACATATCACGTAAAAACAAGAATTTTCTGAAACATGCATTTATAGATATTTTATCAATTATTATCGACCGCAAGGTGTACTAAGAACCAACACCTCCCAATATGAGTAGCATCAAATATAATATTATATTATAGTTCATAAAATGAATAACTTTCAGTTACGGATTAGCGCTCACATTTATATTATTCATCAGACTACATACCTTTCTCGTTCTAACACTTGCCATTTGAGGTGGAACGTAGAGCCTGTCGGTGGTAGCGTAAAACGGTTAATTACTAGGTTTTCTCTCAAATAGCATGTTAGAATGGGAAGGGTATCCAGTCGGATGAGTACAATAAATATAAGTGCTAATCCGAAATTCAAAACTATTCATTTTGCAAACTACACCAGTAATACATACATTCAATCCAAATGTCTGGTGGCACACCTGGTAAAGCTGTTGTCGAGTAAATAAGAGGTGTTGGTTCGAATCCCATCCGAGAAAATATCTAGTTATGTATGTATTTCACAAAAATATTATATATATATATATATATATATATATATATATATATATATATATATATATATACAGGGTGGTCCTTTTAAAGTGTTACAAAGCGATATTGAGAAAATGGCTGAATGAAAATAAATGAAATACCTAGGGATACAATGGGTCGTTGGGGGACACTTTTTGACAGAGTAAGTAATGTTTTAACCCTTTCCACTTTTTAGGGGTGGGGGGTTACTTTTAGATGTTAAATGGAAAGGTGTAGTATTCTTTACAGATTCGTAATCTCCAGAAAAAACTACGTTATAATCAATGAATAATTTAATGCCAATGTCAATGTCACTACGCTAAATTCAACAAAATTAAAAAGAAAATCAACAGGAAAAAACTGATATTAGGTACATTATTTTATTATAATAGGTGTTCAAAATGACCACCATTTTGTTCTAAACATTTATAAACCCTCTTTCGAAAAGAATTTGATGCTAAATGGGGAAATCTTACCGCCCAAAGTTCAGAAGCATTGCGGTAGTTTTTTTCTACATTCTCCGAGAATTAACAACATGTCAACTTGGCAGTATAATTCATTCATTTTCCCTAAAATTAAAAATAAAATAAAAACCACATACATGTTTATGGCGAAATTGATACATACATAATTATACAGAAAGTATTGACCACATAACAATAATAATTATGCATTTCTTTTTATACCAGGATAATAACAATAGATACTAAAAAAAACCGATAACTTACGTATTTATAAATGAAAATGTATTTGAAATTTTAAAGAAACGATCGTTAGGTACTAAAATGGCTCTAAATGTTGTATTATATCTTTTTTATTAAAAACTTTATATTCAATTATTCACATAAAGCACAGTACTTAACTTAGTACCACATCAAACACTAAAAATCAAAATAACTCGGAAACGCACAGGATTTTCGAAGCAGAAGAAGGTACATTATTTTTGTTAAACTGTATGTAGATAATGAAAATAACACTTTTTTTTAAAAATAGTCATTAGCGTAGAAGTTCTGTTTATGAAAGTGGTTGAGCACCCCCTCCACTTCGCCACTGTGCAAGTTTGTGAACATTCTTATCACTTGTTCGATGCCCCTTAATTAATAGACATTATCCCCCCAACATGAAAAAATCTAAGCATTCGTTTATGAGTTATAATGAAAATTTGAGAAAAAAAAAATTAAACACCCTGTATCTCGGAAACGAAGCCTTTTACGACATATGTTTATAGGAACTTTTCTTTTTAGAAACATGTGTTCTATCTCCTGTTAAAGTTTGTCTACAAAAAACTGACTCACCCTGTATATACATATATACAGTAATACACTGTATACGAGTAGTAATTTTTGCGAAAATATTTTCTAATTGTAACCCGAAAGTTCCCACACCATCCTGCAATAAATACTTTTGAAAATGATATTGTATAAACTCATAAAGCTTCGTCCACGCACTATTGGCGGACCCTGTATATATATATATATATATATATATATATATATATATATATATATATATACACAGGGTGAATCTTATCTAATCCGCCAAAATTAAAGGAGCACTAGAACTCATCATTATAAGCAAAAAAGTTCATATGTACATGGGGGGACCGGAAATACTTCGTTTCCGAGATACGGGGTGTCAAAGTTGAAAAAAGAAATCGCGATTTCTTCAATATTTTTTGACTGTTTCGAAATAATTTCATGAAATTTCGTGTACGGGGTTTTCTTGGGGACAGTTGTTTGAACAGTTGTTATTAAAAGAACATGTTTACTTTTAATATTAATTTCTTTTCTTGATTTTTTAATATTGGATATTTTAGTGCTCCTTACAAGTTTTAAATAAATAAACATTGTGAGTTTTAAATGTGTTTTTCTCAGAAACGGTTGCTCCTAGCGACATCACTAAAATACACCTTTTTTTAGCAAAAAAGATAGGAGAATCGATTTTTCTAGTCCAAAATGGTATACAGTGTAGCACAGAAAAATTGCAACGATTTAAAGGGGTCGAAATGGTTGCCGCTGGCGCCCTCTAGAGACCACAACTCAATGGACCACAAATTTGAATATTTCATTTCAAAAAACCATCGTATACGAAATTTCATGAAATTATTTCGAAACAGTCGAAAGATATTGAAGAAAACGCGATTTCTTTTTTCAACTTTGACACCCTGTATCTCGGAAACGAAGCATTTCCGGGCACATATACATATGAACTTTTTTGCTTATAATGATGAGTTCTAGTACTCCTTTAACTTTGGCGGATTAGATAAGATTCACCCTGTATATAAATGTCACCTTGAGTGCCCCCATAAGAAACATTTTTGCGGTTCCTACTGGTAGAAAAGTATTTTTGCATATAACCGCGGCCACAAGGAGTTTTACCTTCCCAATGGCCGCAGCGGATATGCGTGAGCGCGATCACGCGATGACTGTCAGTTCCCGCTCAGTGTAGGCTAAGCGTCCGTGCCAGATAATCTGGTTTATATGTGTTTTGGTCGGTTCCCGCTAAGTTTATGCTACGCGTCCGATAAACTGAATTATTGAAAATTTTATTGTAATTGTGTGGTAGAAGTGAGCGGATTTTTGAAAATATATTATGAGAAAGATCGGCCAAGGATTAGACGATTGTGGATTGAAGTGCTATCCGATGAGTCGGATTTTTCACCAGATTTTGAAGCAAGCAACTCGGATTCCGATTCCGACCATTTCGTGGTACCAAACTAATGTCGGCGAGAGGACGTGGCATCTACTAGTTTCTAGTAGACGCCGGTAGAAGCTATACGCCAATTTATTAGTGATAATGGGTTTATGGATACTGAGAGTACTATTGAGAAAGTAATAGTACTAAAAGTATTAATGTGGAATCTGATTCTGACGAGGATTTGACAGCAAATGAAGCGGTGTTAAAAAATATGAAGTGGAAACCTGTTACCGAAAAATATCTGAAAAAATTCATATTTTCTTTTATAACTTTATATCTGAAGGAAATCTAGGGATTAAAAACTGGTTTTATGACAACTATCAAGAAACCCCATACTGTTTCTATACAATTGTTATTTCTGGTTACTTATTTCAGTTATTTGTAACAGAAACGGTAAAATGGAAACCTTTGTGGGATGTATTATGTGAACGGAACTTGTAAACTTACCTTCAGTATCTTCATGCTGGTCAAAAAAGTATTTATAAAGATAACATTTCTTAGATAATGCCAAGAAATCGTCTTCAATTACTTATAAAAGTTATGTCTAGACGGTGGATATTTATACGACTGTTGGGGATAATTGACTCACCACGATACTTTAGGTGATATGTGCTGTAAACTATCATATCAAAATTCACTTTAAAAACGTTTGTCTCATGCCAAACACGTAGCTGTCCGCACAAAGGTCGACAATAGCACTATTTATGTTTGATAGCTAGCATATAGTAGATAACATATTTTTAACCAAACATATTAAGAATAAGTACGTATGAACTTGATTCCTATGAAAGTTTAGTGATCAACTATATAATTATGATCAATAACTTTTAGTCTACTCAGAATAATTAATTAACTTTCAAAAGTTTGAGTTGTAAATATTTTTTTGAATTTTAATTTATTCATTTCATAAATATATACATCGTTGAAGGTCAAGCAAAGTCAGAAGACTTGTGTGTCTGTACCTTACTTGATCGGTCACATTGTCTTAACATGAAGTATTTAATTTAAAGTAAATTTTGTATGACACTCAAAGCACGTACAATCAATGAGATAATTTACTGTGAGTTCCATACTATGCTGCTACGTTTCCGAAGCAAAAAGAGAACAAAAATATCGGATTCTAAATACAAGAAATTATATGCTGTACAATATACACAATAATTGGAAAAAAAATATATATACATTTCAGATTATTAGTAAGCATGTATAAGTATAAAAAAAAGAAAAAGAAAAAACAATCAAGCGTAATGTATTGTTAATTTGTACTGCTTATTAAGCATTTTTTAACTTCCTGTTTTATCCTGTATGATTTGTGGAAGCATATTAAACAAATGTGGAACTACGTATTTGGTTGTTTTTTAGTTCATATCTATTGAAATAATGTGCTTCAATGTAATTTTTTTTTACATGTGCTGTAGGTACGCTCTTCCGTTTTCTTGTATTCGTGATTTCTGTAGTAATTTACTAAAAACCAAAACTTATAGTGTCCATTTGGTGTAAGCGTTTCATATTTCTCTAACAGCTGTTTTGTGCTTAATTGAGAATGCTTGAATATTAAGTTTAAGATGTTTTGTTACACGTTTTCCAACTTTCTTACATGCGTTTTCTCCGCCGATCCCTATACTGATACACCATACCTAATAACTGACTACACCAGAAATTTATGCACCACTATCATGGTATTAGTTCGCTAATATCCTGATTAGTATATATATATATATATATATATATATATATATATATATATATATAATCATCCTACAAATTTTTAAGTTTATTGCATATGTAATTAATATCAACGTCATATTTTAAGTTGTGATCTAGTATGACTCCTATATATGTGGTATTATACGTATACCCTTTGTATTACTTTGCAGTTGCAATATATAGATTGTGATAAATAAGTACATGTATGTATTTTTAATTCTAAGTTATTAATCTTTTCCATATGTGGCGTGTATTAAATCATTGAGACAGTTTTATCCTCATTTATAAAAAGATTCCTGTTATGTGTCCATTTAACTAACACATTTAGTTCTTGTATTGTCTTTATGCAAGTAACAGCTTCTCTTTGGGAGTAGAAAAGTACTGCATCATCCGCATACATATAGCATTGAGCCCTATTCGTAATTTCAACTATCGTTAACATATATAATAAATAACAATGGGCCAAGGTTGCTATCTTGTGGCACACCATACTCAATAACGGTTTTATTGCGGTACTCATTTTCAATTTTAACAATAGAGTGACGATTCTTTAAATAACTCGTAAACCAAGATAACACGTTTGAATTTACTCCTACTTTATTTAAACATTTTATAAGTAAATCTGGTTTGATTGTATCAAACGCTTTTGACATATTTATGAAGACTGCAACCGTGTATCTATTTTTATCAAGTTGCATGTTAACATAGTCGGTAAATTTGTTCAACAACGTTTCAGTGCTTTTGCCTTTCTGGTATCCATATTGATTTGTGTGTATAATCTTGTTATCGGTGATGTATTTCTTGAGGTGTTTTGTGACATATATTTCTAATATTTTTTCTATTACAGGTATACTTATGGGTCTATAGTTTCTATATTCCATTGGATTACCTTTTTTATAAATAGGCCTAGTGTTTGCCGTTTTAAATATATTAGGAAAAATCCCAGTCTCAATTGATCTATTTGCTAATTCTGCGATGATCTTACTAAAAATGTTTACATTGTTTTTCACTTCAAGTGTTCTGATATTGTCGTATCCTGGTGATTTTCTTATATCTAGACTACTATTAATTATATCTTTTACAGTTTCTTCCGTACATTTAGGAACATAAAACCACGAGATTGCATCGGTTGTGTTTAATTCTGGATCTATATTATGATCACACTTTGAAATTAACTTTCTAACTTGGTCATTAAAGGTGTGGGCGAAATTTATTGCAATATCTTTTTAGAATACGAAATACCCATACTATTAATAATCTTCTCATCCACATTCTTTGTCTTTTTCCTAGTTAAGATATAATTAATATCTTCCCATACATTTCCTTTGCTGTTGTTACTTATCCTTTTCTTAAAGTAATTATTATTTGCGTCTTTAATTTCGTTATTAAGCTTGTTCCTGTATTTTCTGTAAGCTTCCTTATATTCAGATTTATTGAGATTAATTTCCACAGTTTGTAAGTTGGACATGCGCAGATTATATGATCAATTGTTAGAGGTGTTAAGCATTTTCCACAACTTGGTGGAGGTGTGTTTGTTAGAATGTGTTTGTGAGTTAGATTTGTATGTCCAATTCTAATTCTAATGATGCTGCTTTCTTTTCTGCCAAAACTAGGGGCAATTCTCCATTTATCAACAGATGGCTTTATGTTTCTTAGTTGGCCTGTGGGTCTAGTCCAGTTTTCTTGCCATATTACTTTCAAACTTTGTTTGATGTCTTTGGCAATATTTGCATGAGTTGTAATTTCTACCTTGCTACATGTTGCTATTGCCCTCTCTTCTGCAGCATATCGTGCAGCTAGATCTCTCTTTCGTTTCCTTTAATATATATATGACTAGGAACCCACTTTTTCTTTTATTTTATAATAGAGAACATTGGTTATCATAATAATAATAATAATAATAATAATAATAATAATAATAATAATAATAATAATAATACTAAGGTTGTAAACATATTAGTTGTACTTTAGTATGGATAATAATAAGCTACTCATATACAGGACTATATAAGCCATCAAATCTCATATCAACAGCTTTTACGTTTCAAGCTTACGACTGCTAGTTTAATATTGCATTTGTTATTTTGTTTGTTAATTCCCAGTGCTAGTTGTACTATGTATTCTTATTTACTTGCTCTAAAGTACTGTGAATTTATCAGAAGAAATTAGTATAATTTGAATGTAAGAGAATTCTAATTCTGAAATAAAGCAATATCGTACGATAAAAAGTGTTATGGAAATTATTCCAAGTCTTATTTGTCCACAGCCTGCCCTAAATAAAAAACTTAACGGCGTATATCATTACGCCAGGCCTAAATTGTTTGCTTGAGATGTAAATTATTCGTGCTGCAGTTAATTTAAAAATTAAAAATTCAAAATGCAAAACGTGTGTTTACGGTAGTATTATAAGTTAAAGTCGTGTGGCAATCAAATCGGTGTTTACATTGTAACGTTATTACAATATCAGCAAAATCAACTATGTTCTTTTAACTGACGCAATGAGCAACTTTTAGCGCTTAAAGTGGTATAATAGTTAATACTTTGTATAGGAGCGCACTGAAATGTATAATCCTATTACCTAATTCTAGTACAATGAACAGATTCTACTCGCACTATTTGTTCATAAATTCACTATTCCTCTCGAAATTGTGGTTTGGGGCGGTATTTTGTTTTGTTGCAACTAAAAGGGTATAATATGCAAATTAGTAATTTAATATACGTGCTGATAATTATATTGCGATTAATAAACACTAATATAAAACACACATTCGGTTTAATTAAAGCCATACTTGATATTCCATAATAAAGCAATATCTTGGTGTAATAATTAATCTTTCCTAAATTATTTTGTATTTAAAAAATTTATTACATTTTAACAAATATATAGTAGTTTATGAACATATACTTTTCTAACAATGGGTTTTGCTAAAACTTTTTAATGAATTACTTTACACATTTTATACACTACCTTAAGCTTTATTTTGCATAGAACTTTTTGGAAAGTTTTTTGTTTATTACCCAAATTTAGTGTAGTGATCAATTAGTATTTATTTTTTTTCGTAACTCTCACGGTAACGGAGTTATCGAACTCTGGAGTATAAGTTGATCACCCTGTATGTATTTACAGCATTTTTAAAATGTAATTAAAAATTTTTTCATCATACTCATTAAAGCTTCATTACGTTCAGTACTTAGACATTTTCATTTCGCCCTCTTCAGATTTGAACTTTTTACGATAAAACAAGTACTGTTTTGGTTAGCCGCTTTAGTAAAAATACCTTTAATAAATAAATTGAATCCTAAGTAATCTTTAACTTTATTTAAAGATTGTCATAAGTAAAGTATATGGGAATACTATTTAATATCCTTGAAGCTGTAAAAGAATTGCATAACTGAGACGTTAGTGGGTAGATAAGTTACTTTTAAAACAAACAGTTTTTAATGAAAAGTAAACTGCTTAAACGTTTTATTTACTTAAATGTAACAAAATAAACGAATTATATAAAATGTGGGGTTTTAAATAGTAAAAAATTTAAAAGTGAACGTTTAATTTCTTTGCTTCTGAATATATCCTTGACGGTTTTTCCACGACAGTGACATATGTTAGAGTACAATTAATACTTTGCAGTCCATAAAAGTCACGTAAGGTCAAATAAAGATTATTGCAGATAATCTCTAGGGTAGAGAGAAGTATGCGCACACGGCCATATCAATTCAGAAATACGGATTTGATGAAAGTTAGCTTGGGTTTCCCGTATTTATGTTACCTCGCAAAGGTTAGAACGTTTGAAATATATTTCCAAAAACAATAATAAAGGTATTACTTTCTAACATAAATATAATCTGAAATGTAAACTAGAAAAGTTTTTTGTTTGTAGGTTACTCTCGTGGGAATCCCAACAAGCTGGCTTTAAGTCAGTGAAAATTATGTGCGCATTTGATATAAAGTAGGTACTCGTGGAAATAAAACCAAAAATCTCTACAGTATGTAAAATCCCTTAAACTAGTTACTTACTTTAAATATCTAATACCTTCTAATGAATTACAACTTTACTGTGATTTTAGTTAAATGCTTTCATGCAAAATTTTCTTTGTTCATAATTTATTTTTTTTTTAATTTAATTCTTTGTTGCAGTATCTACTAAATGGAATTTCGTTTAATAAAGTTTGTATAATTACTGTTTGTAGTTGTTTAATGTGTAATCCACATTTTTAATGGTACATTTAACACATTTTATGATTAGCACTTGCTTTGTGAAGAAAAAGTTATGCTACAACAACACATAACCAAAAATACTAAAATTTGTTCTAAACGTTTCTCTACAAAATTTGTGGGTGGTGGAGGTTTCTTATTGGTTATGAAACTTTTCAATATACATTTAGTATTGGGAAATTCTGTTTTACCTGTAGTTTAGATCTGCAAATAATTTTTCTATTACATTACCATAAAGTCATTTTCAAAGTTGCGTTATATGCCTTGTTACATTCGTTGCCTATGCTGCATCATTAGTTAAAATTAGCTGCTGAATTCATCTACTTGTTACTGTTTCGCTAATTTCGTCATTTGGTCTTTCCTTAGATATACTTTCTAAATTAAATACATTTCTGTTTTAAAAGATATTGGGTGGTCACTCGTACTTATCTTTCACGATTTGAGGTCACTGGTTTACAGCTGTTTATATCCGGGTTAAAGATCAACCTTAACTTTCTCTTTCGTGTTGGATGTAAAGCTTCCTGGAGAAAATTAAATTTTCTGCATCGGCTTTTCAAATTATTCTGCTAGATATGGATTATGTGATTAATTGCTTCATGCACTTCGAGCGGATTTGTATAGGAAATCAAAACATTCAGGTAAGCTTTGTGATCTTGCGATCTTCTGTTTTACAACGTTCTTTAATTTTCAGCCATCAGCACATCAGTTTTAAAATAATTAGTACTATAAAGAAAAACTCTAAGGACGAAGTAATTCTCGCGTCTCGGCAGGGCCGTACGCAGAATTTTTTTGGGGGGGTGTTAAGCAAAAGTTATACTGGAGGCCGGGGGCGGTAGTAGGGGTACCCCGAGGTGATGGAGTCCTCCCTGAAAATTTTTGAAAAATTTTAACTCGAATACACAGTTTTAGCCGGTCGATACTGAGCCTGAAGCCAAGGAAATAATATCATGGTCTTCGCTCGAGTTATTTTCATTTTTGGATTTTTTAGGTTGAGGAAAAAATCATACCGTAGATTGTCTTTAGCCATTATTCGTTTTATAACGGAACTAAATAAGTCCGTGATGAGTAATTGGGTAAGAGTTTACGTTACGTTATACTTATAAAAGGGAAATATTGTAAACTAACGTACACCAAAGAGTATAGACACCTATTTAAAGTACACTTCACAAAATTAAAAATCACAAAATTAACTATCTCTAATAGGTCAAGACGTTTTTCACGATTGTGGGATCTAAATTCATTTCATTTATTAAAACTTGTCTTATGTTTACCTCGGCATCTCCAATCCCAGTATTATCGAAATTAGAAAATTTGAACGCTTTTTCTTTGGCAGTCTAGGTGTTTGTTTACAGTGAATGTTTTTTTTTGTAATTATTATAATGGAAAATAAAAACTAAGAAACAATTTTGGGGGGTATTTGAACACCCAAAGTATTCCCCCCCTGCGTACGGTCTTGTGTCTTGGTGATTTGATATCTCGTCAGGGTAAGAGTGTAACTATTAACTTTCCCTAGTTCTCCTTTATTTATTTCAGGAGGTCGTAAAACTATTTTCGGTTTTCGAAACAAACATCAGCTGTTATCGAACTTGTGTTTGTTTAAACTCTACACTGCTTGAATTTGGCATTAATATTCTGTAATTATTACCTTATTTAAGGAAAGATCTCTTTTCATGCTTTCACTTTAGTTCTATGTAATTATTTGCAGAGGTACCTAGTACTGGGGTAACTGATTAACGTAGTACCGGAATAACTAATTAACCTAGTGTATTGCGCCCCTCTATTTTTAGGGTTCTATACTTATATTTATAATGCGCCCTTCTGGTTTGGTAACCCAACGCGGTTTTATTTTGCCTCGGCTTTATTTAATAAACGGGGTGTGGTTCGTAGTAAGTACTGGATGGGCTTAACACTGTAACCTTAAATAAAATCCGTAAAGCATTTTTAACACGTATATTAAACAAATATTTACAATAAATGAAATAAACGGTAACTAACAAAATATGTATGTAAGAACTCCCTGGTCCGGGTCCTGGCGTCACTGGGTGCGAAGTCGCTTCTGTGAACAAAAGATAGTCTTTTAATCTGTTCCTTACCTAAGAGGCAAAGTTTAGGTTACGGTCCTGCATGTACAGTAGCGCGAGCGTTATCCTTGATACAGTGGTTGATCGGAGCGCCAGCGCAATGAACTCGAATCGTTGAGAAAATCGATATCGTGCTTATATGTTAGTAACTCTGGAGCGCTGAAGCAAGGATGTCCTACTCCTCGGGAAATAATACACGCGAATGCGCGTCTGCAAACGCGAGATCTCGGGACGGTCTTTCTTTAATTATTACCGGTTTAATTTTGGCAATTAGATTATTTATCTAACTAAATTAATTATCGTTCTCTATACTAAGTTTAATTATTTATAATTAATCAAGGGAACAAAATACTTAATATTAAAACTACTCTAATCGGTTTACGTAAAGATAGAAAAATCTACGTACTCTCTAATTTATTTACAAACGTTCGTGTACCAGGTATTTACGATGGTTATAGTGACTACCAATTTATCTACAAATTTATACAACAGGTTATGGAGGTACTCTTCTGCGATTCAAGACACCGTGTACGGTTATTGTTTTTGTCTGTAGGTAGTGTATAAGTTTCGAGCGGGATTTCAGTAATGCGCAGAAGACGTAGGCGATGGCCTGTCTTTACTGGATATACTAAGAGAAAGGTCGTAGGTCTTTACAGCCCTGTAACAACCCTTCACCCTCAGGTACTTTGTAAGATACGTCGGGGGCTACCCCTGCGTTACTCTAGGTGTACTTTGTATTGGCGAGTTCCGTCGGGGGCTACCCCTGCGTTCCTCTAGGTGTACTTTGTGGTGGCGAGTGACGATGGGATCTACCCTTCGTGCTACTCTAGGTGTTAGTGTACTTTGTATTGGCGAGTTCCGTCGGGGGCTACCCTGCGTTACTCTAGGTGTATGTGGTATAACTCCTGGAGCTCGGCCCGGAATTATTTACGGTCTGTAGTGTTTGAGTGTAAGTTGTGAGATTGTATAACTTTACAACTTACGTGTCTATCAATAGCAGTACAGAATTGAACTTTAGGTTGCCCGGTGCGTCGTGGTGCGCGTTATCGCCAGATCGCGAAGGACTCTTCGTCGGTGAACAACAGGTCGGTGCTTACACTAAGCAAACGGTGCGGCTGCGGCTACTGGTTTCTGGAACGGCTTGACTTGAATCTACTGAGATTCATCTCTCTGATTATGCGCGTCGCGAGTTTATAAAGGTGCATCTGTGGGCGGTTTCGCGGCTACCGTGCGGGGGAGGCCGTTATGCGATTGGTTAAAATCGTTCTGACGTGCAGAAACTTACGGTTTCTTAGAAATACACGTCAGCGGTGATGAATAAATTATTTGTTGTGCAATATCGCGTAAACTTATGAAATCTTACATACAGGATGGTCCGCACCTAATTTATTCTAAAACACATATGTACAGGACGCTGGTTCTTTACATACCACCCTTTCCTCTTCTTGCGGAAGATCCGTCCGCTTCACTTTTACCCTCATGCCATCAGGCATGATGATACTAACGCGACGGCGATTGCGTCGCTGGCGGCGATTAAGGCATTCTGGGGGCGGCATAAGGCGGGCCGGTTCGGGTTCCTCCTGGAGGTGCAGATCCTTCATTCTTCCGGTAACCTCGGTTGTAAGGCGCAAATGTTCCGGTGTGTCCGGGGTCTTCGGTCTACCGTCGGTGTGGAGCCGGGGTGGTGACCAATAGGATTCCGTACCCATACCGGATGGTCCTGGAGACGGTGTGCGGGGCGCAGGCGGCGGAGATTGTTCCCGGACTGGAGTACTGCGACGCGTCAAAAACGCTGCGTCCACGTCTTCGGTCCCGGGTTTGCGGTAGCGGTGTGGCTGCCATGGCGATATTCTTAACGCGAGTTTTCGGCGGATGCATGGTTTAAATGGTGCCATGTTGTGGAAGATAGCATTTCTGGTTTTATCCTTTGCTTTTATATGATTTCGAATACGCGGGTTTTTAATAGCCGTTAAATTATCAACGTTACCATTGGTCGTTGGTCTAGTCTGATCGGTGACGTCAGTCGCATTTCTCAAATCTTTTACATGCGCTTCTCCCGCGCTTTTCCTACTACCGGGTTCTCGGAGCTCGACAATTACGGGCGATTTGATTTTATACACAAGGTAAGGACCGGCATACTTTTTCGCTAATTTCGCGGAAAATTCTTTCGCTTTGCTTGACAGGTAATGTGTTTTACGATATACGAGATCTCCTTTGCGGGGGCGGTAGGCTCGGTGACGCAGGTTGTAATGATACCGTTGTACTTCAAAGGTCTTTGCTAATGAATCTCTAGCAAGTTCTTGTAGATCTTTTAAATACTTCATGTGTTGCGCTTGATCAGCTGCGGTTACGGCGGTTTCTGTTGTCGGCGGTTGCTTCTGGGTTGACCATGCCCTAGGTGATTCTAATTCTCTACCGAGATTAAGTAAAGCTGGGGAGAAACCAGTTGATCCATGCTGTACGGTATTGATAGCGAATGCTATTTCAGGCAGGTGAGTGTCCCACTCGCTGGTTATTTCGCGTAAATTGTGCGATCATCGTCCCGATCACTTTATTGGTTCTTTCCACCGGGTTGGCATGCGGGGAGTATGGTGGAGTAGAACGATGGTTGATTCCATGCTCCTTCAAGAACGTGCGGAATAGTTTGCTGGTATATTGTGGGCCGTTATCAGAGATCAGGTGTCGGGGAGTTCCAAAGCGGTATATTATTTGTTCTTTTAACGCTTGGATAATCGGCGGACTGGTAGCGTTACGGAGCGGTTTAAGTTCGACCCACTTAGTTAACCGGTCTTGAAAAACTAACAGGAATTTATAGCCTTTCTTGGAACGCGGCAGCGGTCCGATAAGGTCTGTACTTACATTGTTCCACGGATGTCCAGGTCGCGAAAAGTACATTTCTCCTTGCGGCTTTTGCGTACTACCTTTATAAGTCTGACAACTTCTACACATTTTTACGTATTTTATCACGTCGGATTTTATGGTGGGCCAGTAGTAATTGCGGTATATGCGGCATAGCGTTTTCGCAATTCCTAGGTGTCCTGCGGTGGGGACATCGTGTCATTCTTCCAGGATATCTCGGCGTTTTTCTAGCGGTATACAAATTTTCCAACTAGGATGGCTTCCCATCTCTTTTTCGGGTGTCGGATCAGGGAATAATTTAAATAGTTGACCTTCCTCTATTTTATATCGTGGGTGTTGATCAGGGTGTTCTCGGACTTGCTGTGTCAAGTATTGATACCACGGACAGGTTATCTCTTCGGTTTCCTTCACCTCTAACGGAGACAGGTCGGCTTTTACTTTATAGTCCTCGTGTAAGCGATGAATTCCACTCAAGCTTAATCTTCTATCTGGTTTCTTTCGTGTAAACTGCGTTACGGTTTGTAGCCAAGTGGTCCACTCGCTGGCGGTTGTTTTATTTCCAGGTGTCAGAGCCGGGGTAGTAAAAAGTTCCTGGTGTCCCTTTACCGGCGTCTGTAGTTTTCCGACCGCGGACAGGGGCAGTCGCGGGATAATACACCTTCTCTGCTGCATCTCGAGCAAAAAGCTTTAAACGGTTCTCTACACCTCTCTTTGAAGTGTCCGGTTTTTCCACATCTCCAGCAGACGGTGGAGCGGTCATACGGGGTGGTGATAGGTGTTGGGATGGTTTTAGTGGTGTTGATTTCACGGGGACGGTGTGCTGGTGTGTCAGGAGCTGGTGTTAGACCACTAAAGTGTACCTTCTGGTGGTTTGGACTGGGAGACGGCGAGTGTGTCCGCGGAGGTAGCATTTCGAATTGGGTGGCCAACTCGAGAAGTTCGGTCAGGTCTTTGAAATCTCTCTGGCGGATGTAATATTTATATTCCACCCTCAGGTTGTCATACATACGTTGTAACTGTTCCTCTCGACATGTTTCCATGGCGTCGCATTAGGGTCAGGACGGCGGTTACGTACTCCGTAGCTTTTTCTCGGGGTTTTTGCAATCTATTGCGGATTTCCTCCTCTAGTTGAAATTGATGTCTCGGTGGTAAAAATTGTATTTTAAAACTGACCAAGAAATCTTTCCAGGTCGTCCAGGATTGTTGATGGTTTCTGTACCATAACAGGGTGCTTTCCTTTAATAATTCCGGAAGGGCGAGCAATAGGTCACGGTCGGTGATGTTGTAGCAGGTTTGTAATTCCTCTACTCTTTCCAAGAAAGAAATCGGATCGCTTATACCGTCGTATTTCACACCCCATTTGCGTATTCTATCGCAAATATCGGCGCGTCTGGTTCCGGTAATGTCTAGGTGTTCCCCAGCTGGTGGTGGCGGTATCGGAGCGGCTAATGTTAGTATTTCTGGTGTCAGTGTGGTTACTTGTCCTTCTCCGGTGCGTATGTATTTTATTATCCTGGCTCGAAGTGCATCTACATTTCCTCCTGTCTATAGCTTATATTTCCTAGCTTCGGTTGCTAACTCATCCTTCTTGAGATGGTAAATCCATCCCACTCTGGTGTCGGTATCTTCAGAGTCCCTCGGTATACTCATCCTGTAACAGACAGATTAGTGTCTCTGGAAAACAAAAATATGTGATTACTGGTACTTCTGCGGTCCTTTTGGAATCTGTAAACGGAAAATTATTTAAGGTGTTCAGTGTTTTGCGCCCCTCTATTTTTAGGGTTCTATACTTATATTTATAATGCGCCCTTCTGGTTTGGTAACCAAACGCGGTTTTATTTTGCCTCGGCTTTGCTCAATCGGGTTTATTTAATAAACGGGGTGTGGTTCGTAGTAAGTACTGGATGGGCTTAACACTGTAACCTTAAATAAAATCCGTAAAGCATTTTTAACACGTATATTAAACAAATATTTACAATAAATGAAATAAACGGTAACTAACAAAATATGTATGTAAGAACTCCCTGGTCCGGGTCCTGGCGTCACTGGGTGCGAAGTCGCTTCTGTGAACAAAAGATAGTCTTTTTAATCTGTTCCTTACCTAAGAGGCAAAGTTTAGGTTACGGTCCTGCATGTACAGTAGCGCGAGCGTTATCCTTGATACAGTGGTTGATCGGAGCGCCAGCGAAATGAACTCGAATCGTTGAGAAAATCGATATCGTGCTTATATGTTAGTAACTCTGGAGCGCTGAAGCAAGGATGTCCTACTCCTCGGGAAATAATACACGCGAATGCGCGTCTGCAAACGCGAGATCTCGGGACGGTCTTTCTTTAATTATTACCGGTTTAATTTTGGCAATTAGATTATTTATCTAACTAAATTAATTATCGTTCTCTATACTAAGTTTAATTATTTATAATTAATCAAGGGAACAAAATACTTAATATTAAAACTACTCTAATCGGTTTACGTAAAGATAGAAAAATCTACGTACTCTCTAATTTATTTACAAACGTTCGTGTACCAGGTATTTACGATGGTTATAGTGACTACCAATTTATCTACAAATTTATACAACAGGTTATGGAGGTACTCTTCTGCGATTCAAGACACCGTGTACGGTTATTGTTTTGTCTGTAGGTAGTGTATAAGTTTCGAGCGGATTTCAGTAATGCGCAGAAGACGTAGGCGATGGCCTGTCTTTACTGGATATACTAAGAGAAAGGTCGTAGGTCTTTACAGCCCTGTAACAACCCTTCACCCTCAGGTACTTTGTAAGATACGTCGGGGGCTACCCCTGCGTTACTCTAGGTGTACTTTGTATTGGCGAGTTCCGTCGGGGGCTACCCCTGCGTTCCTCTAGGTGTACTTTGTGGTGGCGAGTGACGATGGGATCTACCCTTCGTGCTACTCTAGGTGTTAGTGTACTTTGTATTGGCGAGTTCCGTCGGGGGCTACCCCTGCGTTACTCTAGGTGTACTTTGTGGTGGCGAGTGACGATGGGATCTACCCTTCGTGCTACTCTAGGTGTTAGTGTACTTTGTATTGGCGAGTTCCGTCGGGGGCTACCCCTGCGTTACTCTAGGTGTATGTGGTATAACTCCTGGAGCTCGGCCCGGAATTATTTACGGTCTGTAGTGTTTGAGTGTAAGTTGTGAGATTGTATAACTTTACAACTTACGTGTCTATCAATAGCAGTACAGAATTGAACTTTAGGTTGCCCGGTGCGTCGTGGTGCGCGTTATCGCCAGATCGCGAAGGACTCTTCGTCGGTGAACAACAGGTCGGTGCTTACACTAAGCAAACGGTGCGGCTGCGGCTACTGGTTTCTGGAACGGCTTGACTTGAATCTACTGAGATTCATCTCTCTGATTATGCGCGTCGCGAGTTTATAAAGGTGCATCTGTGGGCGGTTTCGCGGCTACCGTGCGGGGGAGGCCGTTATGCGATTGGTTAAAATCGTTCTGACGTGCAGAAACTTACGGTTTCTTAGAAATACACGTCAGCGGTGATGAATAAATTATTTGTTGTGCAATATCGCGTAAACTTATGAAATCTTACATACAGGATGGTCCGCACCTAATTTATTCTAAAACACATATGTACAGGACGCTGGTTCTTTACACTAGTACCGAGTAATTGTAAACTGTCTTTGGTTGTGATTTTTATGCCACGATTGTAGAAACTTATAAAGTATGTTACTGTGCTACGATTTGACACTAGATGGAAGTGGTAGGATGAGTATGCTTTTTAACACCTTTTGAACAACCAGTGCTATCTACAATCAAGATTATCTGGATATTGAAAGGTAAGTTGTATAGACATACATTCATTTAATTGGTAGAAATCTAATGTTATACATAGGTTTTAAGTATTTACTTGCAAAAGTCAATTCGCTTTGTTTGCACTTTTGGTCAATTTTTACACTGCCAGCTTTAATTTCAACTGTTGAGATTTTATACATAGTAATATGGGAACGGGTGAACGCATTCCACCTTTCAGCTTTACACAGGGAAATTATATAATCATTTATCTCTAGTTACTAAAAGCACACGCCTGTATGTTATGGCAATGTAATATTGACTGCCTTATTTGACACGTTATTCGTATACTGTAGTAATATGCTTATGTGCCATAGTGGTGGCTTGTAAAATTTCATGGGGATTCACCTAGTATTATGTACTAGATCTAGATATCCTTGATCTAGTGTTAACATTGTTCCATTTAATAACGTAGCTTTGAATGATCCACATTTATACATCAATTTAATTAATTCAGTCTAATTTATTTTCTTATTTGAACTGGGACATTAATTAATTCAGTTTAATTAATTTTATTATCCAAACTAGGTTCCTTGTTACTGCATCCTAATTTCAAAGAATTTAGTCATTAAGTTTTGGAGTTGATTTATCTCGTTTTGCTCAACATAGTTTAATTTATTTACCGACAATAGAAGCAATATACTACCTTTTTTCGTTCCAACTCGTAGTGTTTCTTTAAGATACTATCCAGGTCCTTACTGATATTTGTTACTTCGCTAGGAAAGTGACTAATGATCTCTTATTACTTAGGGCTGCTTTTATTACTTCTAGCTGGCGCCCTCTTCTCTCTTTACTTTTAGCTACTACCGTCGTCACTGTAAGGACTCATACCATCTCTACTTTCACTGAACATCAGGCACACCCTAAGGCTATACTCGATCTGTTATGGTAAATTTGGGTACAGCGTAGAGATTTGCACGTATTTTATATAAAGAATTTTGTTTATAATTACTTCCCCCTTCCTAATAATTAAGTATATTTAACTGAAATACTGAACTAGTATTACACTTTCTGTTGTTAGATGGAAAAATGTGGCAAGTTCTATGTAAAATGTATTTTTCTGAGACTCTACCAAGATTTTATGTAAATGACAGTCTTTTACAATTCATAACCAACGACCACCGCTTTTGGTTTATTGAACATTTCTGCAATAACTCATAAAAAGTTTCATACTTAAATCAAAGGTAAGAAGAAAGGAAAATTAATTATTGGTAACATTAGTAATCTAATGACTCTATTCTAACTTTTTTAAGCACAAAGAAGTAGCACGTTTCAACAAATGGAATGAACCTTTTCTCATAATCAGCAATATTCACCTCACATGTTCAACTACAGCGTTCTGTCCGTACCATCCGAATCCTTCGCTTAGCAAAGATTCGGCTAATTCAGTATTTCGATGGCAGTTGTCACCTCCGTACACAATGACTTCTAGTTACTTACATACAATTCCTCCAACACAGACTACAATCATAATGCTGACTGGAATGCGTTCAATGAGTGCATCTCTAATATTTTTCTACTACAATTAAATACTACAGAAGACATAAATCTAGCCAATCTCATTTCTGCCGCAGCGACATCTGTACTCTACAGAACTATTTCCCGGAATCTACTTTCACTCGCACCTTTCTCTGCTTTATTAAAGAAAGACGATGGATTAATGAGTAATGCAATTATTAAACTACATACCAAAAGATTCGCCCAAGAAGAGTGGATCAAAGAAACAGCTAAACTATACTACCGAGAAGTCCCTAAATTTTGCACTACCAAAAACTAGGATTACAAATCACAGGAACTGTCCTAGAATGTGACACTTACCTTAGCCCCGTTTCACAAAAACCAAATACCACAAACCTTTAGGCAAGGGAAAAATTCCATTCCAGTAGAAGACGAACTTGATCGACAAATACTTAGGAACCCGCCCTAAACGCTATTGGACAATTGGTTGAAATATGTAACATCATCCTGTTTCCCGACAGTATGACTCCTTCCACCGTCATAATACCAAAACTTAGATTCTACCCTCCAAAACTTCGTCGTCTAGATCGATTTTCTGATTTAAGTTGTGTGGGAAAATGTGTAGAAACCACCCCATCCTGGAGGCCAAGAAACCACCCCAAAGCTTCATTCTAGATACCCAATAGCCAAATGAGGTTCACATCAAACCGTTCACGCCACGGTCGCAACGTAAAAGTATTATTTTTAATTATATTTGATAACCCTACTGAAGTCTACGCGTATATGCAACCTCAAATACCAGTTAACTAAAACCCTTATCTCGGGTGAAAGCAAATACTATGCACATCACCAACTGCGTTGCTGGCACCCGAATTAACTGACCATTCAACACGCCAAGATCTAACCTATACCTGACACACTAGTAATACAACAGACTAAATATACGCACGGTTAACAAACAATTGCTACAAATGCTAGTTTCAAATTCTAGTTACTACTACAAAAACCAATAACCAAACACGTTTTACACAACTTAACAACTTTGCAGAGGAGTTCAAGAAACTACTCAACAACCCTCCTTATAATCTAAGATAATCACAATCCCAAGCTATAAATAATGACGACCGCCGCAATGACAAGGATCACTCAGACAACACGGACATACATTATAACACTTTAACAATAATACAACATTCACTTGAATTTATCATAAATATTTAAATACATGTTTCCCACAGAAACAACCACACCAATATTGGTACCACTTACAACATAACCTAATCATTTCAGAAAGGCCAACGACCCTGGACTGGAGAGAGAGAAGAAGGCTTAACTTCCCAACGGTTATAATTATGAGATAAATAAATCAGTTAAATAGGTTTTCTAAAAATAAGGTAAACGATCAAAAAGAAATACAATATTACAAGTACCTGGGGTTCAATGACGCTCTAAACTAAATGATGATGTAAGTGTCCTTCACTGCGACATATAAAGATATCGTTTTTCTCGCATGGTCCACTTCACTCTTAAATTGTCAAAGTGTTGAATCATAAAGTATATAATGAAAATGAATACATGAATAGTGCACGTAATTATTTCCGCATTCCGCATATCAATAATAACCTACATTAAAATATGAATCATGACTTCACCATTATTAAAATATTTATCTTTTAAGTTTCTAAAATGGTATTTATTTATTCTTATTGTATATAAATGTATACGTTTCGATAATAGTTACAGTTATCCTCCTCAGTAAACGGTAACATCCGTAAGAATTACTTGAGATGCAAGAATAAATTTAACAAATATGGTTTCAGTTTTACAGTTTTCATTAGCTACTGACGTTTGCAGCGTCGCTAAAAAATAGGAAAGTCTGCTTAAGTCCGTATGATCTTAATCGTGAAATTTTTCATATTCTTATGAATATGTCGTAATGTTAAAAAATATTCATTCAGGTATGCCCATCCTTCTTTAAAAATAAACACACACAACCGTTTAACAAATTGAAATACATCCCATAAGGTGTTGTCAAACGAGAAAAATATTTTAATTACTGGAACACTCAAACAACTATACGCCAAAGTTGTGGTTTGTTCATCAGCGACCAAGTGCTATCCATAAAATACACGCTACCTTGCTAGTTTTATTTACACTTGCTATAAATCTGTAATTGTGTAATTCGTTTAGCAAAAGGAGTACTTATTTAAGAAAAAAATCTTCGACTCCACGTAGTTTTAAAGCCATGAAATTCAATGATGCAAAATTTCCGTTTAAAGAACAACTATATGGTCTCGTTGGAATTCGTATTTACTTATTCAAAAACTTAAAATATTATCCAAGCTGAACTATTGAATGCGTTACTAAAACTAATACCCATTATAAAATGTAAATGAATGGGAATATCGCAAATGTTTACCTTTTTAATAGTTAAAATTCAATACACCAATTATAACTAGTCTCCTATCAAAATTTACACAAGTTTCGTCCACATTCAAAAGTTTGTTTGAAAATTTTGTGCGCATAACAATTTGACCATAAATAAAACGTCATTGAGTTGTGTATGCCATTATTATTATGCATTCTCTAATTAAATTGTAATTTTCTATTTTGAGGGAATAAATCATTATTTAACTCATCGCTATGTATCTTTAATTTTTATTTCTGTATTGAAATTAACTTAATGACGTATAATTATATAAATTCCATAAACGTTTATGACATCTAGTAGTAGAATTAGGATTTATGCATAAGATAGCCGATTTCCAAAAAGATATTGAATTGGAAAACACGTACTTTTGGGATTCTCTGTTTAATTTTAATTAAATGGCTCAAGTTAATTGAGATACAATCCAACGCACTATTTATATCGAATAAGGCTACTATTCCATTTCAACGAGCTTTCTCGGAAATAAACTCTTCCATATCAACATATCAGTTCAATGTGGTAAGTTAAACTGATTTTAATTTTATTTTAATTGCACTTAGATCTAGAATTGATTTAGGACTTTTATGTCCCCTTTTCGTGTACCATTTCTGTATTACTGATGATATCAAGATTCTGATCGTATCATTCCGATTACTTCGGAAACAAACTTATACGATTCTTAGTAAAATAGCATGAACACTTTTGATCTAGACTCAAAATTACTTACTGTGAATTATCTACTAACCAGCGGTTCACCTTTGACTTTCATTGAAGACATCGAAACAGGTTAGTCTACCATTATATTCAGTTTACCTGGTGGTCGAGGTAATTAATCTATGGTAACTAACTATATAAACCAATCTACAGCCTGTTTGGGCAAGTGGAAATTGTATAGCTATTATATAGAACCTAGTGGTTTCAATTGAACTATTTACTTGTACAGTTATACGGTTATCTAAAATATTGAATGTTGATTTAGTGAACCAATTCCATAAAATTTGCTTACTTATATATTCTATACCCATATACGTTTAACGTGCATATAATAACTGTTAACCGTTGTTTACTTATTTGCTCTGTCAATTTACATTGACAAAATATATCAGTAACTTTCGTAGCGCTGATTTTGTAACTGTCAGTTGGTGTCTGGTCGTCAGTTAAAATTAGATATAAAGAATTTTAATGTAAATTTAATTTTATTTATATTTATTCCTTATTTAGGTAGACACTTTGAGCCACGAATATTTACTTTTCTTCATAATTAACTTGAAATACAGTTTTAAATAAGCTCGATTTGTTTAGGGCAGTACTAACAATTTACATAGCACATGCACCCTTAAGCTCAACGGTCTACCTTCCCATTTAGTTCTTTTTAATAATAATTATTGTATTGACTAAAAAATGTATTTGGAAATAACAAATTACTTTGATGTGCTGCATAATTTAAATTTCAGAAATCTAATTTTTGATGTCTCGTTTTCTAAATTAATATTCGTGGTAGAAATGTAAGGTTTACATTAATTTGTACTATTGAATGAAACAATAACTGGAGTAACTTCAAATTTGTTTCCTTTTATAGTGTTGTCTGTATAGTTGTGTGTGTGTGTGTGTGTGTGTGTGTGTGTGTGTGGTGTGTGTTGCACACGCATACGCAGCGTCACACGATACACACACGCACACGCACACGCACACGCACACGCACACAGCACACGACACACGCACACAGCACACCACACACGCACACACACACACACACGCACACAGCACACGCACACGCACACGCACACGCACACGCACACACGCACACCACACGCACACGTACACCACGCACAGCGCACACGCACACAGACTCACGCGACCACACACGCACACACACAACGCACACGCACACGCCACGCACACGCACAGCACACGCACACGCACACGAACCCGACACGCACAAGCGCACCACACGCACACGCACACGCACCGCACACGCACAGCACACGCACACCGCACACCACCCGACACCCAGCACACGCACCCGCACCCGCACACCACACACGCACATGCACACGCACACGCACACGCACACCACACGCACACGCACACGCACACGCACACGGCACACGCACACGCACACGACACCCGCACACACACTCACACCACCAGCACGCACACACACGCACACGACACACATGCACACGCACACGCACACGCAGCACACGCACACGCACACGCACCGCACACGCACACGCACACGCACACGCACACGCACACGACCACACGGACCGCACCCGCACACACAGCGCATGCGCCACGCACACCACACGCACACGCACGCACACACACGCACACGCGCACGTACATGCACACGCTCACGCACGCGCAACACGCACACGCAACACGCCACACGTACACAGCACACGCACACGCACACGCTACACGCACACGCACACACAGCACACGCAGACGCACACGCACACGCACACGACACGCACACGCGCACGCACACGCACGCGCACCGCACACGCACACGCACAGGAACACGCACACGCACGACGCACACGCCGCACGCCCACGCGCACGCACACGCACACGCACGGGCAGCACGGCACGGCACACGTACACGAACACCGCACACACGCACGCACACGAACTCGCACCGCACACGCACACGCACACGCACACGCACACGCACACGCACAGAACACACGCACAGAACCACACGCCACACACGCACACGCACACGCACGGCAGGCACACGCACACGACACCGGACACGCACCACACATGCACACGCACACGCACACGACACGCACTGCACACGCACACGCACAACGACAACACACTGCACACGCACACGCACACACGCACACGCACACGCACTTGCACACGCACAATGCACACGCACACGCACGACTAGGCACCGGCACACTGCACACTGCACACGCACACGCACACGCACACAGCTGACACAACACGCACACTGAGCGCACACTGCACAGCACACGACACGCATCACGCACAACTCACAATCGCACACGAAGTACACGGTACAATGCACACTGCACACCACAACGAACACGCTGCCACGCACACGCACCGCACACGCACACACACCACACGCACACGCACACGTACACGCACACGCACACGCACACGCATACACACACACACACACACACGCACACGCACAGCACACGCACACGCACAGCACACGCACACGCACACACGCACACCACACACACACGCGCACACACACCACGCACACGCACACAAGCACACGACACGCTCACGTACACGCACAGGCACACGCACACGCAGACGAACCCGCACGCGCAAGCGCACGCACCCGCACACGCACACGCA
>JARFJB010001138.1:745000-872500 GCA_036346205.1 Vesta saturnalis | reverse complement strand
TGCCAATTTTGCCAATTTATGTCTAGAAGATCTTAATCGGCCAGGTGAGCATTCAACTATAATTAGAAAACCTTAACAATCAAACTGGCTACCCTACAAATAATAAGCTTGATAATAACATCATCTTAAGCCATCGTCGCCGGAAATCCAAGCAAGCGTATTACATAATTGTCATTGTGAAGTTTAATCAAACTCAGATCGTCAATTCTGTGCACAACGTTAGTGTCTGGTTTAAATATGTCTAATTGCAAGAATTTTATTATTAATGTTTATAATAAACAGTATATTACACTTTTGTTAGATTTTACTTTAGTCATAATTTTTACCGCACTAGTGCAGTAAAGTAAGATATTATGGCGTAAAACTTGACGTTACATGTTGATAGTAGGTAATTATACTAACCGAACTATTGTACCATGTGCCATATGACTGAACAACGGATAGAGAACCAAGATCGAAATTAATGCCTGAAAAACAAAACACGCAACTTCAATTACCAACTCTAAAATGCGGTACATTTGAACCAACAAGAGAGCGACTCCACTTCTTTCCCATTAGCTCGAGGCCTGTCATTTTCATCACTCACAATACCACTACGTCATTTCAAAATCCGAAAAATTGACAGTCTTCTTTTATAAAAACAAAGCTAGATCTTGATTACATGGAAACAGCGCTCCTACGGGTCCAGAATTTTATGTAAAGGTATAAAAAGCAAATCTTATTGATTAAAATGTAACGTGTTTCAGCATTTTCATTTCTTACTTTTCTACTACACATTATAACAGTTGAAAGTGGTATTAGAATAAGCTGCAGTAAATAATCTCAATCCAGTTTAATTCCCAAGATCGTTATCGTTTGTCCATTCGATGCACTAATGCATTAAGTTGTAATGAGTAATTTCTATGTAAACTTTAAGCTAATGGAATTTGTGATTGACATTGAGTCCTAGAAACAAATATAAGTATATATTATTAAACCTCTCAATTTGAAAAAAATCAGAAGAAGAATTCGGTATGTAATTTGTCACTTTTTATACCTCACCGTGTTTTCTTGTTGCAAATCTTTATAACAAAGTTAGTTTTACATAAGACGCGGTTAGATTTTACATGGAAACAACCCTTTCCTATATGTTGTGACGTAATTGTATTTAATAAGGTCTACACCGACTATAAAGGATAAAAGGATCTTAGTGTAAGGTACATTTGCATTCAAAGGAAGCCTATGTACACATTTTTGAACCTAGTAACCCTTAATTACGTGACACTTAAGTGAATAGTAAAGTATTCATACTAGGAGTTACATTTCTATAAAGCCACTAAAAAACCGGAGTATTTCGCTATTTAAATTGATTCTGTTCCACTGCGGTCGCTCGATCAATGAGGTACCTTTCGATATTTACTTTTAGTATGTGCTTGATCTAAGTCTGGTCACATAATAAAAAGTAAACTAATTTTCGGGAAAAAAAATCTTTTCTATTTTATAATAGTACGAAAAATAGATCACTGCTCGTTTATCAAATTTTTTTTCCTGTCTGCTTTCATACGAGGAAGCACAGTTTTCACCATTGTGTCATAACACATTGTTAGATATCTATTGGTCGGTGTTGGGGTTGAGCAATTTCAAGCTTCACTACCTTAACGTTAGTTGGATGCCATCGATTTTTTTTCATGTTTAAAAATTTACTCGTGCGATTAACGGACATCAAACGAGTTAATGTTTTAAGCATTGCTTCATTTTAAATCAGGCAATTCGGGTGAGTAAATGTAAAACGAAACCTAATGTGATCTTGTTGTTCGTAATCTTTATGATCTTATCAATAAAATTGCATTTTGTTAGATAAACGTTAAAGATAGTTGAAGGACTGGTCATTCCAATAGAGTAATCATGCCGGTACTATGCAGGAGCAATATATATTCTCAATTACATTATTATCAGTATAATTACGCTGCTATAATGCATAAGGATATACGTTTAGTAGTCTAGTGGAAATATTACAAAGTTTATCCACTAAATCGTTTCTTAAAAACTGTCTTGATTTTTTATTATACCAATAGCAAACATTTATTCCTACGTCAGACTAAACCTACACGATCACATTCTTCTTAGGGTATAAATCGTGTATTGAAATACAAATTTTACTGACTACGCGTTTTCATAGTAATTGGATTTATCGTCGTCAGTACAAAAGAGAAACAGAGATTAACATTAAAAAATGTCATTATTCGCGTTTTCAAGTGATTGCATTATTTTATCAATGAAACGTTGGTTTTTTTTACTGAGGACGATGGCTGCTGTTGCTATGAGAGCATATAAAGTTGATTAAAGCTTATTCAAATACTCAATTTATACCCATAACATAAGATAAGAATTTATGATTTACAGCTAAGATTTTAATTTTCGTACACGAATTTTGAATGCTTTCTTAGACCAAACAAACAAAGGTTATTTTATTGAATTTTACACTTTTGGATTCTTTAGAACTGTAACAGCTCTAAAATAAGTAATATCTAACGCTAAGTGACAATAGTAAAATTTGTTGTGCAGAAAACTTTGGAATTGCTATATATGGACAGACTAATGCTAATGACATATTTTTTTAATTGTTCTAAAACAAGATTGAAATTTTTCGTTTGCTCGTTTTCTCTATCATACAGGATGAACCTATTCAGATGACCTCTACTAAGTCCAAGATGAGTATCAACAAAACTTTCAAAAGATAATTCAAGAAAATATCTGGTGACAACAACTAGGTTACACGTTAGTGCCACGCATTGCAATAATGGTGTCATTCGGAAACAGTTTTTGTGGAGACTTCAAGCGCGTATTTCACTGAACTTAACACGTCACCTACTCCTCAAAAATTGATGCAAGGATAAATAGTTCAACCACTTTCAAATTTGCTTCGCTAATTGATAGCATACGAATTACAGACGTGTGCCTCTAATTTTACCCTCGATCGGGTGATCCTCACCAGGTCAGAGATGAAGGTCAATTAAATAGACGTTGTATGCGGCATTCGAAAAATTTGAGGAAAGCCCAAATGCGTGTTCCTTACCCTTTGCTAATGACAAACCGGCATAATACTTAGGTCAACATAACAAATGTCAAGCTCGACAGTGCTTTAATCAGCAGTATTTTAATAGAAGATACAAAGAGAGTTAGAATAGATTAGAAATTTTAATTACCACACATAAAGATACATATAAATCAAAACAAAAAAATAAGTATTTAGTAATAAAAAAATTCACACGCACACGCGTGTGCGTGTGCGTGTGCGTGTGCGTATGCGTATGCGTGTGCGTGTGCGTGTGCGTGTGCGTGTGCGCGTGCGCGTGCGCGTGCGCGTGCGCGTGCGTGTGCGTGTGCGTGTGCGTGTGCGTGTGCGTGTGCGTGTGCGTGTGCGTGTGCGTGCGCGTGCGCGTGCGCGTGCGCGTGCGGTGCGTGTGCGTGTGCGTGTTTTTGTCAAATATGCTTAATGTGGAATTAAATTTTTGTTCCAATTTTTATAGGAAACATTTCGTAAGGATAACTCATTTTATTTGCTATCATACAATCAA
Organism: Vesta saturnalis; assembly: GCA_036346205.1. Taxonomy (NCBI): domain Eukaryota; kingdom Metazoa; phylum Arthropoda; class Insecta; order Coleoptera; family Lampyridae; genus Vesta; species Vesta saturnalis. The sequence continues at coordinate 868,943 of JARFJB010001138.1, read as the reverse complement.
CTGTCGATATCATGATACGGCAACAGCTGAGAACTGGATTATTACTGAAACTAGCCGAGTATAATAAAACTTGCCGGGAATAACTATGAAATACGCCAAAAATTACTAAATACCTGTGGTGAGGGTTGCATAACTATCATGAATCCCATAATCATTACATCTCCTTTAATTATGTGTTGTTATTTGATATTCCTCATTAATCAACGGACGTAAAACGTATTTAAAAACTAAGTTACTAAAAAAATTTTTGAAATTTCATAGTTAAGACTAATGAGTAATGACATTGACAGTTATAACTTTATGTATTTATTTTCACGCCCAGTTTACTTTCCTTCATATTTGTTACATCAGTATATTTATTATTTAAGATGTATAGTAAATTGTTATTTTTAACATTGGATAAGTGTGAATAAAATAGTACACAAACCTTGCAGGAAGGCTTCATTACTACCTCGCGTTTTAACTGTTAACCAACACTCTGCTGTAATGAAACTCTTCCTTGCGCGGTTTGTAATATACTGTTATGATACTTTTGGTAACCTAAACAACTGTAGTAGTTAAAAATTATTATTAATTTTATTAAATACATAATTAAAAAGTTTACCTGGAGTTTATTTATGTATTTAATAAATTAGTAATAATTTGGTTTTAATTACGTATTTACTTATTCGTTCATAACAAAACCTATAATAACTGTTGTTAAAAGCATTTAGTATACGTCCCTATTCGTTGGCCTGGTTTATTTGAATAAATATCTAAATAAAACGTTTTCTTAGTTTTTTTATATTACTTCAATCCTAATGTTATTGACTCCCAAGTCCTAAAAACAGGGTAAAAAATTAGGCTTCATGCACTTTAGTATCTAAGTATATAATTTTTCATTACTAAAAGAGCTATTTGCATGCATTTAACTAAACCTAATCGTCCTTATTATGATATGTCAAATAATTCCGTTTACATTTGAATTGTCCGTATTAATAAATGTTTTATCTTCGTTACTAAACTTAGATAATCCGGAATATCGCATATAATTAATCTTGGTTTTCTGACTTGTATAGTTTTAGCGTGTAATTTATCTATACAACGTTCATTAATAGTATAACTAATGCTATCTACTTTCTATTTCTATCACAAACTCACCATTAAATAAAGTTTTAAGTTAATTAATACTAACACCTAAATTATTTGGATTTACAACTATAGCTCTAAGACTACACTAAACTTTCTGTAAAATCTAATGTTGTTCTCACCAACTTTTTATTACTTTTATATCTCTAAATTACAGTACCACCTGCGATTACCAATCATATTGTTTGCGCACTTGTAATTGAAACAATCCTTATACATGTTCATTATAGATGGACTGTTTGCATTTTGTTTACAATAATTGATAATGTCTAAGAATATGAGCAGGAAGGAAATTCGTCGATGGCCTTCTGGTCTAGCAGACAGATATCCTATCGACTATTTCTAGATGTTGAGGACTAATCTACATGTCATTGTTATACTGCAGGTGGAACAGGGGCTGGCATGTGCGCATGTGTACAAACACCGGAGTAAATTTTCCGTAAATAACTAAATATTACATAGACTTATTTGAGTATAGTTACGTAACACACCCGTTCTGTAGTCCATTGCATTTTATTCAAGTTTCACCCAGTTCGGAATTGTTTTACATAGTGGCTACTACTATATTAAGAGTAAGTAGGGGTGGAGGTGTATAATAATCACACCATTCATCATATAAATGTAAATTAGACATAAAAGTTATATAATTGTGAATGCCAACTGTTATACATACAGATCCCTCTCTTATAAGCACCAGTTTTAGATTACCAGGATACTTATTTCCCGTAATATAAGCATAATGTAAATTTCTCTATTAAATAGTTTAAATAGAAAAACGATATTTTAGGGGACAGCAATATTGCTTGGATACGAAAACCTAAACTTTCACCAATACTACACATATTAAAATACTTATCTTTTTGGGTGTTTAATGTTGTATGTTAAATTATCCAATCTAAACGTTTCCAGAACACTTACAGTAATCTTCGTCAGTAGTAATATTATCTTTCAAAGTTGTAAAGATGTTGAAACAATTCTGCAAAATTTTAAAATTTCACAAAATTTTTCAAATTTCACAAAATTGTTTCAACATCTTTAACAATTTTGAAACATTATATTACTACTGACCAGGATAACTGTAAGTGTTATCGAAATACCTAAATATACAAATAACCCATATAAAAAACCAAAAAGATAAATATTTTAATTTTCTGGAATATGTTTGGCACAGCCATAACAAATGAGCTGTAATATGATTTTAATTAATGAGACCACAATTGAGAGGCATCCCTAGAACGTTGTTGGGCATTTATCGCTAAGTGTTGAGTTAAATAAAAATTTAACAACAGCTTTCCCAGATATACTGCTTACATGAATCATATATAAATTTTAATCAAATTGTTAGAGCCATGTTTTGAAATATTTTCCTACTGATATATTTTCTAACATTTTCTATCTATTATAATGTTAATACTCCTACTTTGCAAGATGGTATTATTTTTACATTAAATATATACTGTTTGGAAGGTCGTTGCAAAGCCTTGCGGAGCGGACAGTAGAAATCATTTAGACTGCATTAAGCCAAACGTACCTTAGTACAACGTCTTACGGTTTTTGGGTTTTCGAGATTTCGGTGTTTTTTTTTTACAAAAATTTGTTTCTCATATTTTTACCATAATAACACATAGTGGAAAATTACACCTTAGTTATTTTTATTTTTCTGAGTACTAGAACGTATACCTTTTCTGTAAATTTACACAACAAATAACCTAAGTGACTAAACAAGCAAGAGTCACATTTAATGTTAAAAAGTACTTTTTCGCAAATTAACAAATAACATTTTCGATGAAGTATTAAAAAATGGAGTTGTCTAGAATGTTAAAATACGTTTCAAAATATCTATAGCTTACTATCTACCGAACGGTATATCACATGTCACCATGATTGGTCAATTCCAAGAAATACAATACAAAAACTGATAACAAGTGTAATTAAACAAAGCAAAGATTATAAAACAGGTCCCTTTAGTCAGATGACACCTGTCACTGGAATTAGATGTGTTTTGTGTGAGTAATAACTTTGTTATAGTACCGTGTCAAGTTGTAGTTCCAACGCTTGGACACTGAACTCCGTCACGTGTACCTGCAATTGATATAGTTTTGAACTAAATACTAGTTTGTGAAATGGCAGCTTTTACTAATGAATAGTACGCGGATATTATTTAAATGTACGGCAGAGCGGATGGCAATGGATTAGAAGCACGTCGCTTGCATCAGGACAGATTTCCTGATAGAAAATTGCTTAATGTCAGAGTGTTTTACAACACATATCGTTGTCTTTACGAGGTTAGTAATGTCAATGTAGCGAACCTGGGGTTCATCCAGGACGCCACCCTACAGGAGTCGATAACCTAATCCTGCAAGCTCTCAACTACGATCCCACCTCGAGCACAGGAAAAGTTGCTGCTGATCTTTCCATGGTACAGGCGTAGAATCTAATTTTGTCGCTTTCTTTTGGACAGAGGGTCCCTGAGAAGTATTTTATCGATCGATGAGTCCAATTTCTCAAAGTTGTATTACACATTTCCGTAATCTGCATGAACGGGCAAATAAAGGTGAAAATCCCCAGTATTTGGGCGACATGTATCACAATAGTTGGATCAGCCGAGGTGGACCATGCAAGAGCAAATGATACTACGCCCAACAACAACAGAAGTTAGTCGTAGGGCGCGATCCTGTATTAGGAACAATGGTTTACACTCTGATCTTGGAATTAACCAATTACGGCGACATATGATACACCGTTCGGAAGATAATAAATCACAGCTCCATTTTTTATGATACTTCATCGAAAATGTTATTTGCTATTTTACGAAAAAGTGCTTTTTGAAACTAAATGTGATTCATTGCTAGTTTAGTCACTTTAGTAATTTGTTGTGTAAATTCACACAAAAGGTGTACACTCTAGTACTTAAAAAATAAAAAAAAACCTCTGATGCGTTATTAGGGTAAAAACGTGGGGAAACGGATTTTTGTAAAAAGAAAACACCAAAATCTCGAAAACCCAAAAATCGTAAGGCTTTGTACTAAGGTATGTTTGACTGAATGTAGTCTAAATGATGTCCTCTGTCAGCTCCGCAAGGATTTTCCTCGACGTTCCAAATACCCTCTCATGTGGTTCAACAAGGACAGCCACCTCAAACTTCTGAAGAAGTTAAGAAGCATGTTGAGAGGTGGTTACAACCATCCTACAGGAAGTAATGTGCGAAAATATGCGGATTCGTAAGTAAAACATAACATCAGTTCTGAAGAAAAGCGGAGGATAGAACAATGTTATTAGGAACTTTTAATAGTTACACCTGCCATGTCGGACAAACGTTGTCTCCCAATTTACACATGATTTCAGAGCCACCTTGGTCATAGGGGACTAGTGATATCTGACGGCTGAACATTCAATTGTGGCCGCGTCGCATAACATTTGTCAGACATTTCAATGTATTGTTATATTCAGAGGCTGGTAGATGTATTGGGCGGTATACCTGCAGGGTTGGTTCTAATGTCGGATGCGTATAGTTGGTTTTATCTGAATGTTTTTTGAGACATTGCATAACTTATTACGATGGATGATTATATAATTGAACTATTTATACTATACGCTTTATTTTGAAAAAATATTACAATACAGCATATTTTTAGTGACGTTCTAATACATATATTTATAAATTTAATTTAATTTAGCTGTATGATTTTTAAAAAAGCAGGACTGGCACAAATATTTTTTACACTTCTCACAAATAGGTTTAGTCTTTGGTGTCTTATTTTTGGCTATATTCCTACCGGATAACCTTGATATTTCAGAATAACATCCAGAACAGCTTCTTCTGTTTACAGTTTCCGTTAACTCATGGTTATCTTCTTTGTTTACTGTACTGCTTTCCGGAAGTTCGTTCAGTTTTGACCTTAGAAGGAACATATAATCATGCACAACTCAAGTTTATATAATGCCTTTTATCACTACTTCCCGAACAATTGTGATGGTCATTTTGTCTTTTGTTACTTCTTGATGCAACAAATAGGAGTTTACTATGGCTGCTACAAGTACGAATTCAGTGGCCAATTTTCTGTTTTTTTTAGGATTTTTCACATCTTCGGATCTGCTTCTGACCGTCATCATTTCAGGCAAACATTTGGTATTTTGCATGAGAACGTCCTTTTTGTCTCTCCATTTTTGCACTAGTATGCCTGTATTTCTTTCTTCCACAATACACTCCCAACGTTTCAACTTGGTCTGTATTAAAGTTTTCTGTTATTTCTGAGGATTCCAATTATATGGGTGTTCTTTTCTAGCAATACACCGAGCTGGTAGTGTAGTGGTGACACGACCTGCTTCGCATTCGGGAGGTAGTGGGTTCGATTCCCGTTACCGTCTACCTTGTATGGGTTTTTTTCAGGGGGTTTTCCTCGTACACATGTACCGGCATAGTCACTGCGTATATGCACACCATGTGAAGCTACTTAGGAGAATGCTGGGGTAGTATCTTCCCCCTCAGAACAATAACTACGTTCCTTCCGATCTTATACTGACCACACCCGTCCTTACTCCCACAATAAATATATACGTAATGTATGTTTGTATGCTGGGAATCCATGATTGTGGCTGAAGGAGCTTGGAAAGCTCAAACAGCCCGCCCTCCCCCTTGGATAGGGAATGAAATACGTGACCTTTCCTTTCCATTTCTAGCAATACATTTGCCAACTCTGCATATGTATAATAATTATCAACCATTATAGTTCGACCACAATTTAATAAATTTTTTGTTAGCTTCACCATAAGCTGAGATGGTACAGTCTGCTCTTCTGCAATAACTTTTTCTCTACCACAGTATACATTAAAGTCGTAAAGATACCGTCCTGATATACAAAGTTTGAATAATTTTATCCCAAATTTATAGCGCTCGTTGGAAATCTATTGCTTAAATCGCAATTTTGGAAGTAACAAGTCTCGTCAATTACGATATGATTACCAGGAGTAATAGAAGCTTGAAAGGATATCTTTAATTTTTCCAGTAGTAGCAAAATCTTATACAATCTATCGTCAATACTTTTTATTATTGGCAAAGTACCACATTTTTAGCAATATTTCAAATCGATTTCGGGATAAAACTTTTTTCAACGAATTATATCACAAATTTTGCGACCAATAAGAAGTAAGAGAGGGCAACGGAATTAGTCCCAACCACATCAAACAACCCAAAAACTCTTCGATTTCTTCTTCGTTAGTATCTTTCCAGTGCAGGATATGAGATCGCTTTTGGTATTATTCATTTTTTGTTGATTCGCGTATCTGTTAGTTTCCAGCAAGAATAATTCAATTATTTCACGGTGTACCATCAATCTATAGAAATCTAAAGGCGTGTCTTGATATTTATTGTAAATTTGATTTTGAATGCCTGAATTATTCACAGTAAAAGGTATCTATTTTAAAAAATATCCCGCCACCTTTCCCCATTGAAAATTTTGCACTTCTCGATGTTCAGATTCGTTAGTCGTATCTTCTTGATAATTAATATTCTGTGATATTACGGATTCTATAATATCGTCAATAGCATTGTCGGGAGCAGTTTGAATTGAATTATCATATGTATGAACGGACGGTAGTCGAAGTGGAGGATAAGTTATTTTTATTTACCTTTTTATGTCGCAGGACCTTGAACATCGGAATCGGAACTTTCGCTATCAGATGCTTCGTACTCACTGCAATCGGTCGTAAAATCCGATTCGTATGCTGAAATAGGCTTGTCCCATAATTTTTGCAACTTCCTTTGCTCTGTTAACGTAGTCGTCAATATCTCTATTCGGTGAAAAAATACAACACACAATATAAACATAACGGCACTCGACCGTGGTATAAACGTAACTGCACGTTGGAAAATGTGTATGCAGCGCATGTCCGGCAAGGCATATTGAGCGTAACTATAGATTATGGCCGCGGGGGAAAAATGGTGCCCAACAAAAAATATTGTTGCTTTTGAAGCAATTTTTTGTATTATTTTAGTTATGACCATGATTATATTAAATGAAAGGAATAAAAATATATAAAATCCTGAATGTTACCATTATAGAAGTTTTAGTGTGATTTATATTGCGGCACCTTAGGTGTAAATAAAAATAAGTTTTTGTTACCATTTACATATCATTTTAAAATAAAATAAAACTTAATAATACCGATCGATTTGGGTAGAAACACTGTATCCCGTGTCTGTGTCTGCGCCTTCATCTTGGTCTGCTTCCGCGTCTGCTTCTACGTCTGCATTTGCGCTTACGTCCGCGCCCGCGTCCGTGTTTGCGTGTGCGTGTGCGTGTACGTATGCGTGTGCGTGCGCCTGTGCATGTGCGTGTGCGCGTGCGAGTGCGTGTTCGTGTGCGTGTGCGTATGCGTGTGCGTGTGCGTGTGCGTGTGCGTGTGCGTGTGCGTGTGCGTGTGCGTGTGCGTGTGCGTGTGCGTGTGCGTGTGCGTGTGCCTGTGTGTGTGTGCGTGTGCGTGTGCGTGTGCGGCGTGCGCGTGGTGCGTGTGCGTGTGCGTGTGCGTGTGGTGTGCGTGTCGTGTACGTGTGCGTGTGCGTGTGCGTGTGCGTGTGTGTGTGCGTGTGCTTGTGCTTGCGCTTGTGCGTGTGCGTGTGCGTGCGCGTGCGCGTGCGCGTGTGCGTGTGCTTGTGCGTGTGCGTGTGCGTGTGCTTGTGCTTGTGCGTGTGCGTGTGCGAGTGCGTGTGCGTGTGCGTGTGCGTGTGCGTGTGCGAGGGCGTGTTCGTGTCCGTGTGCGTGTGCGTGTGCTGTGGTGGTGTCGTGTGCGTGTGCGTGTGCGTGTGCGTGTGCGTGTGCGTGTGCGTGTGCGTGTGCGTGTGCGTGTGCGTGTGCGTGTGTGCGTGGTGTCGTGTCGTGTGCGTGTGCGTGTGCGTGTTCGTGTGCGTGTGCGTGTGCGTGTGTGTGTCGTGCGCGTGCGCGTGTGCATTGCGTGTGCGTGTGCGTGTGGTGTGCGTGTGCGTGTGCGTGATGCGTATGTGTGCGTGTGCGTGTACGGTGTGCGTGTGTGTGTTGTGCGTGCGTGCGTACGTGTCGTGTGCGTGTGTGTGCGTGTGCGTGTAGCGTGTGCGTGTGCGTGTGCGTGTGCGTGTCGTGTAGCGTGTGTGCGTGTGCGTGTCGTGTGCGTGTGCGTGTGCGTGTCGTGTGCGTGTGCGTGTGCGTGTGCGTGTGGTGTGCTTGTGTGTGCGTGTGTGTGCGTGTGCGTGTGCTGTGCGTGTGCGTGTGCGTGTGCGTGTGCGTGTGCGTGTGCGTGTGCGTGTGCGTGTGGTGTGCGTGTGCGTGCGTGTGCGTGTGCGTATGCGTGTGTGTATGCGGGTGCGTGTGCGTGTGGGTGTGCGTGTGAGAGTGCGTGTGAGTGTGCGTGTGCGTGTGCGTGTGCGTGTGCGTGTGGGTGTTCGTGTGAATGCGTGTCCTTGTGCGTGTGCGTGTGCGTGTGGGTGTACGTGTGCGTGTGCGTGTGCGTGGGTATGTGCGTGGTTGTCTGAGTCTGCATACGAGCCTGAGTCTCTGTCTGTGATTTTATCTGTGACTGAGTTACTGTTTGAGTATAACTTTGTGTCTGTTCCTCATTTTTAACACCTACGTTTCACTCTCATGTGGTTGAACAAGGGCAGCCACCTCAAGCGCCTGAAGAAGCTAAGGAACATGTACAAACATCTTACCGGAAGTAACGTGCATATATATATATATATATATATATATATATATATATATATATATATATAGATATATAGACACTATTTTACCGAAGAATGTAGAATTAATTTTATCCCTAGGTTCAACATTTGCAGTTAAACACTGATACCTACGACTGTACCATTTCCTAACGGGTGTTGAACATTGTATAATCAGGTTTTCTATGTTGGTAGATAAAGATATAACAAGATGTACATGCATTAATGTGATCACTAATTTTCTAAACAGGGAGAAAAATCAACAACAATCAAGCACTATTAATATTAATAATAACTTACAACGTATGTATTAAAACATAATCAAAATTTGGTAGTTGTACAATCAGATAAAGGCAATCTTGCCACCATTATAGAGAAATCAGAGTACCAAAATAAAATACAGCAGTTATTTGGAGATGAAAATGTTTATAAGCTTTTAAAGAATAACCCCACGAATAAATTTCAAACGAAAAATAATAACTTAATTAATATCCTACTTGAAAACGATTACATCGATGAAGCTTCTGGGACTCAACTAAAACGTTATAATGATGTAGCACCTAAATTGTAGGGACTTCCTAAAATCCACAAGCCAGATAGGCCCTTAAGACCTGTGGTATCATGTATTAATTCACCTAGTTATTACCTTTCAAAATTTTTAAACAATATACCCAAAAGCTTAAATACATACTGTCAATTTAATGTAAAAAATCATATGAAGTTGTGGAAAAACTTAAACCAGTAACACTGCCTAAAAATTATATCTTAATTTCTTTAGATTCCAGAAGATTTGGTGTTACAGACACTGCGATAAGAATGGGATAAAATAGAATTGTTTAGTAATATAGGTATAGAAACTTTTTTGAAATTAATCCAATTTTGTTTTACTCGAGTTATTTCTGTTTTGAAGGAAATTACTACAAACAAATTTTCGGAACACCCACGTGTGACCCCAGTAGTCTCATTTTAGCTATGCTAGTTATGAATTATATCGCAGTAGAAGTTAATAAAAAACTAGATTTTAGCCTACCCTTCCTGTACATTTATGTTGATGAAAAATAAGGTGGATTATGTTCTAACTCAATTCAACAGCATTAATACTAATTTACAATTTACTATTGAAATAGAACTAGATAAAAACTTCCATTCTTAGAAATTATGATAATTAGAGATGAAAAACATCTAATTAGTTCCAATAGAATCATAAACTACAATTCAGATCAATCAGTACATCATAAGATAAATACTATTAAACAATTTAGGTATAAGATTTATAAACTTAGTAATCCTGTATTTCACCAGAAAAACTTAAATAATTTCAGCAACACTTTATTAGTCAATAGGTATCCAAGATCACTAATCAACAGTATTTTATGTCAAAAACCAAAAATAGAAGTAGACATGCAAACCAACATTAATTTAAACAGTAATTACCAAATTGAAACAACAAACGCCATTATTACAACAAAGTAATCTAATATACAAAATGCCTTGTTCTAATTGCAAAGCAGTATATATTGGTCAAACAATACAACTCCTACAAAAACGAATTGGAAACCGCAAAAAGGATTGCAACATCATAAATATAAACAAAAAAGAAAAAAACGGCATTATGCAATCATCATTTTGACACAGGACACATCTTTGAGTTTAACCAGGTTCAAATTTTAGATAGGGAAACTAATTACAACAAAAGAATCTTTTTAGAAATGGTTTACATTAACCAAGATCCAAATACAATCAATCTCAAATCAGACGTTCTTAATCTAAACAGAAGGTACTACAATTTATTAAAGTGCTACAAATGATCATTTTTGGGAACATTGTATTTAAACTGTAGATAATTTTCAAATAATTGGTTTTTACTACATTAAATATTTTTGTGCTTTGATGTTTCACATCTTAGACCCGGTTTTTAAGTATAAGGTTACATTTAGGGTTAACTAACCGTGATCATCTGTTAAACAAGATTTTAACTGAGGTTGCGTATTTCAGTACTCAGATCCTGGTTAACAATTTCTTGGTTAAGTTGTTTGAAATTTTTTGATATTGGCAATAGTGTTGGTTTGAAAGTACATTACAGAGCTTGCGCTGTATGACGTCCTTGACGTTATTCAAACTCAAGTGCTGTTTATTTACATGATTTAATTGATTGTTACAGAAAGTGCGAATATGTCTGATTTTAATTCAAGTACAAGTAGTAGTGAAACATCTTCCGACGATGAACAAATGATAAATTTTGTACAACAATTGGGACGCATTCGAAGAATACCTACATTGCAAGTTCGTACAGACCATTTTTATTATTGGGAAGATGATGAGTTTTATAACCGATTCAGACTATCAAAGGAAACAACAACTGGTTTATTGGAGCAGATTAATGATGCTATACAACATCCTACTAATTGGTAAGTATAAAACAGATCATGACCTGTTTATTATATAGTATAATATTTCTTTTAGGAATCCTGCACTTACTCCAATGGAAATGCTCTTAATAACATTAAGATTTTATGCTAGTGGTAGCTTTTTGATAGTAATTGGGAACTTCGGGGTATTCAAGAGGACTACCAGTAAAGTTATAAATAAGGTTTGTTTGATTACGTTTTTAGGTTTTATTTCACGTGAGTATTACAAAACTCGTAAATTTAATTTTGTTAAACATTTTTAGAGTTGTTATGTGTCAAGTATTATATATTATTTTCAAATTAGCAGTAGCGTTACCTAAAATTCACGAAGCTATTGCTAATTTGAAAATAAATATAAAATACTTGACAAGATTCGAAGTCAGTACAAATGTTTTTAAAATTGCCAAATTCCACGAGTTGTTGGTGCATAATTGCACTCACGTGAAAATAAAATCTCCTGGTATGCTCTCTATACTTAAATTAATATTTTCACTTTAATGTGTCATATTTTATATAGGTCGTCAAAATGCTTAAATATTTCGTAACAGAAAAAAAAAAGATTATGGATGTAGTAGCACGATGGCCAGGATCATCTCATGATGCCACAATTTTTAGAAACTGTGAACTTTGTAGAAAGTTTGAAAATAATGAAATGGGGATCTCAGTGTTAGTTGGAGATGCAGGCTATCCTGTTAAAAATTATTTATTAACACCACTACTACCTGTAAACACGAGAGCTGACAATTTATATAACGAGTCAATTACAAGGACACGAAATCCTGTTGGAGTTTGGAAAAGAAGATTTCCTATTTTAAGTAATGGTATAATGCTATAATGCTAAATTTGCCAAAAGTACAATGGATAGTGGTGGCAACATCAGTATTACATAATATTGCTATTGAAAGTAGGGAAGTGGAACCACCGGAACTCACTGCAGAAGAACAGCAAGCATTTGATTTAGCTAATAATATTCCTGTTGAACAGCATGTAAATGTAGATAATAATAATGTAGTTAGAAATGAATTTATTACACATTTTAATAATTTATAAATAAAAATAAAATAACTATTTAAAGATTTTTCTGCACCAGCTGTAATTTTATTTTATATTCTGCACGCATTTGTTCCATTTTTAATTCATGCTCTGCCTCTGCAGCATTTGTTCATGAAGTTCCTGAGCGTGTCTCATATTGGCCTCGTGAAGATGCTCTTTACGTTCCTTTTCCCTCTTCATATACTTTAATTTCAAAAGGGCAACTTCATTTTTTGTGTCTGCTAAATTGCACCACTTTTCTTGTTGCTCCTGAATATAGAATATACATGAAATCAATAAGTATTTTTTGAAGTTTGTTTCAGACTTACTCTTTTTGGAGGATGTCTGCATTGATTTTCAGGTGTTGTTTTTAGTATCTGCGGACTGTAGTCCGACCAGTCCAGAACTACATTTAAAAAAAAGTAATTAATATTATCTCAATAATTTTGCATAAGTGTGGGAATACCTTGCAAAGTTACATCTGCAAAGTGTGGAGTTGAACTTCCACACGATATTGGTTCTAAAACTTGTTAAACACATACCACAGTTTGGTATGTGCAGGTTTCATCGACTGTAAATAATTATAACATATTATTATCATTTGTTGTTACGTCATTACGAATAAATACCCACAGTTCACGTGAAAATCACTATCGCATTCTGATGGCAGTCCTGTCAACCGCTCTCCTAAGATGTCGTTGACAATGGCATCTACCGAGGTCTCTTGCGGGACTTTTATCTGCGGCGTAATTCTTCACTGCAGTCCGCTTTATGTTCGTCCACTTTTCTTTTAGGACTTTAGTTGACCAATGGTTAGTGTCGGTTGAGACTGCATTGAATTTTAACTCCAATTCAGTCCAGGCATTATTTTTTTATTTATGGTTCACCACACCAGTCTGCTTGCTTTCTAAAATTGTTCGATTTTCATTCACCAAATCAACAAGCAGATTTACTTCTTTAATGGTGAAGTGTTTGGCGCGCACACAACTTTCTTTGTTACTCATAGTAATTAAGTAATAAGATAAAAACTAAGCACTAAAATAATTATTTACAAGTAAACTTAATTATCCACAATGACAGTAAAAAAGTGTGCACTATAAACCTAAAAAATTATCCACTTTGACACACACAAACTACATACACTTTTATAAAACCAGGAACAGCAAATGCAGGGAAAGTAAGGTTATGAAGAGCACGATTAAAAAATCGCAATCTAAAATTATGGTTAACCGATCTCGTGGACCCCGATTACATTTTTAGTCAGTTTAACCATGATTTGAATTTGACGAAATACTGAAAAACTCGTACTCGAAAAAACTACGGTGACCGAGAATATTTAAGATTAACCATACAATGAAAAACCGGCCCTTAGTATTTTTAAATACAGTTACCAATGTTGTTAATCATCTCTGATATTAGTTAATTCTTATACGTTATCATATGCTTTGATAATTTGTATATCTATCGTTCAATGCATAAATTTATTTTCTACTAACACGTGCTAACCTTCATAAACCACTTGAGATTAGTTTTAAATATTTAATTGTATTCTAGTCTGACATCTCGTTCGAAAGCGTTCAATTTTATAATAATTGTTGTTAGTGTAATTTAGTTAACATGTGGTAAAAGTCGTGTTTTTTAATTCCTTTAATTGTTTTTAAATATCCATGTAAATTTAATGTTTAATTGTAATGGGTAATTGTAATTATTATTGTATACAAAAAATTTTTTGGCACAACTGGTTTCTTTTGTAGCCTCGAGAAGAATAGCGAGCGCTGTCGAATCGTTGGTAGATTACAGAATTCACTAATAAATTTTATCCGATACAAGGTTGTGAAGTTTGATTTAATTCAATCCCACGGACGTTACCTTACCATGAAAATGGCAAATATTGTTAAAAACTTTGCCATTTTATTAGCTTTAAACTGATACACTACATTTTGAAGTTTGGTCATAATGTAGTTGTAATAATTAGATTTCTATGAATAAAAATAGGCTAAATTCAAGTTTTGTGTGATTTGGTACTTTTATTACTAATACACGACTTTATCAGCATAGAAGATTTAGTTTCAATATATCAAATACATTTTTGAATTCTCCATAAAGTTTTTAATAAAACTAACTGAATTATTAATTATTTAGAGTGTTTTAACTGTCTGCGATTACGGTTGAAATTTAAAACCATAATTTTTTATGAAACCCTTAATTCCTTTGAACATTCAAAAAACTGTGTGGATTTAACTTAGGGATGTGTCTAATTCTATTAATACATTTACCATTTAAGTAGCTTTAAAAAAAAGTGCTACACTTTGGGGTTTACTTATAATTTAGTTGAAATAATAAAGATTAACTGAAGAATAGTAAGAATATTAATAAGAGCGTTAATGAAGACCAAGCTCATGTCAGGTAATAGGTCATGATACGTTCATTAGGAACAACATAATTGATTGTAATAACATACTGGTGACCATAATCAATAATAAATAAAAACGCAAATTACAAATAAATAAAATTTTTTGTCAAATTAAGAATGAACGTACTTACAACCAGTTACTTAAGTTTGTTTTCAAAGTGATGCAGCAATGCGCCCTTTTTCTCATGGCCCCTACTTTGACTTTCAAAGAAAGTTTTCTCTAACTTGAACTGCAGCGTCCACAGTGCGGTTCAATAGTTCCTGCTCAGTCCTCACTGGAGATGCATACACCAAGCTTTTGATATAGCCCCAAACGAAGAAATCCAAGGGCGGGTCAGGCATACAACACCACCACGACCTATCCACGTTATGTAGATTGCATTGAGCCAACGACGCACATCACGTGACAAATGAGGAGGGCACCATCTTTTTGAAAAATTATTTCCCCCCTTCGGCCCTCTTCAAATTCCTCGATAAGCTGGGGCAATTCATTTCGAAGGACGTTCAAACACATAGGACCATTCAAATTCCCTGTGTGATGTGGGGTCCAACAAATTGATCTCCAGTCACTCCTGCCCACACATGGATTGTGAAACGCCGTTGAAATGAAGTTTTCCAGGCTGCTTTTGGATTCTCTGTTACCCAAAGGTGAGTATTAAACACATATTGCCTCGTAAATAGAGCCTCGTCGGCCCACAAGATCTTTAAAAAAATGATATTATATAATGTCACTGTTCAGTAGCCAGCATCAAAATTCATTTCTCCTGGCATCATATCTTGGATCTAACCATTGAACTTTAGTAAAATGATAGGGATGGTAATTATTTTTCTCAAAACTCTCAAAACATTAGTGTGAGACGTGCCCTTTTCGTTAGCTACTTGTCCACTGCTTATTTCTGGGCTTTCATTCACTCGCTCTAGGATATCTTCCTCGACGGCAATATTCTGTGCCGGACCTACCTCGTTTCGCCGTTTCTGAACTAAACCGCTTTCCACTAATCTTTGATGAAGCCTTATAAAAACTTGAGAGCTAGGAATTGTTCGTTCGGGGAATCGTAACCTATATGTTCTTTGAGCGGCCAAAGCATTTCCATTGCATAATCCATAAACAAAACGTATATCAGCATACTCAGGGTTAGAAAAAGCCATCTTCAATTAAAAAACTATTAATATTAATTTATCTTTAGATGGAAAATACTATATAGGTAAAACAAATTTGATCAAAACTGAAAATTTAGGACTTAAAGAACGAGAAATGTATTCACTATGAGTAAACAATTGCATCTAAAATAAAACCTAACTGGACAAAAATGGAATAACCATATAGTCGCTTTATCAACTGATTGTGTCCTATTACCTGACATAAGCTTGATCTTCGTTAATGCACTTATTAATATTCTTACTATTCTTCAGTTGATCTTTATTACTGCAACTAAATTATAACTAAACCCCAAAGTGTAGCACATTTTTTTAAAGCTACTTAAATGGCAAAGGTTTTAATAATATTAGACATGATCATAAGTTAAATCCATGCAGTTTTTTTAATGTTCAAAGGAATTAAGTTCTCCCGCCCTCCAGTAGTTTCAAAATATACCGCTAGAACACGATCACACCCTATTACAAAAACCTTCAACATTTTTTCAAAAGTACACAACTAGATGGCACCATAAACAACCAAAGGGGGCCTAGGCAGTGGAACCAAGACTATGGCAAGTTTAGGAATCCTAGCTGTAGGATAGTATGGGACCTTCGTTGTTGGAATACTATTTCATGTATTAAGTTTAAGCATACTGAACAAGCGGGCACTGTAAGTGGCTAAGACCCGAGACAGGTTCCGGAGTCCTATCGTTTTTATGAGGCAGTATGCGTTCCCCATTATTAGAGTACTATTTCAAATTTCAAGTTTTCCTGCCACAACAATTACAGGGATTTACATCAATTTCTAAACTATACCAATAAGTGGAGCCACGATCACCCTCTATTACAGAAAAGACTCATTAGTTTTAAAAATACATCACTAGATGGTGCTACAAACAAAAAAAGACAACCAATCAGAATGCATAGCCTTAGGCTCCCAATAAGCATACGTTACTCCGAATACTACCTAATTGGCTCTAATTAGGTACTAAACATTCCGAAAGGACCGTAAATACGTTATAAAGGGGCGCCGGAAAAGAAGGGAAGGAAAAGGGGGAGGGGCCAGATTGAGGGGATGGCCCACGATTTCACGTGGCGGTGGTATGGCGTGACTAAGAAGTGGTGTCGGTATTCTACCGCCGTGTACGAGTGTTTGTTGTTTTGAATCAAGATAAGAGTACTGAACATTTAACGTACTCTTTTAAAGCGAAAGGGTGTTTGTGCGTATTGATTGTTTAAGATTGAGAGATGTATTATTTCATCGAGTAGACTACAGTTCTACATTTCGAAATCGGCTAGGATTAAATTAAGAACTCGTCGAGGACTACTTAATTCAGAGAAATTTCAGAGACTGTGGTGGAGCGTAAAGACTATATTCTCCGACTGAACTTATTTATTTGTTGCTTTTATGGTAAGTATAAGGTTTTCAAAGGTAAATTTTATCTCCTTTATGTCTTCCCACTCATCTCCGTGGTAGTTAACCCGGTAACCGAGTACCTTGGTAAGCCTCACGAGGCCTGGTGAGGTTTGATCGTGTAAGAATTCCTTTTGTGAAAAGATAATCTAACAAAGTTAAAGTGGCTTTCTTCTGCGTTAATCGATGTTGCAGAAGATATTTTCCCTTATTTAAAACTGTACTTGTTTCATATGTTCTTCGTAAAGGATTACTTACATTTTAACACGGAAAACTTTTTACGATTTAGATTTTCCGTACTTGAGTGTACGGAGTTAGTTCCGGACAATGCATAACATTTAGCATTTGCTTTGTGAGCAGTTTTTATTTCCTTTTAAGATAAATAAGTCAAATTCCTCTTGGTACATGTAGTGAATTACGAATATCGTAAGCATATCCTTAAGCATATAAATATTTACTATAAACCACCATAAAGGCGATAGCTTACACAAGACTGCTGAGCACAATGTAAACGCCGGGCATTCTGTTCGCTTTGATTCGATTGCTGTTTAGACAAGGATCGTTAATACAATTTCTGTTTAAAAAATATTGATGCTTCTTTTTTTTAAACTTTATCTTTTAAGCTTTTTAGATCCATACATTTGCCATTTTTGTTTGTATGTACAAGAAAGCTGAATTTCACAGCAAACAGAAATAATTTTGATAAAATGTTAAAATCTGTTCACACTTATTTACAACTTCCAAGGGTAAAGAACAACATATATGTTAATATTATTCATAGTATAAATCTATTATAAACACGGGGCATAATTGTGCAACTTCTATTTGCAGACTCATTTAAAGTTTGTGCCAATGTTAGTTATATTAGCATTTACTTCGAATCTAAATATATTTGTGAAAACAGTTTGGGATCCTGTGTTTACAGAAAATTACGCATGCTTTTCAACAAGCAACCAGAGTTGCTCCCAATGTCTAAAACGCTAGTTTTGATATATAGCACTATGTTTTTGACATTGTAATCGGAATAAAATTATTTCATTTCTGGAAGTTAACTGAACGAACATTTAGAACAATTTCTGTTTTTCGCATGCTTATATGATAATAAAGTAAGCATCGGACAAGTTGATTATCAATACGTAGATCCAGAATGTATTTGCTTAGCAATTCAGTAGTTCGTAGCAAGTAGAGCTTCGGCCATATAGTCTCATCATTAATTCACCCCTATTCAATTTTATTCGTGTATAAAGCGTTTTAATTTTATTCTGTTAATTTACTTTTAAATTTATATTATACAGAAGACGATATTTGTGAACCATATTAAAGTTAAAATTAGAAGTAATACTTAGAAGCAACGTTTTTCATTTCTATCGAGAAAGATAGTGCTCCTACACCATCAGGTTGAAACAAACTACTTCTCGTTAGGGAAATAAAATTTTCCCCAAGGTTTAGTTATGACGTGCTCACCTTCAATTGGTTTTAATTAATACCTAAGTAATAATATTACAATTTTAAGTGAATGCAAATTTATTGTTTTTAACGAGATATTTGCTGATAAATACTCAAATTATTTTTAGATGGTTGCTGTGATTAACTATTTTTGTTGAATTTTTATGAGTATTATTAAAGTTACTTCTTAATTCCAACTTAAGAATAATGCTAAGTTTGGCATTGGCGCACATTTTGTCAAAAAAGTTACACAAGCATTATCCGCAAATGTGATCATATAATTAAAATATTCTGGTGTGGAACACCACACGACCTTCCAACCTACAAAATGGAAATTAAAAGAAATGAAAAAATTTTAATAACATTTTTTAGAATAATTATATCTTTATATACTTTTATAATAAGCTCATCACGTAAATATGCATTTTAAAAGCAAAAACAATAATCTATGTCACGCTGACGTTTAAAACTTCTGGACAGACAGAGATTAGTAGACATCTGGATGCTAACTTAAAAATTAAAGAAATGAAAAAGTTTGATACGTTCATAACGAAAACTGGCAACATGGTAAAAACAAAAACAGTAATATATGTCAGAATGACGTTTAAAACTTCATTTCAGACATAAATAATGCGTGTTAACTTAAAAAAATATTCCAAAGCCATTTCATACATTTTCATTCATATTTAATAATTTATCTTGCATTATAGTAAGAAACTTTATAACGAAAAGTTATGTAAAATCAAGTTTTGTATAAAAAATATGTCTGCAACTTTTCGAATAAAATGAAAGGTTATTCAGATATTGAAAAAATTTGAACTAATACTTAAATTATACCTTATGAAATTTTTTACCGCCAAATTATGAGTCATATTAAAAAAATTGCATAGAACATAGCCAATCGATATGTTTAAGGTCTTTGTCTGGATATTTTTATATCTTTGAGATACTCAGCCGTTATAGAAATACTTGATAAAAACCAAAAACTAACCCTAATAAACCCCCCTCTCCGCCACTGGATTTCTCCCAAAATCTAATCAGCTCTAAGCCAAATGAAAATAAGCTTAAATACAAAATTTTAAGTACGTAGGTATTTTAGTTATGAAGTTATCGTGGATACTAACATTCATCCGCACACACGCACGCACGCATGCACGCACGCACGCACTCACGCACGTACGCACACACGCACACACACACACACACACACACACACACACACAACACACACACACACACACACACACACACACACACACACACACACACACACACACACACACACACACACACACACACACACACACACACACACACACACACACACACACACACACAAGTAAACAAATAAGCACACAACACACACACATACGCACACACACACACGACACGCACGCACACACGCACACACGTACACACGCACACACGCACACGCGCACACGCACACACGCACACACGCACACACGCACACATGCACACACGCACACACGCACACAAAATTAGGATCCGAAAGGTGTGGGTATTTATCAACGATGTTACTAGTTACATTAATTTCCGGATTTCTCCCAAAATATAATCAGCTCTAAGCCAAATGAAAATAAGCTTAAATGCAAAATTTTAAGTACGTAGGTATTTTAGTTATGGAGTTATCGTGGATACTAACATTCATCCACACACACGCACGCACACACGCACACACACACACGCACACACGTACACACGCACACACGCCCACACGCACTCACGCACGCACGCACACACGCACACACGCACACACGCACACACGCACATAAAATTAGGATCCGAAAGGTGTGGGTATTTATCAACGATGTTACTAGTTACATTAATTTTTGTATTATAAGGATGATTGGAATGAAAATGCAGATATCTCCAACTATGTGTGGGTTTATTATACCAATCAAATTTTAAAGAATTTCTGTCTCTTATAACAAGTATATCTGAAATGATATTTTGTTATTTTTAAATTGAGGGTCCTGTCCTAATTCCATATATTTTAACTTGAAATTTGTATAAAATTTGGGATGTAGGATTATGATTTACAATACAATGGAAACTAATTACAATTCACTTTAACGGCTAAACATGCTGTAACGTGTTTTTGTTCTAATTTTTCATTAATCAATAATTATATTTTCTCCGAAAAAGACTTCGCTTTGTTTTGTGTGAAAATATATGTAGTGTGCTTTGGATTTATTTAATTTAACGGGTTTATATTACACCACTCTACTACATCATAACAGCCATTGTTAGTTTTATGAATTAATTCTTTACTGCATGTAATAAATTTGGTATTGACTGTGAACATTAAGATTTTATCAGATTTCAAATACATGGATAGGTCATTAATGTAACCAATGAACAAAATGGGGCCCAGTATAGAACCATGCGGGACACCGTCCTCTAGTGAGTACTCTGGGTTCAGACTGGGTGCCATTTATCCAAACTATCTGAGATCGAGCATGTAAATAGGATTTAACTCAATCTAAGCAAATTCCTCGCCCACCAATGAATTCTAGTTTTTTATGTAGACTATTATAATCAACGTTATCAAAAGCTTTGCTCAGATCGCAGAAAGTTCCAATAACTCCCAGTTTTTGATCAAGTAATTTTAAGATATCCTCGATCAAGTTAAGTAATGCCGTTTCTGTTGACCGATTCTTACAGAAACCGTGTTGATTATTGGAGAGTAGATTAAAAGATTAAAAAAAAATGAGCGACTGGTTCGAAAATGTTTGATAATATGGATATAGGTCTATAGTTCAATTATTTTCCCCTTTCTTATAAATAGCTGAAGTTTAGCTTGCTTTAACGACACCGAAAACACTCCCGAAAGTAAACTTATGTGATTTATGGTGACAAATCGTCTATTTGTGCATACTGAGATATCATCAACATAACGAAACCAAGATACATTCTTATCAGAAACATTTAATTAAAAAATTTGACCTACTAAATTATCCTTAAAAGTATTAGCTAAAACAGGCGAAATTGGATTTCCCATAGGTAAACTATTTTTTGTAGAGTAAATATAGTAAATTATAGTAGGTATAATAGATAATCACATTACCACTTCAATTGAAATTTATTAACATAAACAGAAAGTAGGTTTAATGAAAGAACAGGTTGCTCTTATAGACTCACCTTTAACAGATATTTTAAGTGTAGAATTATAATTTACGTCAAGTTTGCTCTTTTACCTTAATGATTTGTTACCTTAACTACTTGTTTGCTTATATATTTTCTTTCGATAATGATAAATGTTGTATTAATACGAGTAGAGAAATAAATAAATAATTATATAAAATAGATTGTGGGATTATATTGTATTTAAAGCATTAGTGCTACTAAATACAGAATTGTACGAAGTAAGGTTAAAAAGTATAAATGTAAAGATAATTCGATATCAAAACACAGGACTGTCATTATAAATAAAAAGATACATCAACTTGATTAATCTCTTAATTCCTGTGTACTGAGTATATTCTATGATTGCCACCCCTTAAACATATTTTTAAATGTAAGAAACGGTTTATTTCAAAGAAATATTAGCTAAAAGTACTCCAAGTACCGTATTTTTTATTTAATTTCTTTTTTTGCATTTTGGAGGAGCAGCTAAAGAACTGTTTTTATTTCTTCCGCGGCAAGAGACTGAACTTTTAACAGGTCTTCCCAAGAATTTTTACTTTTAAGAATGGCAGGATTAAGTATGGATGGATTAAATGATTGAACTATCTCAAGGTGTCATTGAAGTAACCATTGTTCTTCAATTTACTGGTCTGCAAGAAACGAGTATAGTCAACAGATGTAAATTTAAATCTTATTTAATCCTTCAGATACCGAAATTCTTTTTAAACTAAAACAGGACATTTATTCATCGCAATAAACGTTCTGTTTATTTTATTCTAATTGTATAATGCAAAAAACATCACGGTACGTTACATTTTGTTGTACAATTAAACATATGCTCATTCGAGTAATGAATAACGTAGATTTAATCCTTAACTCCCATTAGTTTGCACATCTTGAAAAACTTTAAATTAGTAAATTATGACAATATAACCATGCTCAAGTTGCTGTATCCATAAAGGTATCTATTATGCTTTGTATCGTTACGTTTATCATAAGGTTCAAATGGCATACAAATTAAAACTTATTTTACAATTGCTACATATTTGAAATTATTTTGATTGATACTTTATTTGAAGAAACGCAATTAATTTAATAATTCTAGTGGGAAGTAAACAAATTAAAATAATAAACCCACTTCCTAAATAAAGAGCTTGAAGTAACTACTAAACGGTCTCATTAAAAATACCTATGTTCTTTCAAGTTGAAGATACTTTGCATAGACCGAGATGCAAAAAGTAATTACACTTCTCAAACTGTAGAAATACCGGCTTTAAGTAGTTTACCTAGCTCTTTTATTCATACCAAGAAGTGTTTAGGAGTGTCTGTTTGTTTATGGGATTTATGTAGAAAAAAATATCTTCAACTTATTATTATAATACTTTGAAATAATACAAACAATGAAGCAATAATACAGAAACACGCATCAATTGCATTTCAACGAAATTTACGTTTCACTGTACCGTATTGTAAAATAACGTATCTTTTAGATCGTGTAAATGACTATTTAGACCTAAGAATTCCTTCTTTCTTTTGAATGTTAAGCTACTTATAGTTGAATGTACCGTATAGTGTCATTTATTAGCTTATTTGAACGTAAAAGATGTTTGATCATCGAAAAAATATACTTTGACGTCAACAATTAGAAAGATGTCGTATATTCCTGCTACGCATATTTTGGGTTGTATAGCTCTTTTTGTAGTCTTACGTAAATTTTAAAGTCGTGTTTATGCTTATTATTTTAATCTCACATTAGTAGCTACAACCTACCATGCGAATTCGACGGATCATACATAACAGAGAGCCGTAGACCTCTCAAAGTTAGAACTCAGGAATACAAAAATAATATTCGCAAACAGATAGATGAAGTATCGCCGAACATGTCTGGAACGAAGACCACCGAACCCAATGGTACAGGACGAGAACACAACTCGACTAACACTCAAAGGAGCCACTTACATAGCACTAGCAGAAAATCCAAAAGGCCAAGCTGTATAGTAGTGCATCCCATATGGATCCCTATAATGCGCAAAGAGCTTACACGCATTACACCTGCGCAATAGGTAATGGCGCAACATGCACAATAAACTACTGCGCAACCATGAAAAAGGTATATATATATATATATATATATATATATATATATATATATATATATATATATATATATATATATATATATATATATATATATATATATATATATATATATATATATATATATATATATGCGTACTACAAAACAAGAACTGTGGAAATAGGCCGAACGACTCGTCTAATATGAGACCACAGTTACAAAACGTTCATAACACGGATGTGTTAAATAAATTTGTATTAGTTCTTTTGTAAGATGAACAGTCGTCAGGTAAATTGAAAATAGAACACATTTGGTTTTAAGTTACTGTAAACTAAATTGTCGAAGTATAAGAAATACATCATATTGTCAAAAAGGCAATACATTATCGTTCTTGGTGTAATTAAAAATTTTATTAACTTTTATAACTGGGAAAGGTTTAATACTAAAAATCAATTTTTCTATACAGGAATAAACAGGTTGAAATCTATCATTGGAGTTCGAATATGGGAAACCCTGAAGGGAATTTTTCTATTGGCTAAATCCAAATTATAGCGCGAAAGTTCATTTGCAGATTACATGTTGCTAACAATATTGAGTATAAAATTTGCATATCTGCCTACCAAATGCCCATAAGGGTGAATACTGCTTTATAGGCCCACATAATTTGTGTGTTTTCCTGTGTGAGTGAGTTTGTGTGTGTGTTGGTGAATGTGTGTGGGTACGTGAGTGCGTGTGTGGGCGTGGAAGTGTGTTCGGGTGCGTGCATGCGTGAGTGCGTGTGCGTGCGTGCTTGTGCCCGCGTGTGTGTAACTGTATAGTAATTACAGCTTCAGGTACGGTGAGGGATAAAACTTTTATTCGATATGCCAGAGCGCTAAAATATTTAATTGGAAAAGCGCTTGGGGAATATTTTTTTATGTAAGTTTGTTTTAAGTATAAGAAATGCACCAAGTTTTCAAAGAGACAATACATTTTCTTTTATGGTAGAATTCAATATTTTATTTTCTTTTATAACTGAGCAAGGTTTAATCCTAAAATTATTTTCCTAAAGAGGAATAACCAGGTTGAAAGCTATCGTTCAAATATGGCTAACCCAGAACAGAATTTTCAAGTTTTCAAAAATAGAATACATTTTCGTTCATGGTGTAATTAAAAGTTTTATTAATTTTTATAACTGAGGAAGTTTTAATTATGAAATATCGATTTTTCCTTTCAGGAATAACCAGGTTGAAAGCTATCGTTGGAATATGACTAACACTGAACGGAATTCTTCTAATGGTTAAATTCAAATTATAGGGTGAATATTGTAACCATTTGCAGGTGACATATTGACTGTAATATTCAGTATAAAATTACACTCCTATAGAATGGAATCTACCTGTTTAACGATGCGGTTGTTTACAGATTTCTGCTAACCAAATGCCCATATCGGTGAATATGTGTGTATACATGTGCGTGTGTGTGTGAGTTTGTGTGTGCGTACATTCGTGCGTGCGTATGTGCATGCGTGCACCTGTGTGTGCGAGTACATGCGTGAGTGCGTTGGTTTTCGTATGTGAGTTGGTGTGCGTGTGTGCGTGCGTGCCTGTATGTATGTGTAATTGTGTAGTAACTACGGCTTCTGCGAAAGGTAGGGATGACACTTTTATTCGATATACCAGAGCGCTAAATTATTTAATTATATATCTAGTTAGTAACTTACTGATGTTCTTTTGATTTTTCAATAGAAATTGTAATGACAACACCTTTTTGGAATAATCACTAGACGTATTGGCCCTTAATTAGTCACTGCATCCTTTGTAGCACAAGTGGTGACTATGGTGTATTTGGTACATAATAATTAAGTTTCAGTTTCCCTTCGCGTCTTACAAAAAAGACATTAATTATTTACAATATAATAAGCAATTAAAGCAGATGAATAAAGCGAATAGTTACCATTTTAATATATCTCTTGCATTGAGACACCTCGACTAGTAACTTTGGGAGGTTATGATGACTAGAAGTATGCATCTAATATTTTTTAAACCACGTCATTAGTGTGTTGCTGCAATAAAGCAGATCTTTAATCAACAGTAGTATGTCAATTTATTAATGGATGTAAACATTCTTTACAATATTCTTCTCTGCGGTCGTGGAAAGGTTATTCTTTAAAGTATGTTTACTCCACACAGTTTTCCATTTTTTGTAAGTAAAGCTCAGTATTTAAAATCTGGTCATAATTTTTACTGTTATGACCCTATTGTTCAGTGTACATGTCGTCCCTGTTAAACACATTCATCTGAAGCTTATTTAACCTTCGTGTTATTAGATACCAATAGACGAATGACATTGTTTACATTAAGGAATGTCGATTATGAAATTATTTTGTTTATTTTGTAAAGGGATACTGGACTAAATCCACAATTAAGGATTTAGAGGACAAGCGTATTCCGAATACCTGTAAAACCTTTGTTCTTTATTAAGGGGTACTGGACACCCCTTGCTCAGGTTAACTACATCGTTAGACTCAACTGTATATTTTATACACAGAATGCCTGTGTAACAGTTAAGCCCTTAATAGCATTTGTCAATATTACCCTACAATATTGAAAGTTAGATGCAAGGAAGCTGCTTGGGAAGAGGTGGATAGAGAATTAGGTGTAATTCGAATAAAAGAGCATTTCTTACACAGTTGCGACTAATAAAAAGTTAAGATGTATTAGATTTATCTTAAAGGACATAATTTAAGCAGATTTGCTCTAATATGAGAATGCACACTTTCACGATTGTAACTAATAATTAAAATATTTATTTTTAGGTATGAAATCGTTTGTTTTTAATAATTTTCTACAAATTTAAACGTTTCAATAACGATTACCGTTATCGTCTTGAGTAAATGATGATAGTTTTTGAAACATGTTTCCTATAAGAGTCAAGTGAAATGCTTATAGTCCTGTCATTGAAGGTAAAAAACGGCGATACTGTATAATTTTGCCAAACAACACCGATTTGCACAAAAATTTGGATTCAGCTTCTACTCGCCCTCTACCAAATAGTTGACCATGTGCCGGGGGTTGATTTTTATTTTTCGAAAATAATTTTAAAATTGTAGATTCGAACGTGTAATCGATTGAAATCATCTTTAAATAAGTTTAATGAACGTCAATTGACATGGAGGGAGATAATGTATGACTTATTAAACAATTTCGACCCGTAAGATCCACCTCTTAGAATAGTTATAATTAGAAAACATATCTTCAAAATGTTCTTTAGCAGCTTGGAATGATTAAATATCACTGATTGCATGAAAATTTGGATTTAGGTTCTACTTACCATCTACTTCAAATACGAATCTGTGCCGTTGGTTGGTTACTATTTTTAGGGAGGAAACTACCCCTGTTTGCAAATAACTATAATATTGTAGATTCAAGGTCGTAATTCAAACCTTCTTTAAATAAATTAAATAAACATCAATTGACATTCTGAGTGATAAATTTTAAATCCCTAAAAAATTTATTCAGCAACTTGGAATGATTTAATCATATAGTGATATTAAATTAAGATTTCATTACTGTTATAATTTTTTATCATTTGTTTATAAGTGTCAACCTATCAAAAGCACCCCTTGCAAAAAAATCGAAAAATTATAGTAAAAAATTTT
This sequence comes from Vesta saturnalis, assembly GCA_036346205.1. NCBI lineage: Eukaryota > Metazoa > Arthropoda > Insecta > Coleoptera > Lampyridae > Vesta > Vesta saturnalis. The sequence continues at coordinate 841,408 of JARFJB010001138.1, read as the reverse complement.
TATTAGTTCAAAATATAATACAATCTTTTCATCATTTAAACTGTAATGTATTTATTTAATCAACCCTTAAAAAAAAGCTACTGATTAAAACTTTCAATCAAAAATAGGGAAAATAAGAATTTTATTTTAAATGAATTTCAATTAATTAACTTTTATTACAATTTTTTTTATTAGAGAAAAGACATATACAAATAATCAAAAATCCTCTTCACTCTCGTCTTCCTTTTCCCCTTCGTCCTCATTCCTTTCCATGTCCGCCTCGTCCCGTCTTCCCCCTCGTCCTCCTCTTGGTCCATAATTGGAGCACTATTTTGATAATTGTCTCCGCTGCATGTTATATATGCCGAATTGCAGAAAAAGTCCTGGTCTTCGGCAATCGGATGCTGAACCGCACCCTTTTTTCAATATTAACCCAAGCCCAATCAAGTGGATTAATATTTCTATTTTCCAGCCATAACTGGGTTTGCAAAACCTACAATTTTGTGCTCTGCATAGTTTGCGTATCATTAATAGTTTTTGAGTTATTTCGAAGAAAACGCATTTTTTGCAAAATTACAAAAATGCTCCTTTCACTTCAAGTTTTTTCAAACCTATGCACTTTAAACCGGTCAAACTCCTAGATCATATTACAAGTATATAAATAAAGTGAATTGTACAGTGGTAACGATTATTTTCAATTGGGGTGCTAATTAGGGGGTAATTTTTTCGCTGAAAAAAGAGAGACCAAGTTTATTTTCGTCAGAACTCGCTTAGTTTTGATGCTATGGTCCTTTATTAACATGCAAAAATACAGGTTTTTGTAAGCACTTTAAAAAAGGTTCTATAAGATTTCTCCGGAAAATGCATTGTTTTTTGGTTATTTCACGTTGAAGTTATTACTGCGTAGTATTGAGTCTACAGACATTGTAAACCCACTATTCTCTTTGTTTTTTTATAGGCTACATTTTTAATAAGGTTAATTTTTTTCATAAAATACTTAATTTTTGGGTTATTCGCGAAAAACCGACTGAAAACGTGGTTTTTTGGTTGAAAAGCTGACACATTCACTCGCTAATAAGTCGAAAAGTATTGACTTTCAGAAAAAACCTTATAGTACAAAAGTTGATTAGAATTAGTAAATATATCCAATCCCGTGCTTATTTTCTATGAAACATTTTTAACCCCCAGAGGGGGTAAAAGCAACCTCTGGTATAGGGTCAGCTTTGAAGTAGAGGGTAAAAGAACCCGATCCTAAGTTTTATGAAAATCGGTGCTGTTTGGCAAAATTATAGAGGAAAACGGTCATTGACAGGACTATTAAAGGTGATTAAAAATTTTATTTGAACTCAATATTATATCTCACTGACCTATAAATTAATGGTCAAGATTGCTTAGTTAATTCACTTTTGCTTAAATTAGGTATATTCGCAGTATTAGTAATCGAAAGATGTATTACTAAAGTCATTTCTATTCAAAAAAAGTATATCCTGGCATCTAACGCGCACTGACCACGTAAGAATTTTTATTACAAATATAAAAAGCAGTTCCTAATTACTGAACTTTTTCTAAGTCAAACCTTTCAGTAAAGGTCGCACTCTCACAGAAGTATTGAGCATGTTCTGGAAATTGTGAGTACCGACTGACAACTGACGATTAACGAAGAGAGTATCACGTTTATTCACATATGGTTTTGATTTACCTCTCCTCTAAATGCACGATACTTCTTTTGAATACTTTTTTATGTTGTGAGATCCTAACCATGATATTCTTTTAAGTTTACATCTTGCATAAGTGCGTACATGTGATATTAATAAGCTTGAGCTCTAAGAAACGGGTGCGCGGTAGACAAAAACTCCCAATTAACCAACTGCTCACCAGTAGTGATTAGGGGCCGGTTCTCGACCAGTTCAAGGTCACTCGCCCTTTGGTGGTGAGAAATGTAAGCTTTTGGATCTCTTCAGGTCAAACCTTTGGCGTTTTTTGTTGGTCTTCAAATCGTTACAGTACCATAAAGGTGTGTACGAATTTGATAGTATTTCATCGTTTAAAAGCTAGGGTTTTTTCTTTATTTATTTTATCATTTAATCCATTAACCATCGATCACTTTAAATGTGTACATATTGTCAAATTGAATCTCTTTAAGAGAAAAAACCGCATGGTAGTAAACGTAATTTTTATTCATTTTATCTGTTAGCTGGGACTTCAGTATAATTTTTTTTTCTCTCTCGGTAAAAGAATATGTTCTTATCTTTATTTAACACCAATCAATGAATGGATTAAGGCATCTTATTTATTTTAATCTTAACAAATAAGTAAACTCAGAAAATAAAATATAACATTCGCTATCAAATTAGCCAGTTCATTTATTTCTTTTATTTAACAGAAGCTATACCTAATTATCAACGAAGCGCGTATTAACGTAAACATTCTATGTCTTTCCTCCAACTATAATCAGTTGCAGCGGTCTATATCCATCTTTGTGATGGTGAGGTTGGCAATAGTGCGTTAATTTGATAGTTTCGTAGAAACTAATAAAACACATTCATATTTCATTTTCTAATGACATGTATAACGTAAATTTTTGAAAAAAAGTCACTAAAAATCGTTTAAGAATTGAAGTTCATTCCCAAAATGCGTGCATTCTAATCCCGAAACAGAGAAAATAATATATAAACAAGAAAAACTGTGAGTAGTAGATTTTTCACACTATTATTAACAGTATCCTAAAACAATTACGTATTACGGTGTTTAGTGGTACTTATCACACAATTACGACTTAAGCGAAGGTTTATACAAACTTACGTAGTAAATGATTTTACAGTTATGGTGGCATTGATTATGCCTTTCCGGATAGAGCTGTAGAACGACACGCTTTGAGAAATTGACCGTAACCCTCGTTGTTATTTTTAATTGGAGATACTGTAATGGTAAATTTTTTCTTCATTGTAGCTAGTCCAGTAAATGTATCCACAATACTTTTTTTCCATAAATTTCATTTATTCCTAATTTTGTTTAAAATGTCGAAACTTTGAAAACTGTTTTTTCTATTACTTTGTATGAATAAATAAAAATTTTCAATTGATTGGCATTGGTTCTATTTTTTAACACGTACTCAGACAATAAAAACTATAAAAAAATATTCAGAACTACAAAATTCTTCGACTAAATACCAAAACATAGGGTGGCGGTTAATTCTGCCGCTGAGTGTATTTTATTATAAAATTAATCACTATTCAGGTATTGAAAAAATTTTAATTTTCCCACTAAATTATGCGTCCTATCAAACAATTGCATAGAACATAATAATTAAGGTCTATATATTGCAATTTTGATATCTTTAAAGTATACAGCTGTTTCAGAAATATTTGATAAAAACAGCTCCTAATAAATCCCCTTCGCCGCTGCTGAATCTCTCTCAAAATCAAATCAGCTCCAGGAGAAATGAAAAAATGTTTAGATACAAAATTTTAAGTACGTACGCGTTTTCGCTCTAGAGGTAATTGCTTAAAATAATTTGTTGGACTTTACATGTGTATTTTTAACACCTTGCACCAACTGAAATTTTCTGACACTCTTTGCTTCAAACGTCGCATAAAAAAATACGCCAGAAATCGTATCAATCGTTTAAAATCTCATAATGTATGGCTTATAATATATTATCATTACATGTCACTCTATTATGCAACCTCTTTCGTAATATACTACACTATGTTATGTTCATAAAAAAAATAGGCAACATTGTAAAAACAACAATAATAACCTGTCAGACAGACGTTTAAACATTCCTGATACAGCTTTATAGGCATCTACTAACTTTAAAAGAAAACTAGGCGAATGCTAGTGCATTACAGGACTTTCTTGCAAAATAATACTAACAATTATATGTTAGCAGTAATGAATCGCTGATGCTAGACCTATCTTGGTTATAACTGTAAAATGAGCTAATAAGTCGATTTAGTGATAGTAAAAAAAAGTCGATTGCATAACGTTCTATACCTAGATATGTATACGTAATTAAAAATTATTATTAATTTTATTAAATACATAAATAAAAAGTTTATCTCGAGTAGGATTTGAACCTACGACCTGTACTTTGCAAAGTACAGGTCGTAGGTTCAAATCCTACTCGAGGTAAACTTTTTATTTATGTATTTAATAAAATTAATATTTTTTAATTACATATTTACCTTTGAACTTATTCGTTCATTACAAAAACTTGTAATAATATGTATGTAGGTTGAAAGTTAAAGATAGATATCTCGCTTATTTTTCAAGATAACTATGGACTGCTCCTTTATCATTTTAAAGCAAATTTCGCCCCTTTTCAAATAAAGTAAGAATATGTGTGTATTATACCAGCGACACGAATGTTTTCAATTTCCGGAAAAACCGGAAGAAGTGTTTTCATCAGGATAATATCATTTCATCAGCGCAAATGAACAAAGTTTATATCCAAAATCCCAGGTTTGTAACCAAAATAGTTAAAAAGTTATAACAATATCAATATTAAATATTTGAAAATTCATATCTCTTATACTAGTAACGTTAGAAGAATCAGGTTAGTTGCATTCATAAGAGTGGCCGGTTAACTACAAAACATAAAGAAAACAAAAAAAATACTCGAACAGAATTTTGAATAAATCAATTTCGAATAACTGCATAAGTTTGACCCCTTAAATGTAGGCAAATTTATACCATAACTTATTACGTAAATAAATATCTATTTAACTACGCATATCTAATTCCAATTCTTTTATATCCTGAATGGTATCGAAAATATATATTTCTACAAAAAAAAGTATATGTGACTGTAACCGCAGCCATACTCAGTTTTGAAAGTTTTAAAAAATTGCAAAAAATTGCATTTCATGCGAGTTATTGATGACTTGAATTACAATCTTCTATGTTAAAGTTTAAAAATTTGCCACCAAAATAACACCCTTATTTTCACACCCTGTATACCTAAACTTAGAATTAAAATTTTGTTTAGTCGACATAATTGTCTGGTAGGCCTTCATTCTAAATTTTATCAAAATCGCACGCACCCACCCACGCAAGCACGCACGCATCCACACACAAGCACACACGTACACACGCACACACGCACACACGCGCATACGCACACACGCACACACGCACACACGCACACACGCACACACGCACGCACTCACGCACTCAAGCACTCACGCACGCACGCACGCACGAACGAACGAACGCACTCACGCACTCACGCACTTACGCACGCACGCACTCACGCACGCACTCACGCACGCACGCACTCACGCACGCACGCACTCACGCACTCACGCACTCACGCACGCACGCACGCACGCACGCACGCACGCACGCACGCACTCACGCACTCACGCACTCACGCACTCACGCACTCATGCACTCACGCACTCACGCACTCACGCACTCACGCACACACACACACACACACACGGACAGATACACGGACAGACACTTTTTTTGGTTCAGGGGGTCGTAAAATATCAAAATAACGCAACTTATTTTTTCGATTTTTTTGGACCACAATACTTTCTTGTTTACCAAGAAAGTAAAAATTCCCAAGATTCCCACTTCAAAATATCAATAACACAGTTTAAGCATTTTCTTCCTTATTTCATTTTCTTTAAAAAATATATTTACACATTTTTATATAGAACTGATCGTTATTCAGAAATTTGAACTATGACTTAAATTCTATATTAGGAACTTTTGCTGCTAAATTACGCGTCTTATCAATAAATTGCACAGAACCTAATTAATCGATATATTTAAGGTCTACATGTTGTTATTCTTATTTCTTTGAAATATACAACCGTTCCAGAAATATATTATAAAAAAAAAAACCTCTTCCGCGGATTTTTCCCAAAATCTAATAAGCTCCAGGAAAAAAGAAAACAAGCTTAAATACTGAATGATAAGTACGTACGTGTTTTCGTTCTGGAGTTGTTGTGTATTATAACATAGATCCACACACCCACACACACACACACACAATCATAGCTGATCTTGGCGAAACTTGGCCAAACGTTTTAAAATGAGCTAATAAGTTGACTTGCGATAGTGAAAAAAAGCGATTGCATAATCTTCTATACCTACATATGTATATGTAGGTTGGAAGGTAAAAACGGAGGTATAGTTTTATAAATCTTACGTCAAAGCACTAGATTTTTTTTACCATTCTATCACTAAAGGTTCTACTGAGAAATGTTTCAGAATCAATTCAGGATACCATTCATTTGTCTATACAGGGTGTCACCCTCCGGCGGCATCTCAGCACCCTTTCATCGCAGTACGTTCGGAAAAAAATTTATTATAACCGCTAGTTGGCGGATCATACAAGATCTTATTAAAAAATGGCTTCTTATAGAAAATTTGGCGATTAGTTTTTAAGTCAAATAATATTGATATACAGTTTGTAATGTTTTGAAACTTTTTTGTAATGCACTTTAAGGTCTTGGCCGCTAAATAAGGGTGGGCGGAGAGGGAACGTAATCTGGTTAATTACGCTATGATTTTAGTTTCATCAAATCTAAGTTTGCAAAATAGTCCTCATTTGACAAAAAAGGTTTTTAAACGTAACAATGTAAAAACTTGCAATATTTTGCTTTTAAATCCACCGCTAGAGGGCGTTTTTAAATACCTAGCAGTTTTTCCGATTTATTTCGAAATTTTTAAACGTAATCATACCATTATTTTATCATTGTCAGAAAATCCCTTAAATTTGTAAACTTTTGGTGAAAAAAGCAGTTCGATATCTTTATTATTTAAAAAGGTATAACAAAATGAAGATACAACTAGAAATATTTTATTACATACGCATGTCTTGCTTCAATTCTCTTCACAAATATTTAAAAAAAATGCATTTGTGTACAAAAATACAAAGAATACCTTTTTTAAATCTAGCACTTCTGGTAATAACACTTGAATATACTTTCTGCGCTTACGGCAAGGACATACTCGTGGAATAACTCTGCTAGTGCTTTAGCGTTATATTAATTTAAGTTGCAGTAGCTTGTATGCTTGGTCCAGAAAATAACTACTTTATATGAATGATTGCTGGAAGGCTCTAAGTACTTTATATTATTCATTTATAAGCAAGACGCCTAAAGTGAATGTGTTGGGACTGTAAGCAGCTGTTTACCTTGTCAAGGCGTTGTTGCAATACGATTATCGACAAAAACCCTAGTAAGTGCTCGATTTTTATTTTACCGTAACCCCTTATTTTATTTAATTTCTAGAGGCCTAATTCCAAGTTTGGTTATATTTGTTGTTGTATAGGCATTTTTACTGATTTAATTGAAAAATAGTGTCAGTTTCAAAACTCTTGTGTATTATCAAAATTGTGAATGAAAGTCAGTTTATTTATTTACCCCCGGGGTGTTTCCTCGTTTTTAAAACGAAATGGTGCGTTCAAGCTTGCTTATAAATCTAGGGCCATTTTTGCCAGAGGTCCTCTAATCAGAACACGGAATGCGCGCACATTTCTTTATCCATCAGGGGCTGTCAAAAAGACTTTAATTAGGGTGAAAATGTCACGTGACTACCCCCATACCCCTAAACTTAGAGTGAACTGACAAACAGATCCTTAATACAACCGGCTTCAATTAGGGTGAAAATACCATCAAAGGGGGTAAGTTAGATCAAGGGTTTTAAAATCACCCTGCGAAGAAGCCGGCCCTACCCTCAAACGTCAATAATTAGAGTAAAAATACCATCAAAGGGTGGAAATTCCATCTAGGGGTTGAAAAAGGACCCCGAAAAGAAGCCGTCAAAATAAGGGTGGAAAAAGGCCACGACAACGTGGGTGTGACTTTTCCACTCCATTTCGTCCTCAGCTTCACCCCTGCTACTTATGTATTACAAAAAAGTAATACATGTTACATACATCCAACCCGAAATAAATTTATTTATTTATTAACACTTTATATTATACAATAAATACATCTTTGGTTTGAAATTCACTTTAATATAATTTATATTTACATTTTTGTGCATGTCAAGTATGAATAGCAATGCTATATCAGAAGTTAATTTTTTTCCGTTTTGGTATGACCTCTTACATATGATTTTAAATTAATTTTAAACGCTTATTTAATTTCGTATAAAAATGTTATAACAGAAACTTATTTGAAATTGAATTATCTTTATAAAAAATCTTCTAGTGTGTTACGTGCACAAAGGGATAATCGTAGAAATTGTGGCTAAAGTGCTGTAGCATAGATTAAGAAATTAGCCGGAAGCTCAGTCGGTCGGTTAAGCACTTGGATGCATGGGCGTTTTGGCAGGAGAAAATATCTACATAGAATTTGAAAAAGGGCACCACTTGATTTAATTTTATATCGCCCCTCTATCAAGAAAAGGGCTACGGCCACACAGGACAAAAGAGACAACTAAAATAAAATGGTGAACTAAAGCCATACTGACAAAGGACTGGCTAGGACATTGATCGTAGATCACAGGATTAACGAAACACCTTATGATCGTTTAACACCACTTATTTAATATACCCACTGCACAATAGCATAAATTTTCTATGAATAAGTAAATTTTCGTAAGTATCTAACAAAAAAAAATTTATGGAGCGCCAGCTCGCAGACATAGATACAATTCTTTCAGGAAATATTCCCAATACAACAGTCAATAATACATCAGATACAATATATCTACCAAATAAACCACTAGTAATCAACCTTCCTTTCAACCAAATCTAAAAAAAACTATGAATTTTACTTAAAATTTACATAATCAGCCACAATACGGTCCGGCATCTAGCGTTGGCCAAAACAACATACCCAAACCTGTATATATTTATCCGAAATTGAATACTTGTACACCGATATTCCACGAAGAGCTCTCCGTCGGACTAATCCATCAGTTTCCAATCAACCGGACGCAAATAAACCCCAAATATAAAGCGAAAATTATCACTAGATGTCTACCCTGTTGTTTACCTTATGTAAGAAAAAAAAATTTTTCAATGCGGTTACTATGAGCATTACAGACAAAGTAAGCATGAAGCGTTTAGAAAATTCCGAAAGGCCAAGTTCATTACAGATTTGGCAATCACAATGCACGAATTTAATAAATGCGCAACACAGATTGACACATTCATTAGTAAGCATATGGCTACAACCCAAAAATTAAAATGAGTAAGCCCTAATTCAAACAGTTTTGTACTAAACAACTATTAAATTGTAATCAGTGAACAGTAACAAATTTTTCAACCCCAATGATCATAAATAGACTATGCAATGTAATTTACACAGTAATTGAAATAAATAACTTTTTATACAACCCCAGCAGTTAGCATAATTTCTGACACACATTGTACATTTAGACTCAAATAGTAGCGTTCCGTCACTAAATAGTTGATCGCTTATACCGTAGACACCGATAGTTCTAACGGTTGAACAAACTACGGTTCGATATCAAAATAAAACTAGTACATAAGAAAACAGTTAGAAATTGATAGTTAAAATACAAATTCTACTGCAAAGTTAAATGTAAGTATATGAGAAAACTTGGAAATAACCCAACTTATCTTTCACAGGTATAAATGTCTAACTTTACTTTACTCTACTTTACTTTACTCTACCTTACTCTAACGATTACTAAGGATATGTTTAACAGTAAAGTATAAGCCTTAATTTTATGAATAGGATAATTGCGGAAACACACTAATCCAATGTAGCAAGCACCGGAATGTACTTGTTATAAGAATTTCAGTAATGTACCGGTAACGATAGCCTCGTTATGTAGAATAGCTAACAAAAGTCACTCACCGTAGGTAAATTTTTTGTGTGCGTGTAACAAAAATACTTATCCGAAAATAGTCGTAGGTGTAACGTATATTTCTTCAGTTATTGCAGAAGATGCTCGGAGAAGGAGTAATCGTAAACTGTTTCAATTCAGGTACGAAGACCCATAACTAATATTTCCCACCTTGGATGAATGGTATCCAATTGTGCTGTCAGAAATGGTTTAACTATCTCTTCTGGAAGCACGAAAGATGTTAATCTTGAGTAAATGTGTAAAGGACCAAAAAAACCTATATAAGACAACTGTGTTAGAATTTAAATCAATACCCAAATTTTTATAAGATATGATCTTTATGCTGTATTAAAATTTCAAAACATGTACACATGCATTTCAAAGTTATGTCTAGTAAATAAGAAAAGAAAGTGAGTAGCTTACCTCTTGAACGAAGCTAAGGTGTAGTAGAAACAAAAAATTAAAGCCGAACTCAAATTCGAAATCCCCACAGGATTTATTTATATGGAAAAGATTAAATCCAGCAACAGGCTGTGTTAAAATTTTACTTGAAAAGTTCAATCAAATTTTTAAGGAAACCTTTTCCAAATTTTACATTTGCTTCTAACTACGCATTAAATTTCTTTGCCAAAAATGGCGTTTTTTCCTTCTTCAATGAAGGTACCCGAAAACAAAAACCTGATTAATTTCTACCAATCCAAGAATTTAAAACGGTCACATGTTTGAAAAATTTTCCTATTAAGAACGATTTTATTGGCAATGTTGCATTTTCCAATAACCTATAGGATGAGTCGTAACTAAAGACCATAAATTTATAAACTACATTTCCACGTATCAAGTGTTTGCTATAAGTTGATATTCTTTGCGATATAGGCAGAAGTTATTTTAGGGACTTAGACCACTAACAATTACAGCTACTAATATGGTTGACCTGGAGGTAAAATGTATGCGATAATCGTAATAAAATAATCCTTCTCACACCGTAATGTTATATGCTTCTTAGTTCAATGTAGTTCATTGACGTAATCTGCAACTCACCTTAGCTATAAAAAGAACTTTTGCTTTAAGGAAACAATTTTATATATTACTTAAAAAGAATACATCTCTGTGTAAAATAAAAATTTAGTGATAAGTATGAGTTAATTAATTTTACAAAGATGGAATTATATGTTTTTTAGAAACTTTTTTCGTCGCAATGTAATGGTTGAATTTCACTTTTAAATACACAAAAGAAGATTACAGCAACGAATACACTTTTACGCTCCAAAAACTTGAAAAAAAAAGTTAACTTTGTAAAAATGTCAATATCGAATAATGGAGCTTGGATTAGAACACGGTTTATGGGGTTTCAAATTTAAATTATAAAGGAATCGCAGTTTCGATTAAAACATGTGTTCTCTCTTATTTTTTATTGTTCTTTATTTTGATACGCCAACTGAAATATACCACATAAAATATACAACATAGCTCCATAATTCGTCAAAAGCAATTGATGTATATAATATACATGTGTTCTATTATAAACTACATAGCTATAAAAAAGAGATGAATCCGAATTATACAATGCAAATGTATGCATTAACGTAAAATTGTGTTTAAACGTCCACGCTAATGTGTTTCAAATTGAGATGTTTTCTTCTCTCGTTTGTAATTTTCCAAATATATGGAAGTGGAACAAAAATTAAAATATGTTGCAGTTGCTACTTGATACAGAATTGTAGGATTTTTATAACAGGTTCATATAACAAGTGTTTGGTTCAATTCATGTTTAGAGCTAGCAATATGTTAAATAAGTCATGCTTTCATAAGAAATTACATATTTGGTAATTAATATTGACCAAGTAGATTATCAATTTTGATGTTTTACTAGACTATAAAAATAAAAAGATTGCCACTTTAAGAATGCTAAGATAAAACAAGAACGTCATTTTGTTATTAGAATTCATATCACTGTCAAGTCAATTTCGTGCTATCTTAGATAAACAATTTAGTTTTCGGTCGACTGGGTTTACGCTATCGTTCTTAATATAAATATAAAAAGAGCAAATGCTAAGTTAACAAGAAATGTGCACGACGTGGAAAGCCGAAAGCAGAAAAGTGCAAACTAGCTGTACATCGCTTCATGAGAATAATAATCACAATGTACATATAATATAAAATACACACACACACACACACACATTTAAAATTAAATTTTAAAAAAGGGTTGTAAGACGCCAAGTTTGTTGGATTTTGTTTGAAAAATTTATCTGCTAGAATAAATACAATCAAATCTGAGTAATTCATATATTAAAACTAAATTTTCATTTGAAATTGTATGTTTGCTGTAAAATATGAAAATGTAAGCGATCAAAGGATGCTTTTAATATGTAAATTATACTATTATTCTTTCTGTTAGAAAAATACAGAGATATATTAAACAGTTTTTGTACCTATGGGTATTGTAGCTTTCAAAGTTGTACATAATATATGAACTGTGAGCTTTCCTTACACGTAAGTTAAACACAACTTTAACCTGATAAAATCCATTTTTTTAAATCAAACCAAATAATACCGGGTGACCACTTATATTTTCCCCTATTTTAACTGCCTATAACTTATAAACGGTTCAGAATATAAATATGCGGTTTTCACTGAAATATTTCATTTTAGTACAAGTTTTGCTTGAATGTATCGAATTTTTTCTATCAATTTCGATTACGTCACGAAAATGGCGGATGTTTGACAATTTTTTTTGTTAACTGTTTTAATGGAACACCCAATATATTTTTTTAGTATTGAAGGAACTGACCTTCTTATCCAGCGATGTAAAATTTTTCAACATCGGTTCAGAATTGACCAAGTAATTTATTTTAAAGTGAGAGATAAACGTAGAAATAATAAAACATCGCTTTGCTTAGTTCTTTTAGTAATAGTAGGTTTTGGAAATTTTATGTAAATGTCAAATTTATCAACTTAAGTATTTTCTGTCATTGTTGTTGTATGTTTTTAAGCGAAAATGGTGTTTTCAGGTTTAGAAAAAGCAAATGTAAAATATTTTGCTGAAACAAAATGGGTGACATTAACTAAAGCCGAAGACAAACTTTAATAAACAACTACCCACTTGATAAAAAATTAGAAGTTGGCTCTACAGTTCTATAAAATTCAAGCTCTTCAGAAATTGAACGAGAGGGACTTCGAAAAGAGTGCTCCTATGTGTAACACTTTAACGGTTCTTGTGAGAAATGTACCAAATTGCAATTTAATAATGTCTGATGAAGCCACATTTCATTTGAGTGGAGCTATTAATAGACATAATTGCAGAATCTGACTGAAAATTAAATTCGCATGAGTTTTAAGAATATGAAAGAGATTCACCGAAGATAAATGTACATGGTGTGCTGTTAGCAAAAATAAAATCTATCGACCATTTTTCTTCGTCGAAAAAACAGACATTTTAGAATTATTTTTCGATCCACAGCTGGGTCAGGATGTATAATGGTAATACAAAAGAAACCTCTTTTCAACAAGATGGGGCACCCGCTCATTTTTCCTTAATAGCTAGAAACTCCGTTTCCAATAAATTTGTGACAACCGGATTGGTAGAAGTGGTCCAGTAGAATGGGGTCCTAATTCACCTGACTTAGCAATTCCCGATTTTTTTTGTATGGAGACACGTAAAATCTCTAGCTTATAATCCTCTACCACAAGATTTGGAAGAATTGAGGAATAATATTCGTCAGGCATTTAACAGCATTACCGAATATATGCTGAAAAATGAGTTTACAAGTTGATATCTACCTTGGAACAACTATATTCATCACGAAGGACGACACATTGAAAATTTAATGAACTAGCACTCGCACTTTTTTGTTTGTGTAAAATTAAATTGATGTTCTTTTATATGATTTTTACTCTACATCTCCCATTTTAGAACCGATTTTAAAAACTTTGCATCGCTGGATAGGTGATGGTCAGTTTTTTCAAACTACAAAAAATATACGGGATGTCCCATTAAAAGTCAACAAAAAAACTATCAAAAATCCGCCATTTTTGTTGTAACGTAATCGAAATCGATAGAAAAAATGTAATCCATTCAAACAAAACTTGCACTAAAATGAAACATTTCAGTTAAAACTGCATATTTCTATCCTGAACCGTTTAGAAGTTATAGGCAGCTAAAATAGGGGAAAATATAAGTGGACACCATGTACCTATTTTGTCTTATAGGAGATCTAAGACAACCTATAATAGAAAAGAAAACCTTTTTCATTCTTCTTTTAAATATTTTCTCAAGTTTTTAAAGTTCCATGATTAAGTTTTGAATGTAATCGTCTTGAATGATACTAATTTAGAATTTCCTTGATGTTAATAAGTATACAACATTCTGCCAAAGAATCACGCAATGTTCGTTCAGTTAGCAATGCTTATTTTGTCACCTTCAGCGTAGGACTTACTAAACAATCATTCAGCGTTTTGAAGTTATCGAAACACTTTTTAATGGCCCTTTCCAGTAGGTATAGCCTCAGCCCCTTTAACGAATTTCTTTTTATGGACTCGAACCGGTACCATTGAGCGGCAGCTTTGGTTTTAGGAACAACAAGAAGTTAGGTGGCGCTAACGCTGGTCAATACTGTGGTTAATCTACGATAATTAGAATTTTGATTAGATCATAATAATTGCTGTTACATTGGATTATTGAGCATCTGTCTTCTAGAACAAATCCATGATCTACCAAATCAAGAATATCGAAGAAACCAATGAGTATTACCTTGACTTTTGCCCACCACGCGTGCATTCTTAATGTATGTACGCATGGAATCCATGCTTGTGGCCGAAGGAGCTTGCCGGCCCTCCCTCTTGGGGAGGGACTGAAATACGTGGCTTTTTCCTTTCCATTATCAGTTATTATGCGCTACATAAATGTGGCATCAGACCAGATGCCATCTACCATGTCTAAAAACGCTTGTTTACAGTCGTTTTCTTTTGATTTTCCTCCTTTGTCAATTATCTTTCACGATTTGTCAAATGGTTTTCCATGTCTATGATATCAATGACTCACGACTTTCGGTTTTTGTCAAATCACTTTACTTTATATCTAATGATTTTCCCATCTTGATTACAATTGTTAAAAATTGTGTAAATTCAAACATTAAAATGTTTTTAAATAATAATATTAATTATGTAATTTTGATTTTATTTAAACAGATAAGATTTGAATACAACATACTAATTTAATTAACCATAGAACCAAATACTTAATGTAACAAGTTACATACATACGTGTACGTAATAATTAATTCATTATATCGTTTCTTTGTAAACAGTCATGTAAATATGACTCCATATGCTGAACATAATGAAGACAATTTTCTGCGTTGATTTGTTCTGAAGCATTATGTACTAATTCGTATAATTGATTTTCATTTCGTGGTAGTCCTCTTCTTATACATTGTTTCTATTGATTGAATAACTATGTGGGGTTCAAAAATGGACAATAAGCAGGAGTAAATTGTGAAAAGTAACCATGAGCTCTAATTAGACCCACAATTTCTTCCTCTGTGAAATCGTACATCATCCGTCACAAAACCGGCTCCTTGTATATTATCATTGCTTAAATGATTAATTACTGAAACAATAAACTCTGAATAATGTTCTACATTGTAGGGCCTGTCGTGAATTTGAAATAAATATAAGGAATTTATATTCATTGCTGCAGCAACCGAATAATTACGCCCAATTATTTGAGCCTTTATTTTATTCGCTCAGGTATTTTTTTACCGATCTTCCATATGAATGAATATAAATATTCTGAAATTTTCTTGAATTTCATATTCATCAATGAAAAAAATTTTTTCTTGCTCCAACATTATTCGATTATATAAAGCAGCATAATCAAAACGGGTTTGGATAATATCATGTGACTCACCTTTCAGGAACTACTGAGCTCTTTTAACTGAATAATGAAAATCTTTAAGAGCTCTATTGATTGTAGACAATGACAACTGAACTAATGGCCATAGGATTGAACATTTTTGTTTTAACTCACGAAGAGGTAGCGTACAATCTGAATCTATCCAATCACATACTTGTTCTTTCTGATTTACAGTTAGCTTGTGTTGTCGATGGCCAGTACTTACGTTAATAACATTATAAGTTCTTCTATATGTTGCATATTTTTATTCTTACTATGTTTGTTAGAACATTTAATTGTCCTGCCACATTATTTGCTGTTGAACCATTATTCAAACTATTAATAATTAAATGACGTATTTCATTGCTTATTTTATTATTTGTCCGTCTTGGCTGATTATTCATACCTATGTCTGTTATTGTAAAAGGGAAAGTAATTGCCAAATCCTTGACAGTTACATGACAAGTGGGAAAAGCATTTGACAAAAAATGAAACATACCTATTTGACTAGAAGTAATAAGCAAAAGAAAAAACCGTTATATACCTTTGTCTAAAAAAGGCAGCAGCTCTTTGGCGAAAAGTCGTACATGGAGACGTCTCATGCCCTAATTATCCATCAAACACGAGTAAACGTCATCGTGAAGAATCTTCAGGTCACGGTCTGCGTCTCTTTAGTTTGAATGGCGATTATCGAGCACAATTTCCTTCGACGATCTCTTGGTATTCATTCAACGCTTTTCGCCACTCGTAAGCCTTTGTTTTTGATAACAATAATTCTGTAAGCCTTCCTTAATATTTTTATCGAATCGGTACGTTGAATTTTGTTCGCAATATTGGAGACAAAATCTTTGTTCAATTAATCTGTTAATTACCAATATCGTGACCACCGATTTGTATCAACTATTGTTAACAAATTAGTTAAACGTGTTCATTTCAGGCATAGTACTTAAGAATAGAACTACTAGCACGACAAAAATTTTAATTTAATCATTACCGCAGGCTCTTCAATCTACAAATTCCCGATCCATTTTGACAAAAAAGGATATCAAGCGATTTGTGAATATAAATACAAACCATCCAATGTTCTGCAGTTGACGTTTCACTACCATCAAGAATCAAGAGACTAACTATACTACTTTTAAATTTAAACTTGGTTTTCACACCCAAGGTAGCACCTTCTAACCTTAGTCGTGTTCCTCTACCAGAATGAGTTGATGTTTTATTTTAATTCTAATTTAGCTGATTTAACCTCACTTTATACACTCAAAAAACTTACGTCTGTAGCAATAATAAAATACAACAGCGCAAAAAACAAAAATATTTTACTATAGTAGTCCTGGGTAGTTTTTTACATTTGTTCAAAATGACTTCCACCCATCATGTGATAGGCTTGTGTCCTTCCAGAAACACTCCTCTAAACAGCACATTTAGTTGATCAATTTACAGCGTTGACAAGTATTTTGAAGAAAGTTTTCCGATCTAACCTCAGTTAGATATATATTTGACGTATTGGTAAACGAAAACCTCATTTTTTAACGACTAAGAATACAACACTATCAAAATAAACCTAAACAGGATAATTAAAATACTTTTTTCTACAAACGTCAAAAAATGACGAGGTTCGCGCATTAATAACAATACCTATGCGAAATGACACTTTTTTGATTTTTTTCATAACAATGTGCGAAATAATGTGCGAAATACAATCATGCAAAAATTTGTTTGTAACTTTGTGGAACTACTTGGATATACGACTAACTTATTTAAAACAATTTGATCACCATTTTGATGGTTGTAGAACATTTGTCTAGTATACATCAACTAACTTTGGTAATCTCGACTAATTATTAACGATCACCAAAGTAGCATTTCGCTCACTAGATAAAATTTAAACGTTTTGTAATAATAGTTTTCGTCCTCATTTATCTTTAAGAATCACTTAAACGTTTTGATAATAATCAGTTTTCGTCCTCATGAAACCGTCTTTAAGAATACTGAAGATAGATAAATACATGAAACGCAAAATTGAAATAGATAAATACCGCACAAAGAATTCAACAGAATCTAATGTTGGAACTAATAAAAATTAAAAAAAACTCAAGGAAAGTCAATGATAACGAAAATTAATTACTTTTGATCTAACTTGATCATTATCTGGTGGTGAAGTAATATATTCAACTTAGTTAGGACACTAAATGTAGTTATTTTTATTTTTCTAAAATGTATTTAATACGTTTTGAGCCAATGCTTATTTTGCAGAAAATACAAATTATGTTTTAATAAAATGGTTACGTAAAATAATATGCGTACGGTTTTTCTGGTTAGTAAGTGAATTAAGAAAATTTAGTCAAAATTAGTATAAGTGAACATAGGAAAAGAAAATTTTACTCAAAAGTATATGAAATTTGTTTTCACCGCAACTTGAATATCGTAATATTAGGCAACACATATAGCACTTTACCTGCACTGACCCTGACTATTTACGGTTCATTGTTACCTTATTATTATTATAAATAACAAAGAATCTGAAAAATGTTCATTTTATTTATTGCCTGGAAATGTATTAGAATAGAAAAATACGTTTCATAATAAAAACGTGATTCTTTTAAGATTATTTTGTGTGATTACCACTATCTAAAATTAAAATACTAGGGGAGCATGGGTAACAGTAAGACGCTTCTTTCAAAGGTCCTGAAATCAGGTGCAGATGTCACAATTACCACAATTTTTTTACCCATATAGTCTACCACACATATGGTTGTTGCTTTTCACTGGTCGATTTAAAACTTTAAATATTCTGAAATGCAGAAATTTATTATCCCATTAACGCCCATTGTATTTTTTAAAGTACATGCCTCTAAACAACCGCGTGGAGACATCTAGTAAATAATTTTGAAACTAACTGTGGTGGTCATACGTACAGTTTTCTATTGAGCTTTTAAATTTTAGTCAACTTCCAATATCGTAAGCTATTTGAAGTAGTAAAAGTGCTGAAGTGTGCCATGTCGGATAATCAGGTAAATAAAAAACTTTATACAGCTCAAAATCTGACGAAGGTGGTAATATAATATCGTTAGTTACGTTAATTTATACATTTCTAAGCATACCTGTGATTTGTTTTGCCATACAATTGTAAAGAGTATAAACAACGATAAATATGTTAGGTGTGCATATTTTAGTACACTGGGCGAATCCAGTATATTAATTTTTTGTAGATTAGTACAATGGATGAAACCTGTGAGACAGTTGTATAGTAAACGCTATCACAATTTGCAAATGGCGTTGGACGACCTTGTTTCTAAAAATCAAAGTGATGTGGATATTGTGATCATTCCACCAAATGTTGACCCTCAAACAGACGAAGAAGATCTGAACTAGGAACTAATGGAGGATGATATGCCATTACCTGATGATGTAGCTACGCAAATTAAATTACATAACGCAGCTGATGACGAATCTAGTGGTGAAGCCGTTATCAAGAAGATTGAAAAACATGAAAAATCAAAAAATCAAAAGGTACCCAATAAAAATATCCCAACCGGACATCTGAATTTGTAGACGTAAGCATGTCTGCAACCCTTGCTTCTAACGACCGTTTAGACATTGTTAACATGAGTTACAAAATTTGACCGCTGTTGAAATTTTCGAAAAAATTTTTGATAAAAAACTAATCGACCTAATTGTGCAGCAAACAAAGCTCTACTCATCACAGAAAAATGGTTACACACATTTTTTGTTTTAAATGCGGACGTAAAACTTCATTGCGATTTTGTTTTTAACGGGTTCCATACGTTGCCAAGTGAACGAAATTACTGGGGTTTAGACGAAGATTTAGCAGTACCTATTGTTATTAACGCTATGTCTCGAAACAGGATGTAAAAAAGTAGATTCAAGCCGCTGATAATACGAATTTAGATGGTAACGACCGAATTGGAAAATTACGCCCACTGATATCACAACTGTATCAGAATTTTCAGCAGTGGGACATATCCCATCAAAATCTTTGAGTTGGCAAATCGATGGTGAAGTTTTTTGGTAGGCACTTAGCAACAGTTTATAAGAGCCAAACCGATAAGATTTGGATATAAAAATTAATGTCGTGTAATTCTAATGGAAATGGTTATGCATTCGACACCTGTTGTGCAGCTGACAATATGTTAACAAAGGTATAACTTTCATTATGGTCGAAAGTAGTTCTGAGCCTCTTGAAGACATTTGCTATTCCATCCGATCTTAATATTTATTTCGAGAACTTCTTTGCTACAATTGCTACAATTACTAAAAGAGCAAGGTTATCGGGCTACTGGAACAATACGATCAGATCGGACCAAAAACTGTCCATTGACTGATATAAAATCATTTGATAAGAAACAAAGAGGATATTTTGAATTTCGCCAAGCCAAGGATGTAAAATTGTACTCGCTAGGTGGAAAGACAATAAAACTGTTAATATCGCGTCCAACTATTATGTCGTAGAACCCGTAAATATGATGAAACGCTGGTCAACAATGGAAAAAGAAGATTGATGTCACATAACCTGCTCTTTCTCTAATTACAACAGTTTAATGGGAGGTGTTGATTTGCACGACCAAGCTGTGAATAACTATAGAATATCCATACGTGATAAAAAGTGGTGGTGGGTTTTGTTCACCAATATGTTAAATATGGCAATGGTTAACTCTTGGAGACTTTATAAACTAGCATCTGGAAAAAATTGCCCTACTGTACTATCATCGAGAAGTTACTAGGCTTTATATCACTTGCCAACAGAAACTTCATTCTTCTACCTGTGAGCATTAGATAACATGGATTAGGTCATTTTCCAGACAATCTCGAAAACAACTAACCAACTAACGCACGTTGTACGTTTAAAGTATATATATATATATATATATATATATATATATATATATATATATATATATATATATATATATATAGTAAATATGACATTGACATATGTCTCACTGTTACCCGGGGTGGGGAAGAGTAAGACATTAAAAGGATAACAATTAGACAGTAATTTTTAGAACAGTATGTCTTTTTACTTGTTTGTCTAGAAACGTACTTAATACACACAAATTTCAAGTTCAAGGAATATCTATCAAATCAAAGGTGATAGTATGCATTTTGTCCCATTGCCTGACCGGAGTGAGTAGGTTGGGGTAAAATCATTTTGATGGCTTTTTCCAAAACCGTGGAATTGTCTGCAACATCCTGTAAGACAAATTTTCAAGACAGTATTTTGTTTCACCCCTGTCAACAATTTTCTGACGTAATACACTTTCTTAGATTTTAAATTTTCTGGTGTAAATCCAATTAAGACATAATCACCTTCAACCGAGTTCCTTTCCAACGTTTCAAAATTTGAGGGATCTACCTCTGGATCAAAATTACTGCTAGTGCCATCAGAATTCCGTTCTCCATCAGTTTCTTTATCATCTAGAATGATTATTTTGAATGCTCCCTTAGTATTTTGTTTTTCTAATGACCCATTTTTGTCATCTACAATATTTATTTTGGTGTATTTCTTCTTATTATGACTAATGTTTTCTTACTCGGCTTTAGGGTAACCTCTGATACCTTGCGGGCTAACAAATTGTCCAATAATGCGTCGTGTCCTTTATGTGGGGTATGGCTTTGTGAATGTGTGTGTGTTCTTATTGAAGTTGATTTGAGATGTGTGGAGATGGTTTATCTGGAACCTGTCTGTCGATAACGGAACTAGGTAAAAAATCAACTTCGGTAAACACATGATGATCATAAGGATATATTCCACATTTATTGAAGGATGTGGTAATATTACCCGGAAGCATTGACAAAAGTCGCTACTTGGTATATAGATATGGGTTTTATAGGATGGCGCAGTAACCAACTTCAGCAACATCGTATGCTAAACTAAATGGCTTAAAAACCCTGACGTCCGAAGGCTGACGATCGTTTGACGAGCATGGAGGAATGGTCAGAATGGTAACACCATTGTCCTTAGCAAAATTTATCGTCACACCTATAGACAGGTAACTTCCATGGTTGTCCTACAACAGAAGGCTTAGATTGTCTTTTGAACTATTTGTACGTTCAACAAAATGTATTAGAACTGCTAAAAACAACCCCCTGTTGTGGTTGTCAGTCTTAACGTACCAGATGGTGCTCCTGCAATCATGTGTTCCTTAAAGGGCTAGCCGGGAAACACTATCGTATGACAAGAACCCCATTTTCTCCGCTGGTAGCCTTATTTACCTGTTTAGCACCTTTTGCAGCTAAGTCTTTTGCAGATTTTTGTACAGTAACCGTTAATCCCATTACTAAATCGCTCATGTCTATCTAATACACTACATAAATTGTCAAAAACTTTCGGACATTATGTTTGTTAAAAGATGTGGCAGGAGAAAGGCTAGTCTGCGGATGTTATCAATGAGTCGATTTTTTTTATAAAACTTTTTATCCATTCTATACCTGCCATCCTATGCGTGTCCCAAGTTGCTGGAATTTGAAAGTACTTGTTACCGCCAGTTCATACGCCAACTTTCAACACTCACATTTGGGAACATTTAATAATGTATGTTGCCAATATGTTTTCTTGTTCAACCGTGAGTATTTTATTTACTGCGTAGTCATTCGAATTGGTATATCTGGATTCTGTTTCTGCTTTTTACATGACTGAAATTTAAACTTTTGTTTAACATTTACCTAATCTACACGTTTTTTTATTTTAATTTACCTTGCTAAAGTCTGAACAGTCAAATGCTCTTCTAGTTCCACAGATCTCATAGTTCGTGCAGCACAGTGTCTGCTGCCTTTCCCATTTTCTTTTTCAGAAAATGCTCTAATTTCAGTTTTACGAGGTGAGCTTCTAGGCATCCTGCCAAAAAATTAAGAGTTTCACCAAACCAAGCAAAATTTAAAGTAACGGTTCTTGAATCTGTTGAAGTGTCATCCAAAACTATTTCCCCAGATAAATTAAAAATTGAGAGAATGGTAAAAAATACAATCTGTGTAGCGGGTCTAAACTAGAAAAATATTTCGAATGTCCCACTGTTGTCCGCGTCCCAGGGTTACCTATGCTCCCCTACTGCTTTTTGAGAGGTGGTCAGCAATAAATAGAAGATAATTTAAAGTCTAATATTTGTTAATTATAAGAACGTAGCTTTACTAACTGACAAGTTACTTGTTTTTCGATTGTGAGAAATATATACGTAAACATTCAAACAATCATGATGAAGATGTTTTAAACATTATTAACAGTTTTAATGAAGTTATTATTAATAAAATAATTATAAAAAAATGTTTACAACAATTTTTAATTACAGTAAATGGCATACTGAGAGAACTTATATTTATTACAATTATTAAAATACACATCATGTATCTAAAAGAGAATCTAATAATTTTGCAAGTAGAACTACCGGAACAAACGTCCCACCACTTCCACTCATACTTACTAGACAGGCCTTGGAAAATCCAAAAATGACACACTCCGAAGAAAGGGGGTAGATGACATCAACTGGAGATGTTTTGACTTATAATTTTGTTTTCTGCGGCGCTTCGTTTTAGTGCTGCAATGCGGTAAAGGTTCTTTACCACATCTGTTTTTTTATGTTTTTACAGAAATGGTGGGTGATAGCTGGAAACTAATGACACTTTTACTAGTAATATCAGGGGTGATCAATCTAGTGGTGTCAATTTTTTTTCGAAATTCTAACACAATGCAGTATTCAAGATGGCGAATACTGCGACATTTTGGGGAATGGATTTCAGTTACAGTTAAACAAGAAAATAAAAAAGAAGTTCAAGTGTTTAAATTTTAGAAACACTGCATGTCTTGTGACGCCCAAAAAAATTGGTCACCTTTAAATGACATTTTGTGGTTAAGTAATCCTAATTATCGTTAGCAGTAATTACAAATTTCACATTAAAATAATTTATTAAAATTTTAGAAATGGCAGAATTTTAATATTTAATTCTGAAAAAAAAAATTAATCGCGTCGTTCGCTTTTGATGACTTTATGGACCCATAGCAAAAGTCACCAGTGGAAAAATGAACATTATTTTTATTTGTACAACTTTTGTCTTTTCGGTAGCCGAAGTAACCTATAATATTGTAATGAACAAAACTATTATCGTTTACGTGTGTAATACCTTTGACTAACAACATTTGTCAACAATCACCACAAGTTTCAAAGTGTCCACCTCCTTAAGGTGCATCTAAGTAGGTACTGACAGGATCAACAAAGTGTGACGGCACTACATCGTGCTAAAACCAGAAGCGGTCCCGCAGGTCCAAAGGCAAATCATCTAAGCACTCTGGAAGCGGATGCTGTAGGAATGCCAAATACGACTGTCCATTCAGCCTAGCTAGGAGTATGTACGGACCCAGCCGGTATTCGTCGACTAGACCAGCTCATAAGGTTACCGAAAAGCACTGGTGAGCGGCGTGATGGATAATTGATTGGGGATTTTCTTCAGCCCATTCCTGCTGGTTTCTAAAGTTCACAAAGCCACCTCTGTGGAATGTGGCTTCATCTAGTCACTGGATTCTTTGTTGAAAATCCCTTACTCCACGCCGCCGAACTCTGCTGAAGTTACCGAACGTTACTCGGTGAACTTCATCCCGGCAAGCAAGAGTAAAACAATTGCTCTTTTAAAACAATCCAAAAGGTTGTTTTATTACAGTTTACTGCTTTGGCAATAGCGCGGGTATTCGGATTCGAGTTCTCTTCAATCATGTGAAGCACGGCTTCGGTGGAAGCTAAGAGCACGCCTCCAGCCCCTACCATGCCGCTGTTCTGGTCTCATCGGCCCAGTTCGGAGAAGGAGTTGATGGACACCGCTGAAAACCCTTCCACAAGGTGTCTTCGTTGTGGATATCTAATAAAGCAAAAATGTAGAGTAGCATAATGCAATGAAATCAACTAGGAGTAAAACAAATAAAATTGGGAAATATGAAAGCTTTCAAAATTATTACACATTATAGAAATAATTCGCTTTCGGGTTTAAATGGTGTATTTTTTTTTACATTTGATATAAATTTAAATGTTTCGATGACAATTAAAGTTATCGTCTTTAGTAAGTGGTAAAATCTTCAAGAAATTACTTGAGATGTGAAATATGAAAAATATGAAAACGCGTTTTGATATTTTCATATTTCAGATCTCAAGTAATTTCTTGAAGATTTTACCACTTACTAAAGACGATAACTGTAATTGTTATTTAAACACTTAATTTATATAAAATATTTATAAATAAAGAGATACACCATTTAATGAAGTTTAACAGTACAGTAACAGCATACAATCTATCAGCTTGTCAACAATTTCCATCTGCCAACCCATAGACAAAATGTATGTCTACGTATTATTCTTCATAAAAATTCCTAAAGCCTGTCCGGTAGAACTGAACGGGTATCGGATTAACAAGGAGGATTGTCAATATATGGTTCTATTGTGCTTGAAACCGCCTTAATGCTTTGCTGTCTCGTACTTATTGTACGTGACAAAGAAAGATGGATATATTATGAATAATGCCTCTATTTCTGCCGAA
The DNA here is from genome assembly GCA_036346205.1 of Vesta saturnalis. Taxonomy (NCBI): domain Eukaryota; kingdom Metazoa; phylum Arthropoda; class Insecta; order Coleoptera; family Lampyridae; genus Vesta; species Vesta saturnalis. Next base: position 816,213 of record JARFJB010001138.1, on the reverse strand, counting down.
CAAAAGCGTTTGCAACTTTCACACATAATGACAAGGCAATAAGAATCAGATGCAGGTAGAATAGAAATTCAATAGGTATAATAAAATGCCAGTGGTTCTCAACACTGCTTTAACATTACATTTAAAATTTATGGAAGAATGCAAGTTTTTATAATAAACATTTATAAAAGCCATTCATAATAATGAATATTCGATTAAGTAATCGAAAATCTGTGCTTTAAAAAAAAATGGCGGCGAGTTGGAACCTCCAGTGAAAAAACAGCGTGTCAAACTTTGCACTACAGATTTTCCAGAAAATGGAAAACAAACAATTCGTGCATTAATATACGAGATGTACGCGAAGAAGGAACACGTAACGTTAAATTCATTATTAAACTTCTTAAAATTGAGAACCGCGTATGAAATAGGAAAACCAGTTTGGCTCTAGTGTTAAAAATATGGGCTTTAAATTCCAAAAACCAACAATAGACGCGGTTTGTGTGAACAAAGCCACATTGTCGCCAAAAGAAACGTTTTCTGAGAAAGTATCTCAAAAATCTTAACTCCGAAAGTTCGAGACAGTTTGTTTTTACAGACGAAACGTGGATATTTAGTAAAGGTAGTACGTCAAAATGTACTTGGCAAGATAACAGTGCAAAGAGTTTACATCAACCGAACAAATCATCAGATGGAAAACGATTTATTATCATTGAAGCAGGTAACAGAAACGGTTTTATCGACGGAAGTCAATTAATTTTCGGTACAAAAAATAAATCATTAGATTATCACGATAATATGAACGCAGAATTGTTCGAAAAATGGTTTGAGGAATCACTTTTACAAAATTAGAGGAACCATCAATAATTGTCCTTGACAATGCGAGTTATCATTCTCGAAAGGCAGAGAAGGCAGTCAAAGTTTCTTGGAAAAAGAAGAAATACAGCAATGATTAACCGCTAAAAAATAGCGTGGGAAAATTTTATGACAAAGGCAGAGTTAGTGGAATTGGCCAAAAGAAACAAAGTAGACCAATGCGAAAATATGTAATCGATGAGCTAGCTCTATCATATGGACATGAAGTTTTGCGCCTGCCCCGTATCATTGCCATTTCAATCCAATTGAGTTGGTATGGGGCATTACTAAGAACAAATACGACAAAAGTATCGTTGCGACATCCGGAAAGACGAAGATGTTCTTAATACGTGGAACGACGCATTAAAAACAGTTAGTGCGGAAATATGGCAAAAATGTATTGATCATACGGATAAAATAATTAAAGATACTTTTGTTAATGAAGAGATTGTGGATGAAGTAAGACCTCTTATTTTCACAGTTAACACTGAAGAAAGTGATGACGATGATCTTTTCCAAGATTTGGATGACTCAGGAAGTGATGAATCTGAAGCCGAATGACAATTATAATTTTTACATTTAATTATAAAAGTATATCTTTGTAATTTAATTAATATTTACTAACTATAATAAAATGTATTTGTTATTGTTGTTATAAGTATAAGTGAAAGGTGTCAATTGAAATTACTTATAGGTAATTAGTAATCGATTATTATTTTTATTATACAAAAGTTGCATTTCTTCACAAATTATATAATGTTAAAGCAGTGTTGAGAACCACTGGCATTTTATTATACCTATTGAATTTCTATTCTACCTGCATCTGATTCTTATTGCCTTGTCATTATGTGTGAAAGTTGCAAACGCTTTTGTTCGGCAGAAATAGAGGCATTATTCATAATATATCCATCTTTCTTTGTCACGTACAATAAGTACGAGACAGCAAAGCATTAAGGCGGTTTCAAGCACAATAGAACCATATATTGACAATCCTCCTTGTTAATCCGATACCCGTTCAGTTCTACCGGACAGGCTTTATCAACGTAATTTTCTAAATGAATCAATATTAGTCACCTGCAAATCAACATTAAACACCTGTAACTCTGGAGCAATCATAATTACCGTCACTTGAAACAAATGATTCATCAAGCCATACGACTCGATTATTTTTTTTACCAAGTTAAATATTAAAATTCTGCCATTTAATTATTTTAAGCTGAAATTTGGTATTATTGCTACGGATAGTTAGGATTAATTATCCACTAAGTATCCGCTAAACCTCAAGGTTGGCACTTTGAGAACTTGATTTTATAAATTATTGGTTTAAATAATAAACAAATAGGTTGTAAATGTTCTCAAAACAAATTGTCAAACTAACCAGAGATCCAAAACACTCAATAAAAGATAATGCCGTTGTTTCAGTCGGTAGATTAAAGCAGGTCGGTTCAACCTTTTTTTGATTTGCTTAATTACCACAATTTCTGCTTGGTTATTTTCACTTAACATCAATATAGTAACTGCAATGTAAAAATAATAAAAATTATCTCGGACGCCAAGTTATTTTTTTTTATTATGCTCCGAATAACTAAACCGAGGATACAAAAAAAAAATTACCAAAATGTCAAAATAAAAGATATACAAAGTATGTTTATTAAATATTTAAATTTAGAATTATATAAAATATATCTTAAAAACTAGTTGTAATAGCTTTAGATTACTAAATTATGGATATAAATACCTGTTCGAAAATTTTGTACACAACTGTTTGATAACCTCTGGTATCTAAACGAATACGGAAATGTAGACCAAAGGTGATGTAATCTTTGCACCAATATTGGGAAATATGTCGTAATAACAGTGCTGTACGCTGTAAACCATACCAAAGTTGAATTTTACTTCTTACAAATTTATCTTCATGGAATTTGAATAATTCAGTGTTTAGTGCATTCTCTCGAAAGTTGAAATAAAAAAATGGGATCTAAATTTAGATCTGAGTTAAAGGCAAAATTGCAATCATAAGCATCAAAAATGCCAAAAGTAACAGTAAAAAAAGTAAAAATGGTAAAAGTAAAAGTGCCTGCAAAAAGCAAATGTGTTAGATATTAATATAATATGAGTTAAAAGTATCTTACCATTAAATCAATGACACTTTTTACAAAATTTAGGTGAAAACCAAAGATGGCTTCACCTATGAAATAAACGTACATTAACAATGCTAAAAAATACGCTAATTCTATCAGGTGATGTCGCGGTGCGCAAGAATATGTGCAGAAATTTAATTCCACGATATGGAAGTATATAAATCCCTAAGAAGGCATGCAACTTAAGTTACACCAAAATGCAAATTAAGTTGCCTACCACATACTTATAATTCATTAATAATTAAAAACTCTTTTTTCTTATATTTTACAACTAAATGAACGAAGAACGTAAAAGATTCGTTACAATTTTTGACAAATGTTAGTCAAAACATTGATAGTTTTGTTCATTAAAATATTACAGATTAATTCGGCTACTGCACCCAAAAGACGAAAGTTGCCCAAGAAAAATGACGTTCATTTTTTCATCAAAAAGAAACCACTGGATTAACTTTTTTTGCCGAATTAAATATTAAAATTCTGCCATTTCTAGAGTTTTAATTATTTTACGTTGAAATTTGGTATTATTGATAACGATAATTAGGATTAATTATCCACAAAGTATCAGCTAAGTGTGACCAATTTTTTGGGTGCCACAAGATATGCAGTTTTTCTTAAAATTTAAAAATTTTAATTTCCATTTTATTTTTTGGTTTAGCTGTAACTTTAACTTCATTCCTAAAAATGTCGCTGAATTAGGGAAACAATTTCTTCCGCCATCATAAATTCTCCATTGCGTTAGTATTTCGAAAAAAAAAATTAACATCACTGAATTGGTCACCCATGATATTAGTAGTAAAAGTTTCCAGCTATTACGCACCGTTTCTGCAAAAACCTAAAAAAACTGAATTCGCATAAGAACCTTTATCACACTGCATCACTCAAACGAAGCGCCGCAGAAAAAAAAATTATAAGTCAAAACATTTCCAATTGTTGTGCTCTACTTTCTGTCTTCAGTTCCGGGACCCACTGTATAATCAGTAAAGGATACTAAGACTAAATTGGACGCCTGTTTGCGTGTTTGTATATTTGCTTATTTGTTTGTTGCTTTGCTTTGGTTGTTTGCGTGTTTTATGTGTTAGTTCGCGTGTGCTTGTTTACGTGTTTGTATGTGCAGTTAAGTGCTTGTGTATTTGTTTGAATGTTAAACAGCTCGTTTAGTTTCTTTGAGTTGCACATCTGGGTTGTTTCTTTCTGCATGTTTTAGATGTTTGGCATATTTTGTTGGTTGTCTCGTGCAAGTTCAGTGGCTTGTTAGCTAGTTACGTTCCTTTGTTCTATATTATGGCTGAACCGAATTTGGCAATCCAACGATTTGGAAAATGGTTTTCTAAGAAATTGCTCACTGCCAAAGCATTATGGGCAGGTGCACCGTCGTGTTGAAAAAAACATAATTGCAAGATGTTTTTCCGTAATGTCTATATTTATATTTTTCAAAAGCTCAGAAAGGACTGCAGCTGATGGTTGCCTAGTCAAATATTATTTACAAAAACCACACCCCGTAGAAAAATTCTAAGCACACCACTGAATTCGGCACTTCGCAATGTATAAGTATCGATGGCGAAATATATCAATATAATGAAATCTAGGTCCACAAAGTGGTAACGTGCATGTAAAAACTGAAAACTGCTACATTTGATAATAGCAAAGATATCTTTAAAAAATAACTTAACAACGAAATAGGGACACTGTACAATTGAGATTGCTACCCAAAACAAATCTCTCAAATTAAAATTACTGTATTTAAAAAGGGTGTTCAGAAAGTCATTTCGAAAAAAATGGTACCCAAGCTGGATCAAAAACTGAAAACGGTAAGATATATACAAAATGTGTTAATTTCATACAAATAAATCACAAAACGTTATGGTAATTATTTAAGATCAGAGTGCAATAAATAAATAATAGTAAATTACAGAGCTTTATACGTTGGACACGAGATGCCGCATAAAAAAATGTCTGGTGCGGTACAACACACGACCTTTCAACCTCCAAAATTGAAATTAACAGTTATTTATATATCAAGAGAGTTATGGGTATGTTAATTACCAAGGGCAACGGATTGCAATCCCGAGGGACGTTAGTCCCGAGGTATTGTTAAGTTGCCCGAGGTTATTAAGATACATAACTCCCGTGATAGATAAATAATTTTATTTCATACGTTAAAAATGAAATATGCAAATGAAATTTTTAGTTATTAAAATTAAATGAATGTTGTTTTCAAAATTAAGTAGGAATGGTTACTATGGATATAAAAACTGATAAGTTTGCAAATATTTGTCAAAATACATTACAGAGCAGGTATAGATAATTGCCTAGATACCAGTTCATAACTTACCAAGGGAGTTATGAACGTGTTTATGGTTACGGTAACTAAGGGTTTATTCGCTTATAACGTATTAGTATGAAATAAAAGAAATGAAATAAACTTAGTAACATTTTTTTAGGATAATTACGCAGCCCCTTTATAATAATCGTTACATAAATAGGCAACATTGTAAAAACAAAAACAATAATCTATGTTAGGTGGAGGTTGATACATCTCGATGATAACTTAAAAAGACTTCCAAAGCCGCCTGTATATATATATAAAAATATCGATACGAAATAAAGTAAGCCTTTGATTAAGTAACAGAACATGCACGTAATTTATAGGATGGACAAATAAACCTCTTAACTGCACCTAAAATAATATAATATAATAACATGCATGTAATCTAAAGGAACGTTATCAATTAAATTGACGTTTGGAAGATCTTCAAAAAGAGATCTGCCCATATGATGTTCTTTCTGAGTTTTGTTTCTAAATTCTTTATCAGGTCGTTTTGTATATAGTGTATCTTCAAAGTAAATTACACTTCCAAATAGAGTACCTTCAACACAATACTTTGTACGTGAAAAATATCCACTATGGTCTTTAGTATGTAAGATATAGGATTTTACATGTTCCTCACAAATTAACATGGTTATTTTAAAATTTAATTAATGATACACTTTTTGAAATAAAATCTGCAATTAACTCATTAGGTTTAGTAGAACCGGAAACAAGAGGTATAACAAAGACCTCATATTTAAGCAGTTCTACCGAATTAATTACACCCAAAATTAGCCAGAATGTGGCTGGCGACCCATTGCCAGTTCTACTGGTTATAATTAGAGGATTCATATTATGTATATGGAATATACATAGCTAAAAGTATTTACCCGAACCAATCTTTTAGTGTTAGTTAATGTTACTGGTGTCCTTAACAAGGTTCTAGGATCCCTAGGTAATTTGGTAAGATCCACATTACTTACATTTCTTAAAATATATAATAAACTAATAGAGTTATTTGAAGGGATGTTAGCACCAACAGCCCAATTAGCTAACTGGGACACTACGTTTTCTACTCCACATTCACTTTCCATGTCTACAGCAATCTGCTCTCGACATAAAGGAATTACATGTTCTTCATTATCATTTAAATCTCATACTGAAATATTGTCTGGTTCGTTTGGTACTTCGTTACTGTTTGTAGTACAATCTGCAATTGGCTCTGACACGAAACACTATTGCTTGTTTGAAATGTGATACCATCGGCAAAGTCAAGGTTGATGTGTTTTCCAATACAGGATTGAAAATTAATGAAGTAGAGTTAGTTTATTTATTTGCAATTATAATAAGTTTTTGTTATGAACGAATAAGTTCAAAGTTATTTATTTGCAACTTTGCGATATTGTCTTCTAGTTTTACAAATTTTTAACATTCATTTTATGGATTAGGCATTTACGAAAATGTAACCAGATACATCCAATCCTTTTAAAGTTCCATTGAAACGATTGTTAAAATAAATATTTCCTCGCAAATGTTGACAGATAGGGTTAATCAGAATTAATTATTGTAAATGTAGGTTAAGAATGTTTTTGTGCATGCACAATTTGCGAATAGATAGGGAGTGAAGCACCTACACGCTACACTAAATGTAAAGTGCAAGTACTAAAGTAGCTTATAAGTACGCTACAAAGGTGAATGTAAGCAAAATGGTTAATCAATCTCCTCGCGATGCGGTTTATCACCACGTCGTGAAATATTTTTTTAAAGCATGTGTGACCATTTTTCTACAGTTGCAACTGGACTAGAGTGATGTTAGCACACATGAATGCTTAATTTTTTTAAACAAAGTATTTTGATTATTTAATTATTTTTTATGTAAAGAAAATTATCACGAACTGTAATTTTAAATTATATTCAAGTTGGTGGTAAAAATTCACTGTAGTAGTTCAAACATTAACATTGAAAAATGAAACTCACTTGTTAGTCAGTATAACTTACTGGTAAATAAAACACTGTGGTTTCATGTTGAAAAGGTTGAAATTTATTAACTGGTGTTGTTAACGTGACGTTTCGGAAAGCTGATATATATATATATATATATATATATATATATATATATATATATATATATATATATATATATAAAATATTGTGGTTCCTTCATCAGACATAGTATTATTACAAAACAACAGTTGTTGTTACTATTAAACATGGTAATAAACCATAATCTAAAATATTAAAGCTAACATAATGGGTATATTTAACAAAATTTTAAGGAACTTACCAACATTAAAAAGTTTTTTATACATGTTATACCAAACCGTTTGACTTCATTAAAATTTACATTATAAAACCCTGGAAAATGTGGTACAACATGCTCACAACCATCTCCAAAACCCTAAAAATTTTTAAAACGACAACATTTTCACTTTTGTTAACAAAATTATTTTATTAATAATTACTGTTATAAAACGGGGATCGAAACCCGCATAATGCCACTAATTCAAAAACACTTTTATTATTATTCAAATTAAAATTGTGCTATTAAAATTTTCCTAAGAAGCACGTGGAAATATACAAATGTCAAATGTAAAAGTGAAGTGCTATGGGTAGCCCCTTGTCTTCTGTAATAGCCAATTTGGTATTGGAACATATTGAAGATCGAATAATTAACGATGATTTTTGGAATAGTAAAATAAATTTTTATAAACGTTATATTGATGATTGCATTTTGCTAATGAATCCTAAATATATTAATAAACTGTTTGAACATTTCAATAACTTTCACCCTCGAATACAATTTACTGTCGAAAACGAAATGGATCATAAAATCAATTTTCTAGACATGACTTTAATTAATGATGGTAATGAGATTATTACCAATTGGTTCACTAAAGAAGTTTGGTCTGAAAGATACCTTAATTTTAATGGTTTAAATCACATTAAATTTAAAATTAATGTCATTCATTCATTAGTTGATAGAGCAATAAAACTATCACATCCAAAATTTCGACCTGATAACTTAGAAAAAGTAAAAAAGGCTTTAATCAAAAATAATTATCCAATACCTTTTATTAATAAACATATTAAAATACGATTACACTGGATATACAATAAGCATAAATATAATAAAAACATTGATAAACAACATAATAACAAAAACTTTTTTTCCTTACCTTACATTCCCAATGTCACGAGTAAAATCAAACAAATCATTCTGAATAAAACTCAACAAACACAAATTGCATTTAAAAATTATAATACTATCAATAACTTTCATACCAAACTTAAATCTAAAGTGCCAATTGATGATAGAACTAATGTAGTATATAAAATCGATTGTAAACAATTGCTCTAAATCATATGTTGGGCAAACGTCACAATATGTTAAAAACGTATCAAACAACACATGTATTCCATTAAAACAAATCTGACAATACTGCTTTATGTAACCATCATGTACAATTAGGACATAATTTTGATTTCGACGGTAAACAAATTTTAGCGTATGAAGATAATCTCAAAAAAAGGTTGTTTATGGAAATGTTTTATACTCAAAAGTTCAATACAGTAAATTTTAAAACAGATATCAATAATTTAAGTAACATTTGTTTAAACTTAATTAAAATTGTTAATAGATCTGTATATGTTTAGGGTCTTCCATAATTGTAGTTACCTGATTGGTTTTTGTTAGTTGGTAATAATTTTGTTAAGAAATTTTCACTTTTACATTTGACATTTGTATATTTCACGTGCTTCTTAGGAAAATTTTAATAGCACAATTTTAATTTGAATAATAATAAAAGTGTTTTTGAATTAGTGGCATTATGCGGGTTTCGATCCCCGTTTTATAACGGTAATTGTTAATAAAATAATTTTGTTAACAAAAGTGAAAATTTTGACGTTTTAAAAATTTTTAGGGTTTTGGAGATGGTTGTGTGCATGTTGTACCACATTTTCCAGGGTTTTATAATGTAAATTTTAATGAAGTCAAACGGTTTGTTACAACATGTATAAAAACTTTTAATGTTGGTAAGTTCCTTAAAATTTTGTTAAATATACCCATTATGTTAGCTTTAATATTTTAGATTATGGTTTCTTACATGTTTAATAGTAACAACAACTGTTGTTTTGTAATAATACTATGTCTGATAAAGGAACCACATATATTTATATATATATATATATATATATATATATATATATATATATATATATATATATATATATATATATATATGTCAGCTTTCCGAAACGTACATTAACAACACCAGTTAATAAATTTAACCTTTTCAACATGAAACCACAGTGTTTTATTTACCAGTAAGTTATACTGACTAACAAGTGAGTTTCGTTTTTCAATGTTAATGTTTGAACTGCTGCAGTGAATTTTTACCACCAACTTGAATATTAATTATTTTTATCAACTTCAATTTCACTACTTTTTATACATGGCACTTGCAAATGAAATATACGAATATTATAGTTATTGTTATTTTATAATTTTTGTATATTTTTGTTAGCAATATATTCAGTTTCTCTCTGTATATTTCATATTATTATAATAACCAATACGGTGCTATGACATTTGAAGGTGATGCAGTTGGTAAAAGCACCGTGTATAAAAATAATCATGTACAGTTGCCTGAATAGGTGCAAGACTCTGCAGGTTTTTGTACGTCTTAGAAATTGAGTGTATAAAGAAGTTAGTATGCAGATATGATTCAATAACTTTGTGAGTGCTGTGGTAATAGTGGAGTATCAATAAAGGTGACTAAAATGAACTTTTTGACTTAAAAAGAGTTGCAATCTACATTATAAGAAATAGTTCCAGAAATTGAACTAGAACGAGATGGAGGTAGGTAGCCACTTCAATTGTATGTAATTACCTACATTGTGCTTCAAATACTAATGTATTTTGCTAACGAAGAAGATAGAAGTGTATTGTTAATAATTGGTGATAAATTTTCACAGGTGCGATTCTATTTGAATAAGATCAATGACAGAAATGTACAATTTGATGTGATTTATCTATCGATAAGCAAATGATACCATGTTTTGGAAGTCATTCTTGCAAAATGTTTATAAGGGCAAATCTGTGCGGTTTGGTTTCAAACTGTGGTGTCTTTGTTCCTCTGATGGCTATTTATTTTATTTATTGCCATATGGAGGTGCTCAAACTCAAAAAGAAAATCGCTTTTTGGACTTGGAAGTCAAGTGTTCTTAGATTTGCTTGAAGTAATAGAAAATCCAGTGCAGCATCCAATATTCGATAACTATTTGTTGAGCTAAAGCTTAAAGAATTTTTGCTACTGGGACCATTCGTGAGAATAGGACAAGCAGTTGCATTTTAGAAAGAGTAAAAAGAGTGTCCAAAAGCAGAAACTCTTTTACGATAGCGCTTTTGAAGAGGTTTCAAAGATTTCAGTTGTAAGGTGGAATGACACTTCTGTAGTAACAGTGTGCAGTGATACATTGAATGTACAGCCCTTGATTACTACAAAACGCTACAGTAGAAAGGAAAAGAAAAGACATTAGAATTCCACAATCGAATGTTATCTCTGAATACAATAAATATATGGGTGAAGTGGACCTTCCCGAAAATGTCATTGCCAATTACAGGTCTGGAGTGTTAGGCTAAAAATAGTAGTGGCCGATATTTTTTAACTCGGTCGATAGCACGATAGTAAATGCTTGGAGGCTATATAGCATTGTAAATCAAATTAAAATGTCTCAAATTGATATTAAATCTTATACGTCTCTTGAAAAGTGCACCCAAACCCACAAAACATCAACAACCCACCGATATTGACGAAGTGCGTTGCAATAGGGTCGGCCATATAGTAGTGACACAAGCAGAGAAAGCTTGAAGAAGGTGGAAATCACACAATTGATATGTGCAACAAGTGCAACGTCCATCGCCATATTCCATGTTATAAATTATACCATCAACAATAACCAATTTACCAATGATTTGTTTTTGCACCATAGTGAAACGTGCCATTTTCGAACTTCATTTTTAATACTTTTATTTTACAACGAAAATATTTTATGCTTGGTTTAATATCTATTACATATGGAATAAATTAAAATATGGATAATTAAAATAAAAAAGAAAATATATGTCGTCACTCATATTTTACCAGTGGAGTGTTTACGCACCGTCATATTTTTGTATGTTTAATTAATTTTGTTATACTAATAAAACTGATTAATAAATAACGAAATTTAGACCCTTTATTTTATTATTCAGTAGCGTGCGATGGTATGGGTTAATATTGAGTTATGATTTATCACAAGTTTGGGGTTATATACCAACATGCATTAATCCACCATTCTACGTAAATTGGAAACAATAACTTACATCATACGGTGGTCGCACTTGTATTTTTATGTCCACACTACCCACACTATTTACAAGTTTAATTTAAACAAAGTAATTTAACCCTTTGCGGTCGGACACTGTTGCAGTTTCACTGTCCTACAGGTCATTGGCATGTGTACCATGCCGCTGCACGCACTCGTCAAGTAAGCGACGCATAGTGCGCTCATCTAGTAAGGGCGTTTCGCGCGGAATTAGTAAATACGCATCAGTCCATAAAAACTGAATATCTTTTGTCCCTCGTTGAAATAGAGCTTTGATATTCACGTATATTTTAGAAAATACAATGGCGCATCTGTCATGTAAAAAAATCTGGAAATTCTATCTATATAATACGTTAACGTAATCCTAAATTTTGCATTAGTTTCGCAAGCTTTTCTAACTAATTTTGAAATTCGAAATTTTGTATGTTGGAGTTGAAATAAAACCATAAAACATTTTATATAAAGGCTTAATATATTTGAATTACACATAGAAAATATAAATTATTTAAAGTTTTTTGGGTATGATAATGCCATATTAATAAGGACTCCAAAAATGCTTTAAATTCCTCTAAATTAAGAGGTTTCCAAGTAGACTAGATGGATCGCTTTGTAAGCGGAGTGTTCATTTGAACCTTTTCAGCTGAATATCTGAATATATTGAAAATAGATAAAATGTAGCATGATCATAAACATGAAATAAAATAGCTACCTGTTCGTTTCATCCACAATTTCCTGTAACAGCTCATCCGTGAAAAACAATTGGAAAAAGTCGAGCTCCTTGGTGAATGGAAACCAACATCTTTAAACCTTGGTTCTTTATCTTTCAAAATTCCCCAATTTCCTATTCCATCTGCACTATCAATTTCATCCTCTTCTATATCTTCAGGTTCCCCAAGACCATCGCCAGCCAGCACACTTTCTTCGATATTGGAATCAGATTCATCGTCTAAATAATTGATTTCCAAATCATCATCGTAATATAATAATTCCCCAAGCTCCTTGTCACTGAACCCTTTTCTTTTGCATATTTTAATCAAAATGTCTATATTTAAAAAAATACATTAGAAACGTTAAATATTTTTAAATTTAATTTTTAACATTATTTATAAATATTAAATTTTTTAATTTGAACTGTACAAATATTTATTAACATTAATTATTTCATTACAAGTGAAAATTATTTACCTGAAACGTTCAAAGAATTAATTTCGATGTTTGAAAGCGAAGAAAAATAAATTGATTCTATCGTAAACGGTCGTTCAGTAGCGCAGTATTTAACACGTGCTTTCAGCTTCGTATTATAACTCAAACTACAACTAGCCACATTACATTAGGTGATTTTTCTCGGTAGAATACGAATCTTCAATCGGTTTTCTCAGCCGACTCATGCTTTACGAGCTGAGAGACTTTGAAGTTGTGGCATGACAGACGGAATCAAATTTGTAAATTGCATGCGTAGCATGCTATTCGAGTTCAGGGACGGTCCACTTGCTTTTAAATACAACTACAGAGGGTGGCATGCTATACATGACACCGACCGCAAAGGGTTAAACATTGAAAAAAGGCGCGCACAATAAATGGCGTACGTCAGCTTTAAGCCGGTCGGTGGACGGTGTCTAGTCTTTAGCGTCTATAGTGTCGAGTCAACGCCAAACGTCAGTAATACAGAAAACTTCTCAAATCTAGTAAATAATTTAATAACATAATTTAATTTTCTTGTTCACTAAAATCGAAAGGTGCATAACACTGGCAAGTGAAGTTGTTACCTATATTTTGATGTGAATTCGTATGCATTCGTAATGCATATAATATCCATAAGGTGTAACAAACTTCGAACGTGTTGGTAATAAACCATCTCTATGTAGGCAACTTAACGTGCATTTCATGCAGCGTGTGTTGCATATCTAGTTGCATAAAAACATGCATTTAATTATTTTAATTAGAACTCGTACGCATTTCGTTTGGACATTCAGTTTCAGACATGTTCATGCGTAAAAACTTTTTGGGAGCGTCGTTTTCTTTGTGTGATACTGAAAGGTAGTAGAGCATCCATTTTTGCTCTGTTAAATATTTTTTATTAAAAGTGTTGTAAATTTTATGGTGAGTTTATTTAAAGTTATTTTACAAAGTTTGAAACGTTTGAATTTCAGGCACTTTTTTACCTTCACGTTTACTTTTTACTTTTACTTTAACTTCACCTTTCACCGTTAATCCAATTTACGGTATTAGTACGATTAATGATGAGTGAGGTAATTACCTGCGTTAATGGGAAGTGGAATTCTAAAACATTTTAATCCTGCAAATTTATTCACTTGGGGATTATAAAGCACACAAATCCAGATTTATGAAGTAATATTACGCAACAATTTCCCAAAACGCTGACCCAGCATGCAGTCATTTCGTTATCTACAGTGTAACCAAGAATAAGGTGCTCTGATTCCATTAATTACTTACAACATTAATTATTCATTAGGTTATAACGTTACTAACATTAGCATTAAGGTGTTTCAGTTTATAATTAAATGTAGGTTGTGTAATCAAATTGTCATTGTATAAATTTTCTTTTAACTTTAATGTATAATGGTTTACTTGTTTATTCCATATTTAAAAACAAGTTGTCGTCCGAGTATTTAACAATTAGTCAGGAAGAAGCAACCCCGATTTTAAAGCGAACATGTACATATATATGTAAATATTTTTTGGTTTATAAGGCAAATCGTCACTGTTATTTGGAAATTTATACATTTTGCAAATAGATCTTTGGTGATTACATAAGCAATTTATAATAATGTTTATTTCAAGCAAGATATCGTATATAAGGTGGCCAAATAAAAATGTTTCTTCTAGAAACTTTGTAACGAAATAATCTAGCATACTTCTTCACATCATAAAATGTACACCTTATTGTTTTCTTCTTCGCGCAGTGTATTTTGTTACAAAACCGTATATATATATATATATATATATATATATATATATATATATATATATATATATATATATATATATATATATATATATATATACATGCATACATACAGGGTTAGTTAAAAGTATGGAGACGGCGATTTATTGTCGTTAATATTCATTTTAGGAAATTATGTTCAATACAAAAGTTTGTTATGAAATTATTATCTACATTGGAGAATACTTGAATTATTTTTTTCTTCAATTGTTTTTAAGTTACGACGTCATCGATATTTTTTTGAAATGACAACCTATATTTCTGATTATTGATTGCGATAGCACATTCTATTCTCTTTTCAACGGTATACAATTTTCAATATGTTACATTTGAAAAAAATCGACAATAAATCGCCGTCTACATACTTTTAACTAACCCTGTATATCTATAGTTACGGACATCGACGGCACATTTGTGATATCGACACATGGAACGAATAAACAAACTGTCCTTCTTCCTATATGTTCGGGTTACCCCAAAAGTACGTAGACCAATCGTTATTTTAACTCGGAGTCTCGCTACCATCCAGCTCAACAAACAATCAGTGGTAAAAACACTGATAACAAGATAGAATCGCATAGCAACAGAGACGACATCCGGCGAGGAACAAATAATATCAGCATCGCACTTATACAAAATAGATTCTCCGGGAAGAACAGAAAATCCATAGAAAGCAAAGGAAGACGAAGAGGACATTGTTGCCATATCATGAGGGGTGCGACATACAAGAAAGGAAAGCACTTGAAGAAACATAACATTGAGGTCTTTTACTACCAATAACAAGATCAGCGACATGCTTCAGAACCGGAAGACGAAAATATTATTTGAGGAGCAACAAGAGTACGAAGTACTATGTGCAGGGTGCGAAAAAAGCTACATAGGACAAAGCAACCGGCGCAGATAATTTGGTTCCTGTACAGGGTGAGCCAAAATCACAAAATGTCATTTATCTTAGTTTTTTAAACAGAACACCCTATATTTCATGTGACCAGTCGTTAGAGTTTCTTATGGGCTTTCCAAAAATACCTCATAAGTAGAGATGCTGCGTCACTTCTGGGCCACTTTGATGTTCACATTCGTTGTGTCAAGGTTCTTTCAAGGTCATTGAAGTTCACGTACACTACCTATGTCAAAGTACACGGTTTTTCAAGGTCACGTTTCCTGCACCTAAGCAAAAGAATTTTCAAGGTCAAGGTCACGTACATGTTTCAAGCATAAAAGTCAATTATAACTTTAACCAGATTTGAAAGAAGTCACTCGAACAGCCACCAGATTGGTTTTCAAGGTTACATACACATTTCAAACATCAAATTCAATTAGAATTTTCAAGGTCAAGGTCGCTCACATTGCTTGAATATTCTTCAAGGGCATCCTTACACGCACGCGCGCCCTACTTCAAGGCCGAAGCGCCCATGTACATGGTTTTCAAGGTCAAGGTCATCATACACATTTCCTGCATCAAAGCATATTTCTCAAGGCGATTGAGGTAACTAGATTTGAAAAAGGTACTAGAAGTTACTAGATTGGTTTTCAAGGTCATTGATGCTCCCGTATAGATTGTCCGCTTCAAGGTCGCATGGTAGGAAATGGTCATTTTTATTGTCAATGTTCTTAACGTACACACCCCACTTCAAGGTCTTCTTAGGATTTCAAGGTTACTGGATCAACCTTCTCGTTTGTCAAGTCACACACAATTGAGGGTATGTAGGAGGATGCACCAAGAAATCAAGGTCGATTCTAAATAAAATTTTAAGCATGTTTCAAGGTCATCAAATAATTCTTGGAAGTTTACTTTGTAAGATCAGGCCCCCAACAAAGTGCACCGACCTTAAGTGGTTCCGTTCCCCAAATACAGATAGACGTTTACCAAAAACAGATAGCCGTTTCCCAAAAGAGGGGAGCCGTTTCCCTAAACAGATAGCTGTTTCCCAAAAGAGGGGAGCCGTTTCCCAAAACAGGGGATCTGTTTCGCAACGCAAGTAACCGTTTCCCCCCGTTTCAAGGTCACACCTCTGAGAAAAGAACAAAGGCGATTCATTTTTCTAGCCGAGTTAGGGTCATAATTCTTAAAAATAGATTGTTATCCAGCTACCCCCACCACTGCAGGCTCAATTACAGGAAATCAATTTTCAAGAACAAAGGGGATCCATTGTTCAAGCCAACACTTCAAGGTCTATGCTTACAAATTTCAAGGTCACATCTCTGAGAAAAGAACAATGGCGATCCATTGTCCCGACCGAGGTAGGGTAATAATTCCTAAAAGTAGGTTGTTATCTAGATACCCCCACCATTTCAGGCTCAATTCTGAGAAATCAGTTTTTAAGAACAAAGGCGATCCATTGTTCAAGCCGACGCTTCAAAGTCTGTGCTTACAAATTTCAAGATCACACCTCTGATAAAAAAACAAAGGCGATCCATTGTTCTGGCCGAGTTATAATTCCTAAAAATTGATTGTTAACTAGGTCAAGGACATATAAGTCGCAGTGTGTTGAGATCAGTCGGTTAGTAAGTTGTTAAACATGGAATTAGTAGGGTTAAACCAAAGCACCTATTACAAACTCTATAAAAATATAAAAATGCATGTGACCTAGAGATATCGAAAAATATAAAGTTATTAATGTGACAGTAACTAATACGAGATATGGTGAACGTATAGTGTTAGAAACACAGGAGTTTAAATGTGTTTTAACTCAGAGCTTTTACGAGTATTTCAAAGAAGAAGAAAATCGAATTGAGAAATTTAAAACGATGCTAAATACAAAGGATGTATTCATGAGTAGTCTGGGTGCACTCGGAAAAACGAAAAACATAACATTTGGTGCCTCCAACCATATGTAAACATGTCCATTTCGAAAATAGTGTTTAGTCGTAGTGCAGTTGTGGACAAGTAAAGTCATGCAAGCAGCAATAAAATTATTCCTGGGACGATCTGAAAGTTCACTGCCGGATACTTGATACCGCTGTAGTAACAATATGAATAATAATTTAACATTTTGTTGTTCATGCTGTCAAAATAGTGATGGTAGTAGTAGTAGTGGTAGTAAAAATGAAGAGCAGCAATATGAAGGTTATTCCAACTGGTCATCATCATTTCAACATAGGGATGAGGTGTATAAACAGGCAGCTAATGAATACTTAATCGATTGTGTTTCCTATAAACTATCGAACGATACGCATATTGAAATTGGATACAGTACGTGCAGTGCGTATGGAATGTGGCAACAGCGATAATGTGGTGTTAGACGTGAAGAAATGTAACGAACTTCTAAGATGGTATTCATATGTAGAAATACAATTTTTACGATCGCAAGAAATTGAAAGCCAAATTGATTGGTCACATGTAAACGAGGAGGAGGTAATACTTGAGCAGGATTACGAATCTCTATCTGGCAATCTCGATATTTATTACAATTGGGAATTGATTAAAGGATATGAGAAATTTTGAAAACTGTTATGATAGAAAACTACAACTGCTGTTCGTGCACATTCAATGCCCATAATGTAGAAGAACTATTCAATTTGAAGGATATAATAAGCTATAGATGGGAATTTCTTGAATCTTACAATCTGGTTTGTTTCAATGAAAAGTTCATACGACAAGTGGTTGACTACCGTCGTTTTCGTGAGAAGTAATTCGGTGATGACGACATTTATAAAGACATTCAAGATGTTACAAATGCCAAGTATAATATTAGTTCACATAACGCTGTATGCTTAATAGAAATATTGTACTATCGCCCTGCTTATGTAATGTATATCATTTACTAAAAATAAAATTTTTGTGCTCTCGATTTTAATTATAAATACCATGCCCTATCCCTCAAAGTGAACAATGATAAGGTAAGAAGCGGAAGAGTGCAGGTGGTTTAGTGAATACGCTAATCAATGAACATCCGGTGGAATTGCATTTACCCGGTTACCAGTTTTGTGGTCCTGGTAGAAAATTAGAGAAACGAGTCGCACGCGGTGACCGCGGTATTAATCAATTAGATGCTCAGTGCAAAATGCATGATATCAGTAGTAGAGGCTACCGAGATTTAGAAAGTAGACATAGAACAGATACAATTTTAAAAGAAAAAGCTTGGGAACGCTTTAAATCGGCAGACGCAACATTAGGTGAACGAGCTGCAGCTTTAGCAGTCGGTACCGCCATGAAAGCAAAGAGAAAATTTGGTATGGGATGTAAACGTCGGTCCAAGAAAAAGAAGAATGGTGGAAGCTTATTGCATGTACGCAAAACAATGGCTAAAAAAATGAAAGCTAACGGAGATTTCACCGACACAATAAAGTCAGCACTGTCAACGGAAAAACTTGTAAAAAGGTTGCGGGGAACGAAACACCTTAAAGTTTCTAGAGTAATTACGTGACCTAAACCAGGAGGTGTTTTACCATTTCTTATTCCGTTATTCGCAGAATTATCAGCAATCGGTGCTTTAGCTGGCGGCGCATCGGGAATTGGTAAAGCAGTCAATGATGCAAAAAATGCCAAAACATTGCAAGAAGAAACATTGCTCCATAATCGCATGATGGAATCGATCGCTGGCGACGCACTTTATCTAAAACCATACAAATCAGGTGGTGGTGGCGCATCATACTTAAAACCGTTTCCAAAAAAATTGAGTAGATTATCCGAATGACTGTTAACAGGTATTGATTTAAAGAAATACACAAAAGATGTACCTTACTTTAGGGATATTTTTATGAGAGATAGCCTGCCTAAATTACCATAGAGGAATGAATCTGGAATCATCAACTTAGATAGTCAAAGCGGACCGGGTACACATTGGGCTTTCTACAAAAAGCGTGGTAAAAGGGTATGGTACTACGATAGTTTCGGTAATCTTCGATCACCACTCGAAGTGAATAACCACTTTCGGGGATGTAAAATTTATTATAATTACAATCAAGATCAGGAATTTAATATCATTATTTGTGGGCACCTATGCGTACAATTTCTATATAAATAATCGATATAACCTTAAATTTTCTCAGTTATGTCAATAACATTCAGTTTAGAAGGTGTTGGTAACATAGCTAGTTACAACTTCTATCCACCGATAGAGCTAGATTTGGAGAAGGAATACGTTGTTGGATTGGTGGGATTTAACGGATGCAACAGCATTAGAAACATTTATACGGGCAACGATAGATTTTATTTTAGAACAAATTCATATCATATGCGAGTGATTAATATTCAAACGGTACATATGAGTTAAATGAAATTAGTGATTACTTGAAATCAAAGATACCCACAGAAAAATTTTTCATTAGGGCAAACATCAATACACTTAAGTGTGAGATAAACAGTTCATTTGAGATCGATTTTACTAAAGAGAATAGCATTGGCCGCATGTTCGGTTCTGAGCCTAAAATATTAGAAGCGAATATTTTACATACATCCGTGTTAGACATCCAAATAATTAAACGCACTAATATACATGTAGAGGGCAACATTGTAAAGGGATCTTTTCGAAACGGTAAACCTGCAAAAGTAATATATGAAATTGACGTTTCCGCCCCCCGGCTATCGTTTGGATAAAATTCTAACCAATACTCAATATTTTGAAGTAAACACAGACATAATAAGTAATGTAACAATCAAATTGAAAAATCAAAAGGGAGAGTTAATAGACTTTGGTACGCTTAGAACTAATCATAGGACAATTCCATCTTCGTACAAAAGACTTCATCCCTATCAACCCTCATCGCAGTTAACATCTGCACAGAAATACTTTTTAACAACAATTGTATTGAAAGTTCTGAGTGACAAATCATTAAACATGTTTAAAAACAAAAATTTAAGGATGCATGAACCTTCCCAAGAGTAATATGTGGTAAATAATTAGTTTATATGAAGGATTAAAATATTAATATATCTCTAAGAAATGTTAAATAAATTTGTAATATGTGTAAGTGAGAGACCTTGAAAGTTTATGAATGAGGTTTAATTGTTTAATGTCTATCTCTTTTGCACAATGATGTTTCGCTTACACACATCTTGTATCGTTTTCTCGGAGTCCTCTGAACGCATGTGTATTCATCAAAAATACATGGATATATGTATAATGCCGAAAAAGTCGATGTATTATTGAACAATGGGTTTTCTTTGTTTGTTAAAAATGTGTTCTCATTTTAAAAATTTGTTGGAATGTAATATTCAAGGTAAAGGAGAGAACAGATTTTCTTTGTATAATACACACAATGCGTCTGCATTCTTTAAAAATGTAGCAACTATTTTTAATAATTTTAACAATAAAGGTTCCCAAAACTTCATTGCATAATTAGTAATATAATAATTAATAGACTTTGATGAAAATGTGTCTTGAAAAAAAAAGATTTTGTTATAAATAACCATACGTACAATGAATTTGCTTTAAATAAAACAATAGGTTTGCATTCAAAGGTGTGCATGTAATTTAAAAAATGCAATATTTAATGTAATATGAACAAGGTATTTTTTTAGTATAACAATGAAAGTATTTATTGTGATAGATTTGCATTCTTAAAAAATTTATATGAATTACAAAAACTGTAATGTAATATATACCTAATAACTAAGCTTTTCACAGGCATAATTAGTAACAATTAATGTAAAGGGTGAGCCAATCACGGTACGCTTACATAGGTTTGAATAGAAAACATTATCCCTACTGTTCAAGCCATTAAATGTAATTAGTTGTAGAAATAACTACGCCACTGTGTATATCCTAAGAATATTTAAAGTGTAAAATATGCCGTTTACCCCAAGGAGCAGGTAGACAGAATTGTATAAGCAGTTAGTATTAAGTTTCGTTTCGAGCTTCTTAGAGGCATGTTGTTAATTACCAGTAGTGTTAATAAATTCGTTTATAAATGACATGATCCTTATTTCAAAATATAACGCAAATAGCTATAAGAAATTCGCACATTAAGGTGCAAACATTTAGTCCTTCGAGCCGGATACATGGATAATATCAAAAATAAAATTAACAAATTAAAGCAAAGTGGCCAACCGTTGGGAAATTAGTAATCCAATGGTTCAGTGCAAGATACGGCAGTTAAGAAGCAGTAACAAAGATTGAGGTCCATTTCTTCAAGTTCCTTTTTACTCCTGTGTCATTAATAACCTATTTATATTCAATTGGAGTCATGGCAGAGGCATTAAGGTGTAAGCGCGGACAAATTAAGGGTAGCTGACACGCCTAAATGATTACATTAGTTCACTTCCAAACACGTATTTAAATGATAACATAATTATTGAATTAACATGTAGGTTAGAAAAATTTTAACAGTCCACTTGGGCAGATTTTGAATTAGTACAATCTCAATTAGAATTGGATTTTCCGTGAAACAGACGAAAAGAAAGAGAAGATTTTGAGAGGGATTATTTTCAATTAATTACAAAATTAAGAATATGTGTTCAAAACACAAACAGTCAATTGATAACGCTAATCAAGCTGGAGTTTCCTCAGGTAGCCATAACTCTGAATTCAGTTCAATGCAAATAAAATTACCTGCTATAAAGCTAAAAACGTTTGATGGGAAATATGAAAATTGGCTAGAATTCAGGGACTCATTTAATGCATTAGTTGAAAACAATAGTTCAATATCACAAATACAAAAGTTTTATTATTTACGTTCTTCACTAGAAAGGAACCATCACAAATCATTCAATCTATTGAAGTGTCCTCAAGTAATTATAATGTAGCTTGGCAGTTACTCAAAGATAGATATGAAAATAAACAATTAATCATTCATAACCACATACATGCAATATTCCAATTACCAACTGTAACCAAAGAATCCTATTCAGATTTACGTGGTTTATTTGATAATATAACAAAGCATTTAAGAGCACTTAATGTATTAGGTGAACAAACCGACGCATGGGACAGACTAATTATTTATATTCTAACTAGCAAATTTGACTGTAACGCGTCGCGAATGGGAATCATATGAATTTAAGGGTGAATTACCTAATATGACTGATATGAATAATTTCCTTAAGAGTAAATGCGGTATATTGGAAAAATTGCAATGACAAGACAGGAAAGGACAAGGCAAAACCCCGATTATAAAAGACAAACAAATTCATTTCTGACTACAAGTACTAATTTTATTTGCTTACTTTGTAATAATTCACATGCAATTTACAACTGTCCTTCATTTTTGGGTTTATCAGTTGAACAAAGAATAACAGAAATTAAAAGGTTAAAATTATGTCTTAATTGTTTGCGTAAAAATCATTTTTCGCATGAATGTCGAGCAGGTAAATGTGCAAGATGTGGAAGGCGTCATAATTCCTTACTGCATTTAGAAAATACACTAAACAATGACCAAAATAAACAAGCTTCGACAAATAATAGTGAAACTCGGTTACCATCAGCAAGTAACCAAACGACCCTTGCAAATCATTCAATAAGGACTAGCTCAGTAGCGTCCCAGGTTTTATTATCTACGGCAAATGTTAGAATACGAGACAACAAAATAACGCGTATACTTGTAGAACACTGTTAGACAGTGGCTCTCAAAGCAATTTTATATCAGAACAAATGTGCAAATTATTAAAGAGTAAGGTTACACAAGTGAATTATGCAGTTAAGGGAGTGGGGACGGCTTTATCAAATATTAATCGGCAAGTACAAGTTACGGTTCATTCTACCGTCAATAATTTTAGTGTAGATATCAATTGTTTAGTTTTACCTGTTATTACTGAGAAATTACCACTAAAGCCATTTGATAAGAACATTCTAAAGATTCCCAATCATTTACCATTAGCTGACAATAACTTTAATAAACCAACACAAATCGACATGTTGTTAGGTTCAGGCGTATTTTGGTCACTATTATGTGTAGGCAATATAAATTAGACACAAATATGCTAACAATGCAAAAACACAATTGGTTGGATAATAGCGGAAATTTAAGTTATAATGAAGGAAACTATTTCTACGAATTATCTCAGCGTTAATTCAAATTTGAACGATATTAAGGACGAGACCGTCCAACAATTTTGGCAATTAGAGACAGTCAATATGAATTCAAACTGTCTGTCGCCAACTGAACAGCACTGTGAAACATATTTCAAAATACCACAAAGAGAGATGAAAGCGGTAGATTCATTATTAAGATCCCATTCAATAACTTAGTTAGTAACATAGGCGACTCCAGAAAAATGGCATTAGACAGGTTTAAGTCTCTAGAACGGAAACTAACAAATAATTTATCGTTAAAACAAGGGTATAGCAAATTTATGTCAGATTATGAAAACCTAGGTCACATGACAGAAACAGATGACAATGTTATTCAAGGGTCGAATACCCATTATTTCTTACCACATCATGCAGTAGTAAAGGAAGCAAGTTTAACCACAAAACTGCGTGTCGTTTTTGACGGATCTGCAAAAACGAATACGGGTATATCTCTAAACGATGCACAATATGTGGGACCGACCATTCAAAATGATATTTTTTCTATTTTATTACGATTTCGGTCTTATAAATATGTTATTTCGGCCGATATTTCGAAAATGTATCGACAAATTTTAATCGCAGAAGATCATCGCAATTTTCAAAAAATATTTTGGCGGCCAGAACCGTCAATGAAATTAAAATGTTATAAACTCAACACGTTAACGTACGGTACAGCGTCAGCACCTTATTTGGCAATTAAGTGTTTGCAGCAATTGGCAGAAGAAAATAAGGCTATACATCCAATTGCAAGTAATGTTATAAGGCACGATTTTTATATGGATGACCTCCTCACTGGAGCAAATTCGGTCACAGAAATAATAGAAATTCAAAAATTATCACCTTTATATTACCTGGCGCAGGCTTCGAATTACGGAAATGGGTAAGTAATAATGCTGATATTACAAAAGAATTCCACATCAACAAAGGGTTAGAATCCAGTATCATTCAGTTAGGTGAAGATCAAAAAAACAAAACTTTAGGTATATATTGGAATTCCAATCACGATATAATCCAGTATTCCATACGCGGTTTGATGATCTCAAACATATAAGTAAAAGAACAATCTTGGAAGGCTTGTCAAATCTATGACCCGTTGGGAATTCTTGGTCCAATAATAATAACAATTAAATTAATAATCCAAGAATTATGGAAAATTAAGTTAACTTGGGATGAAACAATTCCTCAACAATTACACTGAATGGATTAAATTCAAAAGCGATTTAAATCTGTTAAATGAACTGAGGATACCGCGCCATGCTATACTTTCCGATTACATTAGATTAGAAATACACGGGTTCTCAGATTCATCAGAACGAGCTTATGGTGCTTGCTTATATATAAAAAGTACTAATGGAAATACCTCTTGGTCTCAATTGTATGTGCAAAATCACGCGTAGCTCCTGTCAAACTAATAACATTACCGCGCTTAGAATTGTGTGCAGCGCTTTTATTAACGCATTTAGCAAAAAAGGTTTTAACAACGAGCAATTTAAAATTTCACAAACGGTATTTTTGGACTGACTCCAAAATAACTTTAGCGTGGATTCGAGGTTGTCCCAGCAGATGGAAAACATTTGTGGGCAATCGTAAGCGAAATCCAGACAATAACTGAAGCCCATGAATGGTATCAGGTAAAATCTGCAGATAACCCTGCGGATTTATTATCATGCGGAGTTACACCAAGGGCATTAAAAGACTCAAAAATATGGTGGCATGGACCTTCTTGGTTATCAAAGGATGAATCTGAGTAGGATGCGCAGGATACTGTTAAAGTTGAATTACTAGAACAACGGACAGTAGCCTATACTACAACGTTTGTTAATAATTTTAATATATTTGAAAAATTTTCATCATTAATACGTTTGCAACGAACGGCAGCATATATGTTTAGATTCTATAAGCAGGTATCACTGAAAGACAATATGGGCCTCTAAGACCCAAAGAGTTAGAAACATCCTTAAAATGTTTAGTAAGATTAAGTCAAAGGAATGTTTTTTCGATGAGATTCGACGGTTAAATACAAAGGTGCACTAAGCAATAAAAGTAAAATCTTATGTCTTAATCCGTTTTGGATGAAAATAATTTATTAAGAGTAGGCGGTAGGATTCAAAATTGCAATACAGTTTACAACAAAAACACCCAATAATATTGCATAATAAACACAAATTAACAGAATTAATTTTAAAAACGAGCATGAACGTCTATTCCATTGCGGACCCCAAACTTTGTTACATTCAATCAGGAAAGATTTTGGCCAATTTCGGTCGCAATATAGCAAGAAGCATAACGCATAAATGTGTAGTGTTACAAAGTCAAGCCAATTAATCATAACTATCTTATGGGTAACTTGCCAGCGATTCGTGTAAATCAATTTACTCCATTTGACAATGTAGGAATCGACTATGGAGGCCCATTTCTAGTGAAAGACAGAAAACTGAGAGGCGCAAAATTAGTAAAATCATATCTATGTTTATTTGTTTGTATGTGTACGAAGGCAGTACACTTAGAATTAGTGTCAGATTTGACAAGTGAGGCATTTATCGCAACTCTGAAACGATTTATCGCTAGACGAGGTAAACCCAGCAATGTATACTCTGATAATGGTACCAATTTTGTAGGAGCCAACAATAAATTAATTGAAATTAGAAACTTTTTAAAATCTGAATCAGAAAAAATATCCAATTCCCTATCTAGAGATAACATAAACTGGCATTTTATACCATCTCATTCACCTAATTTCGGTGGAATCTGGGAGGCTGGTATAAAGGCAACCAAATTTCATTTAAAAAGAGTAGTAGGAGAAACAAAATTAACTTTTGAGGAAATGTACACGGTCCTGACTCAAATTGAAGCCATCCTCAATTCAAGACCACTTTCCCCCCTATCATCTGATCCTCATGATCTGTCTGCCCTCACCCCCGCTCATTTTTTGGTTGGAAAAACTCTTACAGCACTAGCTGAACCAAATATAATGAATATTTCAAGCAATCGGTTGAGTAAGTATGAACAAATTCAGGCTATGCGTCAACATTTTTGGAAACGTTGGCACAAGGAAGTTATTTCCGAACTACAAACAAGAACTAAATGGAAACAAGATGGAGCAAAATCCTTAAAATTGGAAGTCTAGTTGTAGTTATGATGACAGTGCCACAACACTAAATTGGACATTGGAAAGAATACTTCAGTTGCATCCGGGCACCGACAGCATCACACGGGTGGTTACCATCAAAGTGCCAACTGGTGTCATAAAGCGTGCCGTGAACAAAGTGTGTGCTCTGCCTATTGAGTGAATATTGTAGTTTGATTATGTTGTTTAGATTAGTATGTCTTATTGCGTTAAATTTAAGTGTAAATTATATTGAAAGCAACTACTTTCAAGGCCGGCAGGATGTTCAAGCCATTAAATGTAATTAGTTGTACGGAAATAACTACGCCACTGTGTATATCCTAAGAATACTTAAAGTGTAAAAATATGCCGTTTACCCCAAGGAGCAGGTAGACAGAATTGTATAAGCAGTTAGTATTAAGTTTCGTTTCGAGCTTCTTAGAGGCATGTTGTTAATTAACAGTAGTGTTAATAAATTCGTTTAAAAATAACATGATCCTTATTTCAAAATATAACACAAACAGCTATAAGAAATTCGCACATTAAGGTGCAAACACCTACAATAGATCTTTAATTAGTCATCAACCCTCATTGTGGTTAACATCTATAGAGACACAAAGACCGAATCATTGAACATCTTTCGAAACGTACATTTTGATGATGCCATAATTCAATCAGATATTCACACCTATCTTCGGTATGGTTCTTCTAAGTATGGACCTTCCGAAGAAATACGCATTTTAATTCAAAGTTAGGATCTAATTACAGCTGCTTATGATAGTTTTCTGTACATATAAGGTAAGCTGAAAAAAGAAGATGAAGGAAAATTGAGCAACTTAACCAATAATTTCCCCAACTTCCTTTTCGAAGAGATTCGTTATGAGTTAGGTGGTCAAAGAGTGGACGTTTGCCGAAATTCCAGCATAACATCTACACTTAAGGGATATATTTCTTATACGATAATCAAGAGCAAAGCATTTAGCCATTTGGGGTGGTCACCATGAGGATCCATTACAAGTAGAATTCGATGAGCGAAATGGTCAAAAATCATTTACAGTATGCATACTATTGAACCATATATTTGTAATAATGGAGGATTATCGGCAAGTAATTGTGAATATGCGTCAAGAGCTGATTTCAATTCGATCTAGAAGCGATACAAACTACTACTATGGTGACGTTGATACGGAAATAACCCTAAATGAAATTCAGTGGAAAGTACCACACTTAACCCTTAGTGGTGCCGCGAAACTGGACTTGTTTGAAGGGATCAATAAGAATTCCATTATTACTGTTCCATTTTGTCAATGGGAGTTATATGAATTACCTGCTTTAAAACAAGCAACCTCTGGTATTTGACCAATAAAAACGTGAACGCAACTTGAAAAACCACGCTGGATAATTGTTACATTCCAACGAGGTAAAAGGTACACAAAGTCTGCAACAGCCGGAAATTTTGATCACATTAACATCAGAAACCTTAAATTACAACTGAATTCCGGGTATTATCCCTACGAAACAATGCATTTGAACTTCAGTGCTACCAATACATACCTGCCTATCGCAATTTTTTGAAATTCCAATGTGACTACTATGGTGAAGATGATACAGATGCGTTATTCAATTACACCGAATTCAAATCATGTCCAGTATTTGTAATGGACTGTTCTAAACAAAATGAATCCTTAAAAAACTCAACTGTAGACCTCAAATTGGAAATGGAAACTCTAACACCTTTCGATAATGGAATCGTTGCCTATGCTATTGTGCAGTACAACCCACTCACCGGAGAAGTGAAAAAATTATAATCTGTATGTCTAGTATATAAATCAAAATGTTGTATTTATTCGTTTAGTTTCATTTCATCCATCAAAGATGAAAGTAGTTGTTCAGAAACAAAAACTTCCAATTCAAAATCATGACTGATGAAAAGTCTGGTACTTCAAAACATGGCGATTTACTTCCTAATAGTATACCTGGCTATATATGTTGCCCCTCCAACTGCGGGAAAACAAACGAAATGATTAGTTAGCTTACTGAGAAGAATGGTTTGATATTTAAACATGTATACGTATACTCCAAGTCATTGAATCAAAACAAGTACAAACTTTTACAGGATATCCTACTTCTGTTGAAGGATATATGTTATCTTACGTGCAGTGATAATCAAGATGTGATTGAGCCAAATTGTGCAAAAGCAAACTCTATCTTTATCTTTGATGATATCGCCTGTGAAAAGCAAAATAACATAAGGGCATATTTTTGTATGGGTAGACATAACGATATTGACTGTTTCTATTAGGGTCAAACACAGTAAAATTCCAAAGCAATTAATTCGTGACAATGGGATTCTAATTATATTATTTGAGCAAGATGAATTAAACCTAAAACATGTGTATGAGGATCATATAAGCCCCACCATAAGCATGACATTCTTTCGGGATATGTGTTCAAAGTGTTGGATAGATCCGTTTGGTTTCATAGTCGTAATGGTCGCTATTGGAAAAGGTTTGGTGAATATATAATATCTTAACTTGACTTCAGTGGCTTAGTAGTTACTCATCCGTTTAGGTATTAACAGCTATCTATTCAAACTCCAATTTTGCTACAATGGATAATAAGGGGATGATATTAAAGCGAAAAATTATTCAGGCTCGTAAAATAATTCATCAGAAATATAACAGTCTTGAAACTGCCGGCATTGATAATGAAAGAACATTTGAAAGTACTTATAATTCTCCAATAGAACCTCTAACTGAAATAGTGAATAAAATGTATCCTGATAAAAAACACCCAAAAAGGAGTCCGTTGACGTTAAACCCAAAAACCCACCTTTGTTCATATTTCGAAGAAAGCATGCTACTACTCCTACTAGCCCGCTAGCTCCAGGCTTCACTTCACCCTCATTAGCAAGGCAGAGTGCTACAAGTCCCCTAGCTCAGCTTCCGTTTTTTCAAATAAATCCCACTCCAGGTCCTTGTACACCATCCTTCATAGAAACACCTGTCGTAGGAGAGATTAATGTCGAGGAAGAAGAAAATGTCCAGAAAGAAGAAGAACCTCTTAGTATCGCAGGTGATTCCCGTAATGAGCCCATCTCCGAAGAATTTCTTGGACAATACCACGAATTACCTCGTATATACGTTGAACGTATTATGGGATCTTGAAGGTGCTATTGATCACACGCATGGAGTCCACTACGACACCAAAACAGACAAATGGACAATTGGTAATACCCCAATCACAATTAAAGGAAACGATATGATCATTAAATGTGTCACGTATAAAGGGACTCCAGGTTTATATGATCTGCTTATTATGAATGAACCCGATTTAAATCTAGTAAATTCAAAAGATAGAAAGAATTATGAAAGTATTTTAGAAGCTATGAATGTTGCAAGGCGAGATTATGATGTAAGTGGACAGATTCGAGAAACCCGCAGCAAAAAGTATACACAAATAATCAAACCTTTTCTATCAGCATCATCACCCACAACTCAAGGAGGTGGAGCTATGTTTTTTAAGGAATTAACGGACAGACCGATTGAATATAAATATTGGAATGATGTACATGAACTAATTCGTGATCTAGAAGTATTGTGGGCAGAAAAATTGGCTGGAAACACAGGTGTCGTAAATGATATAATATCAATTGTATAGGAATTGTATGAAAATGGACATATTGAAATACCAAACACTCGTTTTCTGAATAATATAGATCAGAATGCATTGATGTCGACATATCATAACTAAAATGCCTCTTGATAAATTTGGACGGTGACATGCGCAGTATCAATTTAAGAAATTAACCCCTCAGTTTCAACTTATTGATGATAATCAATTCGATATCGAGAATAAGAGACTCTTCAAGATGTCATCACCAAGCATTACTATTTATCGACAAAGTTGAATTTGGATGGAAATCGTTTGACAAAATTTGCGGACCCGGATGAAGATGGTGATGCTATAAGTAAAGGATACCTTGTTTTTTGTCTGCAAATAGTTCAGAAAGCTGTTAAAGGAAACATTAACGCTTATCCAGTGTTGGAGGGAAAACTACATCAACTTAAAGAAATTGTGGATAAATTAGTACCATGTCCAAATTACAACTCGTCAACAAATTGCACAAACCCGCAAAAAGAATTTTAAACGAAGGCGCACAATAATTAAAGGATATGATGACCTTTGGCAAGCAGATTTGGATTTAACACATATGCCAAAAAAATAAGGGTTACAAGTATATTTTAGTGGTTATTGACTGTTTTTCGAAATACTTGTGGACAAAAGGATTAAAAACGAAATCGTGCATGGAAGTTTCCAACGCCATGAAAGCAATCTTCAAAACGGGCCGAAAACCTTCCAATTTGCAGACAGATGCAGGAAAAGAATTCTAAAATGAGCATTTTACTAAACTAATCCAGCATTATGGAGTCAACCATTACTCCATCTATAGCACAAAGAAGTCGGGAATTGCGGAACGTGTTATCAGGACCATTAAGTATGGTGTATATAAGTCATTCAGCCTACAGGGTAAATATAAATGGATTGATACAATTGACTCCGTAATGATGGATTATAACAATCGTAAGCATAGAACTACAGGAATGAAGCCCAAAGATGTCGGTAATCACACAAAGCTAGAGGCTTCCACTCACATGAAAACAGTTGATAGGAATCGTTATTGTGTGGGTGACGAATCAGTAAGTTTAAAAGTATTTTCGCCAAAGGATGCACCCCCAATTGGTCAAGTGAACTATTTAAGATTGTGAAAGTTCACATTACTAACCCAATCATCTACATGTTGAAAGACATGAAAGGATCATCTGTACTGGGAGGCTTTTATGGACACGAATTATAGAAAACAAAATATTCAGATGTGTACTTTGTGGAAAAAGTGCTTCGCTCCAAGAATAATAAGTTATTCGTAAAGTGGTGGGGATTGTATGAAAGATCATGGATCAATAAAGACGATTTAGTTTTATAATATAGCTATCGGGATTGTTTGTAACTTTTAGATGAATTAAAACCACATTAAAAAAAAGATAATTGTATTTTATTTTTAAAGTATTTCTATAATCGTTTAAATTACTGGATGACCATATTCCCGAATCTGGTCCACATGTACCTTTCTCGCTGTTTTCCAATATCCAGCGGTAAATTTTGTGGTGCTCCTCATTTTTCCACGGTTGAAACTTATATGTAATGTTTTGTTCTAATTATACTTCAATTAAAATAGCGAGGCACTTGTAATTTGCATAATATGCTGCTGTCTCAATACATTCACTTATAATAGAGAAAGTGTCTTTATAAACGATATTTTGTACGCTAACATTTGTTGAAGTACACAATGAATCACCCCATAATAACTTGTATATGTACATTTTAAGGGTGTCACCAAGTAAATTCATATTATCTAAAATGCTATCTACATATTTAGAGGTTAACGAACCTTTATCGGTGCACAATTTCGTAAAACGTTTAATGGTATTGTCTAAGCTAATTTTTCTATCAAATAATGTCTTAATAATAACTTCATTTGCACACTTTGAGTTAATAGCACACAGTTAAAATTCATCACCTATTAATTATCCAATCCTAGTACAGAAATTCCTATCAAAACTTCCTTCCTATTTAACTGAATGTAGTATTGTTTATAAATCCTATCAGTTTCCCACTCCTTTTCCATCTCCTAGTAAATCCCCTATAAATATTCGCGCTCACCTTCACTCATCATATTCTATTTCAATTCGAATTTAATTCCACTTGATCTAGAAATCCTAACCAGTGAATATCAAATTAACTGCCTGCTTATTATAACCTGCCTGTCATTAATTTCATTCCAACCTGCCTGACATAGTTCCTGATCTCTCTATATCCTAGTGCCAGTTATCAACATAATTATCCAGAAACGTAAGTATCTATTTGCACTTTCTCGGTGTTTGTACCACGAGGAGTAGGTAGTTACCCAGTAACGTGGTTCTACTACTGGTGGCTTCGGACCCAAGAAGTAAGGCTACTTTACGAAGCCCTTTCCTGTCTAACCCTAGTATCCGAGAAACAATTTCAAATCTGCCCTATCGGTGGACGTACCTCGAAGGATAGATAAAGATTGTTAATAGTATTGCTTTATTAATGGTGGTTTCGACCCCAATTATAAGGTAATACTATACTGTGACATCCCTATAATTTTACCTATTATCCTTGTACAAACCTGATACCTATCTAACATCTGTTCGGTGTTACTACCACGAAGGGTGTATTGAATCATTAGTTATCCATTTAAGCCAGATTCACAATATAATACTCATACCGTTACCAGCTTAGGTAAAGCACATCCCCTTAATTTTCCCTATTACCCTGGTGTAAGCCGAATTAGTATCTACCATTCATTCTGAGGTAACACTCCGAAGACTGCCTAGAAATCACAAATTCAATAACCGATCCTAACTCACTAATATAAAACTTACAGCGTCACCAGCCACTTATCAGAATACTATTTACCCCTACAACATGCCTCTGTTACACACCATCTTGAACTCTTGTCCGAACTCCTACCACCTGGTATCGAAACTAAATTATCCACACACATGGTTCTGTAATTTCAAGATAACTCCCCAGTTTTATTTTATTTTATACGCCAGAATAATTATTTGTTCTTTTTATTATTTAAAAGTACTATATTTTTATTTCAGTTCACTAATTATATTCTTAATATACTTCTTATATATTGTGTTACTTGATTCTAAATCCAGGCAACCCAACATACATTGGAGTGTTGAAAATTTCCAACTGAACCTCCCCTGTGTTACTGAGCTAGCAAACCAAGGCAATTAATAAAACAGTTATTGTACACTCGTTTAGGGTAGGACTCTACAAACACTCGTCAGGAATAACAATATCTTGCAATATATTCAGTATAAATGTATTGCTTTCAAGGGAGGTCAAAGAACGATTTAGTTACTTTCTGTAGATTTAATCACTACTGTACTGCAGTTCTTCCTGCAATTTGTCTTCAAGACTGCTCATTGTTTACTGAAAGTTATACCCCCAAGGTCTAGTATCAGTGAAATCGAAATTTACTAAGCGTTTATCGCCATAAGGATTAAGTATGACTTTATTTGGTTTAATGGTAACACATCATGTTTCTTTGATCTTATGAGACGTTGATAATGCCTTACTACGCCACCACCAAACAAAACCTGTTTATAATCATTAATCGTGATCTGCCTCACTCTTGCTTGGGTAGAACCATTTGACTTTCTTACAACCTTTTCATCAACCGCGTAAGCATACATTTTCGCGCGAAGTCCTGCAAATTCCACCATAATTTCGCCATGATTTTCATCTTTCATTAAGCCGAGGACTATTTTATTCACTAATGGGAGTCCAAAGATGTTGTCGGGATGTATCGAGCTTATCAATGTCCTCTTTAATACATTCATAGATATTGGGAACCGAAAAGGCGTATATGAGACTATCCGTATCCGTGTACAAGAGCTTAGCATTATTATGGAACTTGGGTAGCGTGTAGCCGTAATGAAAATTATATAAAAAAGTTTTTGAAACGTCTAAAACACTGAATCCATATATATATATATATATATATATATATATATATATATATATATATATATATATATATATATATATATATATATATATATATACAGGTTTATTGAAATATACTTCAATCTTATTCATTTGAATGATAATCATATCATTGTCAAATATTGTACAACTATGAAAACTTGGTTTTGCTATATAAGCACGAGCACCATAGCGACCCTCCCATTTCGTCACTAAACGTATATCCTTATGTTTACGTACATTTTGCATCAGCTTCCCGAAAACACTATTAATCATGAATTTATAAAAATTTTTATCGATTTCATTTTGAGATTGCTGACGCATGGCTGTATTTAAATCTATATTTCCTTTTAACCACGGGAACTGTTTAAAACGTAATATACTTTTACCAACTTCAATCCATATTTTAAATATACTTTCAAATTTCTGTAATGGATTACATAATTACGTTTTGGATACAATGTAAGCAGTAATTTTTTCATTTTGGGATCAGGCGTGGGTGGAACCATATGTTCGGGTACCAGCGGTAGTTCACTGTGACTCTCATGTAATTCTAAAGGATAGTCTAAATTACACTCGACTATATAACCAATTTCCGAATCATCGGGATGGTTTATTAAACCTAAAGTTTCAAAATTAGCTTCATCAACGAAAGAAAAATCGCCATATGGTAGAAATTCTGTAATGGCGGATCCATATAAATTATTGACGTCGTAGTACAGTAAATACACACTTTCGGAGGTGGGATCAAATTTTTCCCCCATGTACCCATTGTTTGCTTTAGAATACCGATTTGAACATTGAGCTACACCACTTCTAATCCCTCTTCAATAAACATTAGCATATTAATGTCTGTAAACAGTTCTAACTTTACTTGTGTAATTTTAAGCATAGCATCGAATATTAAACCGGGAGCTTTATAATAGTGCAGAGGATCAAGCTCTAACGATTTAATACTAAATTTATTTCAAACGTTAACTGCATGCGCAAAACTCTTATCACTGATTCCCTCATAATTAAGATGACTGAAAAATGCTTCTTTGGGCGGGAGCGTGGTCTCGTTTAATTTATCCCACGTATGAATATACTCTTAAGGAAACACACTTTTCCAAACTACTAGAGAAAATTCCTCATCATTGTTGCAATTAGGGCGGGTAATGATTTTTTACTATCCTCCAAATAGTCAGACAATTTTTTAATACTGCTACTCATAAATCTGAAAGAGTCAATAAATCTAAACTTAATTTTGGTGCCTACCATTACCTTCGTGAAAGGGATATATCTTTTTTTATTTATGGGTAGCAGTGAAATCGAACCGGGAACATTAGCCAATTCTCTAATGATGAAATGAAAATCATAACCCGATAAATTATGAAACAACTGGTAGAGTGTGGAAGTCTGTATAGTTTAGGTTACATGTTTGATGCGATGCCCCCCGAAATGCTCCTGTAAAATGATTATGGTTTCTAACTTTTATATCAGAATCAGTAAATGGTTTTCTACAAACGTGACAAATCGTGGCACTCTCAAATTGCTCAACCTGTCTGGGACTTAAAGTATCCATAGGAATTGTTTGATTGATTATTTCGGTATCCCAATGTGCAATACTTTGAAGCTCGTTAACAAACCATTGAATGCAATCCTTTCCTCTATAAAGCCTAAATCCAGATAAAGAATCATCATATGAACACTTCAAATAGTAAGCAATACTGAATGGTATATGTTTGGAGTGAAATAGAATATTACTTTCGATACCATTTGTACACTTCTCTAAAATAATTTCTAAATCGGCATAAGTTACAAATGGTACCTTTTCTTGAAATGCAAAATTTTTGAACTGTAAATTCATTTCTGCTTCGGTAGGCAGCCTAGCAGAGCACTGATTAAGTTGATTGCAATATGTTAAATGTTTTTATAAAGCTACATCAGGCCAAAAATGATTCAAAAACCGGTTACAAATTACTTCATTATGACCGCGCTATGATATCTGTTTTGAAAATAAAGCTGACATATTTTTAATCCATGTGAAATGGTATATAGTGTTAATATCATCATCGGCTTGATCATTAGCAGAAAGTTTTAAAATATTTATAGGTTCTCTACCGCTTTGCTGATTACTCAGTACAAAGGGTACAACTTTTTTACGATTTATGCAGTACAAATTAATTGCGAGGTTGTTTAGTTTCTCAAATTTCTTTACATCATCCAGCCGAATGGGGAAGTGAATTGAATCATACGGGATATAATGCCGGAACAACGGCCCATAGGAAGCAATACCCATTGGTATTTTTAACATTCACTACAGCATGCTTTACTGTTATGAAGGGGGGAACTTTAACATAGGTTGAACGACCACCTCTAAATGGGACATAGCTATTAATATTCATTAATATTCCTTTTAAATGTAAAACTTCGTCTAATACCCACCCGGAATCCCTTTCAGAAAACTCCTCTAATTTTACCCGTAACTTATCATACACGTTTTCATCGTACCACACATGTAAATTGGTTGAAACATCAATAACGCAATTTTTTGTTGCAAAAGTCTTCAATTCAATACTATGATTTTGGGGTTGCATGGAATTGCATCTAAGACCACATTCACCTTTAGCATGGATTGCCTTAACATTAATTTCACCTTACGTGCAAAGCTATCATATGTGTTTCGTAAAAATATCAAAGCGTCCTTAATGTTTGATATATAGATTATAATTCCTGTAAGTAACCTACCATTAACACATGAATCTAGGGGGTACCAACGTAATTTATGTAAACCTTTTTTATTGACAATTCCACTACCCACTTTCTCTGAAGCTTTCTTAAACCGCCCAATCTGACAAGATAGCACTTGAGCAATGTTAAATTGCTCTCAAGCTTAAGCAGACTTTCATTGGTCTCATAATAAATTTTATTTTTAATTATATCTTGCAATAGCTTAATATTGGTGTTAACTATACGGATGTGCTTCGCAAATTCCTTTCTTGTTTTCAATAAAGGAACAACACGCCTTGTTAAATTAACTATCTCACTACTACTTGGCATGCTCATATGACCCTGATTTAGCCAAGAATTACTTGAAAAATCGATCGCCTTTGTTCTTTTCTCAGAGGTGTAACATTGAAATGGAGGGAAACGGTTACCTGTGTTGCCAAACAGCTATGTGTTGTGGGAAACGGCTCCCCTGTTTTGGGAAACAGCTATCTGTTTTGGCAAACGGCTCCCCTGTTTTGGGAAACGGCTATCTGTCTTTGGGAAACGTCTATCCGTATTTGGAGAACGGAAGCGCTTGAGGTCAGTGCACTTTCCTGGGGGCGTGACCTTACAAAGTAAACTTCCAAGAATTACTTGATGACCTTGAAACATGCTTAGCATAGACAACAATCTGTATGATACCCCTTGAGAACACATCAGGGCTTGAGACAGAGGTCAATGAACTTCCTGGAATGGATGGGGTGACCTTGAAAAGAATCAAAATTTGATTTAGAATCGACCTTAATTTCTTGGTGTATCCTCCTATATACCCTCAATTGTGTGTGACTGAGAAACGAGAAGGTTGATTCGGGATGTGTACGTTAAGAACATTGACAATGAGAGTGACTACTTCCTACCACGTGACCTTAAAGCGGAAAATCTGTACGGGAGCGTCAATGACCTTGAAAACCAATCTAGTAACTTCTAGTGCCTTTTTCAAATCTAGTTACTTCAATGACCTTGAGGAATATACAGGGTTATTACAAATGATGTTCATGATTTCAAGTGTACATAAATCTGGTTTTATTTATCATATAAAAAAATGAAATGGTTACATTTAAAAAAAAACTCAAAAAGTTTCATCCCAGGTGTCAAGAATTAAAAAATGTTCGATATGGGAACCCCTTATGATACGACAGATGTCAAGGCTGTATTCAAACTCCAGCCATACTTTGTTAAGAGTGTCTTGTTTCATTGTTTCATTGGCTCTGGTAATCCGTTGTTGTCTCAGGTATGCTTTCTGGTAACGGTATCTATCTTTGATATATCCCCACAAGAACAAATCACAGAGGGTGATGCCGAAGATCTTAGTGGCCAGTTCAAGAGTGCACCATCATTTGGACCAGCACGACCGATCCATCTGTCAGGCCAGCGATTTCGAATTTCAGTCCTAACATCGAAGTAGTAATGTGGACGTGCACTGTCTAATTGTAGAATGAAATTTGGGTATTCTTGTTCTAATTGCGGTAGAAGTCATTACGTCACCATGTACAAGAAAATGATTCCATTTATTGTTTGTCCAACAAAGAAAAAAGGCCCGTACACTTTGTTATACGTGATAGCACAAAACACATTAACTTTCAAAGAATCGCGCATGTGCTCGATGTAGGTGTGTGGGTTCTCAGCCCCATATTCTGACATTATGTCTGTTCACTTTACCACACAAGTGGAATGTGGCTTCACCACTAAAGACTAACCATTTACAAAGTTTCCATTTTCCATCAAGGCTTGCATGTTCTGACGAAATGAAAGTCTTGGAACTTTGTTGTTTGGTTTTAATGCTTGAACAAGCTGAATTTTGTACGGCTTGATATTTACACTGTTGGCTGTGGTATACCAAGCTCTCTGCTGCATTTAACAGTAGATTTCTGTCGAGTACGCGTAAAACTTTACCTTGCCTGCTTTACCAGTTTCGAATAGTGATTGCTAGGAGGATCTTCATTAAATTTGGTTCTACTGTCGTTGCACACTAATAACTGATTTATTTATGCGGTAATCCAACACACAAAATGCTTTCCTGTCTTCAAACTCAGCCATTACACAATTGACAACAATTGACTTTAACAAACAGCACATACGTACCTAAATCAATGTAAACGAATCTTTATGAGTTTTTCTTTCCAGTGTTACTAAGTGAAATGGTCTTAAAACTGATTAATCTAGTAACATTTATAATTGAAATCGGGAACATCATTTGTAATAGCCCTGTACTTTGATGCAGGGAATGTATGATGACCTTGACCTTAAAAACATGTACATGGACGCTTCGGCCTTGAAGCGGGGCGCGCGTACGTGCAAGAATGTCCTTGAATAATACTCAAGAAATATTAGCGACCTTGACCTTGAACATTCTAATTGACTATGATGTTTGAAATGTGTATGTGACCTTGAAAACCAATCTGGTGACTTTTCTAGTGACTTCTTTCAAATCTGGTTACCTTGAAAATTCTAATTGACTTTGATAGTTGAAACATGTACGTGACCTTGACCTTGAAAAACCTTGTACTTTGACATAGGCAAAGTGTACGTGAGCTTCAATGACTTTGACCTTGAAAAAACCTTGTACTTGGACACAACGAATGTGTACGTCAAAGTGATCCAGAAGTGACATAGCATATCTACTCTCATAGTATACCTCTAAAATTCCTGGTTAAGCCTTCATTTTCGATAAACTGAGAATTACAACACAACCTAACTGAATAAATAAATCTATGAACAAATTAACAAACAAAAAACGCTGGTTACAAAAGAGTAAAATTGTAGTAAACCTTCATAGATGTTCGACGCACAGTTGAAGTCGTCTTACAAAATTCTGTTTCACACGAGACAAGGTATGGTTTTTAATATTTTGAAACACATCTCGTATGCGTTGCTTCATATTGTCGGCAGTAGCTGGCTTGTCGTGAAATACTTCCTTTTTACGTATCCCCAGAGAAAAATCCATTGCGGTCAAGTCAGGAGAACTTGCTGGTCAGAGAATCGGCCCTCCTCTTCCTATCTACTGCTGACGCTCCAGTTATTCAAAAATCCTCGAACATTTCTAGTATAGTGGGGTGGGGCACCATAATTCTGGCACCGCATGCCAATTCTAGTTCTAAGATCCATATTCTTTAGTAGCATGAGTAGTTCTTCTGACAAAAATCGCAAATATTCTTGCTTTGTCATTTAGAATGACACCCCAAACATTGATTTGCCATAGACGTTGTGAATCAATTGCTCTCGTCCAGTGCGGATTTTCTGTGGCGTAATAATGCACAGTGTGGCGATCGAGGTGCCCATCGTTTCTAAATGTCGTTTCATCACTGAATAAAATGAGACGAGGAAAGTCGGATCACTTTCAATATTTTCTATCATTGAATTACAATTCAATCGATTTTGAAGTCATTTCCGTACAACTCTGGAAGGTAACAAATTTGAATATTTGAATAATAGAGAAACAAATTATGCTAACCTTGGTGCAAAGTAATTTTTCTGCGGACGATATTTTTCATTGATAGTTTTATGTACGGAGTCCAAGCTAATGTCGTTTTCTCTTGAAATTTGTCGCATGCAGCCATGTGCATTTTCTTGCAATAGAAGTAAGACATTTAACTTCTCGTTCAGCTCTATTGAGTATGGTTATTTTGTGGGGCTGCAACAACTTACAATCCCCGAAACGTCAAATCTATCTTTCAAATTCCTAAACCTGGTCACTTGCGGATGTCTTACATTTGGAAATTTTTGCTTGAAAACACGTGTAGCCAACAAACAGTTCTGATGGAATTGTTCCAAAACGTATATGATCTGACATATTTCCTCTTTTGAAAAATTCATTTATATGAAAAAGTACTCACAGATATTGGAGAACTGTCAAACATTGCATTTTTTTTATTTTGACAACTGAGAAATATTAATAATATTATTATTAATAATAATAATAATAATAATAATAATAATAATAATAATAATAATAATAATAATAATAATAGCTACCAACCAAAATATCAAATAAATGTATTAGTGAACAATTATGCATCATTATAATCCTAGTATAAGTTGATAGCGTTAAAATAACGTGATAAGATTATCTTAGCGCTGTAATTCTTAATTTATTGAAAATGAGGACTAACCAATCATTTTAAAAATTCGCTCTGGGATATAATTGGGAAGCCCATGAGAAGCTTTATCGACTAGTCAACTGAAATATAGGGTGTTCCATTAAAAACAATTAGATAAACCACATTTTGTGTTTGGGACTCACACTGTACAACCATCAAATTTTCTTCAGATTTACATCTGCCAAAAATTAGAAAACTTTTGCTAATTTTTGGTTAGCTCCAACTTGCAAAATGGAGTTTGCTCAGTTCACAAGATATTCTCAAAGATGACCTGACTTTCATAGAAAATGGGTCATAAGTCACTTGGGGGTTCATAATAAACCCATAGTATGTAATAACTGTTTTCTTATTTCGGAAGTATAAATCGAGGTATTGGGTAAAATATACAGGGTGCTATTTAAAAAAAACGCAACTTTGGTTTGTCACATATTTATGAGTCACCCTGTATAGTGGTAAATATTTTTACACAGTGCGCAATTGATCGCTTTTGCTCAATATTTGTAACTGAAACTTTGTACGAGCAAGATTAAATTCTGCATTAATGGTTCTGTTTGTTATCGTATGATCTGATATGAACTTAGTGTTTGAATTCAAAAAGGACAATCAGCTGTATGTTTTATGAATAATAAAAACCTCTGTATTATCTGGATATGTTTCTTGATGATGTAATTGCATGACGATTATAATCCGTGCTAGAGTAAAATCAAAATCGGAAGACACCAGCGCAGAAACGCATTTTAAACTAGATAAAGATGCAGTAATGATTGGAAAATGACACAGATATTAGTACTGTGCGCTCTAAAACGTTACTTTCCAGCTGATCGTTTGCCAAATTTTGTTTATAACCTCTTTGTTTTTCCGGCGTATCAAATTTGTTCATTACTTATTCTACAAAACAGTTTATTTTAAAACTATCCGCTGCCTGTATTGAATTTATAAGTAAGTTACTTTAATTATTAATTTCATGTTATATTAATGTAACCAAATCTACTTCTTTATATAATGTGCGACGCAAGTATATCTGATAACGCTGAAGCACCTCAAGCAAGAAAACGCCATGTGTTATCTGAAGATGCTCGCAAGATTGTGTGAACAATTACAAAACTTTAAAAGTATCAATTCAGGTAAAAGCAGTTGGATAACAACGTTTTATTTTGTAATATTCCAAGCAATTTATAACTTATATAAGATGACGAAACAGTTGGATATTCGGGAAAGAAAACGTCATTTAGAAGTTTACTTTTAAAAATGGGTTTCAGGTAAGTTTACTGATTAATTTTTAATCATATCTTATCTTGGGTTTTATGTAGGTGGAAAAAAAAACATCCGATCGTCGTAAGATTATAATAGAACGACAAGAAATACATTCTTTGCGTTGTGCATATATACGTTCGATCACTAATTATCGGAAAGCAGGACGACCAGTTATATACACAGGTTAGTTTTGAAGATTTAAACTATACATTCTTGATTCTACTGCATAATCTTATGTAAATTTTAGATGAAACACATACATTCGTCTCATACACCATATTCGTGGACGGATGGGACAAACGCAGGTCTTAAATCTCCTATTGGAAAAGGAAATCGCCTTATAATCGTACATGCTGGTATGTTTATTTAATTTTATAACGTAAATATGTTGCTATTTATCATTATTTTAGGTGGTGAAATGGGCTTTATAAATAATGCTCTGCTAATGTTTAAATCTGACCAAAAATCAGGAGATTAATTGTTATTGGCAAATGTATTTTAAAAAAACTAGATTTTGTAATTATGACAATAAAATATTATTTTACTTTATGATTATTTCAAAGATTTTTTACTTCTAAAATTGTATTCTTGGACAACAAACGCGTAAGTAACATAACCTAAACTTTTATTTTTTCAAACGTATATTTTTTTGTTGAGCTTTACACTCTGACGTCACTTTTTTTGCGCAGCTTGGTGTCTTCCGATGTTGATTTTACTCTAAAAGGTTTTTTGCGCTGTACGTAACATTTACTGCATACGACCAAGCCATTATTAAATGACTATGTACTAACATACTTATTCGTATGAATGAAAGACCTTTTAAAGTATTGGAGAAAAATTCTTCATAAAACCTTAATTGTAAGTAAATATTACATTTAAACTGAATATAATTACACTAATTAGAGGACTTGGTGCAATACAAATTTCCTTTATTTAAATTAGATGCGCTAACACTTATTTCCACCCAAAGTATAAATAATTTGTATTCATAAAGGTTAGGATGTTTTTCAAAGAATAATTAAATTTAACGTCCTCAGCATTTTAAAATCAAAGTTAATTTACACTCAACGCCTTTTACAAAACTTCAATTAAAATTCAGTTTGTTTGTTTGAATTATAATTATTCCGTTGCAAAAAGAAGAAATAATAATGCCGTATCTTTTTCTGCACCTTTCTTAGCTCTCTTAGCTATTAGTTGAATGATCTTCTTTATGCCAATATTGGTACAATTATGTATTTAGCTTTGTTGTATTAACTGAGATGAATTAAGAATAACAGTTCATATACCAGTATAAATTCTGAAAATGATTTCACAACTGTAGTATTGCTATTAGCTTCCAAGCATTTTTCGTTGTTCTCTAATTCGAACAGTAGAGTACGTGTGTTGTTTTGAAACTCAATTCGTTATATTGAGAAATGCCGCACTCAAATTAATCTCATCGCGTGTTAACAATGATAAGGTCATTTTTGGTATGCATCTTACATTAAATAAAATCTATTGTTAGTGTTTAAATAGAAATGAAATCGGATTTGCGTAATACTACTGACCTGTCCTCTTGCGCCAGGATAAAATTTCAATGAGATTCAAATCGAGTAACTCCCCTGGTCATTTGATTAGTTATTGGCAAGATTGGTGAACCTACAGATATCGGATTCTCAATTTTACGGAACTGTTAAGTCAACGCAATTTAGTTTAAAATTTGATAAATTTAGGACATAATCCTTTCGAAAGTTAAAATTTTACGGTCTGACAAAGTTATCGAATCCAACTAAGAGCACGTACGTTGCGAACCTTCCTTTCGTTAAAAAACGTAATTAATTTTATACCAGTTTTCTGGTACACTAATTGTTTTAATAAGGCTGGTAGTGTTCCAAAGTTATGTTGATGCATATGACATATTAAGTGGCTAGACAGTTTGTTACAAGTTTTGTGTGCATACTTAATTTAGAACACAAATGTATTTCAATTTTTGTCAGAGTTAGTGTTCCTAGTAAGTCTTTTTATTCAGTTTACTGCAACCAAGTTAAGTGTCTAGCTACCTCCATTTCGATACCGAAGGAGCCTTCGTGAGATGAAACTGTTCACTGGATATTATGGTAGATTATGTGATGCGCCCTATTACTTTATGTTTATATGCATGATGGTGGGCCTTTAGTAAAATTTTAATTATTATACAACTTGTACCTTTCTCGTGTATTTATTTTTATTAATAGTAGGTTTAGTTATCACCTTTATTTCCGCGTTTAGTGGAATTTTAGATATTTGCTATTTGTTTACTATTTATTATGCTGCTATTCTTAGTAAAGAAATCGATGAATTGGGAAGTAGTTAAGTTTTAGTTACTACACAATTAACCTAACTACAAGGGATGAGTTTATCGTTGAAGTAGCCGAACAACCTAACGTTCTTTACAAGATTAGTGGAAGTGATGAAATTGTGACAAATAATTAGGATTTTGTGAAAATAACATTACCAACGGATGCTGTCAGCATTGAAAGG
Source organism: Vesta saturnalis (assembly GCA_036346205.1). Classification (NCBI taxonomy): domain Eukaryota; kingdom Metazoa; phylum Arthropoda; class Insecta; order Coleoptera; family Lampyridae; genus Vesta; species Vesta saturnalis. The sequence goes on along the minus strand of JARFJB010001138.1, from coordinate 771,357 downwards.
TGTAAGAATATCCGTTTGGGCTGTAATCGTATTGAAGGAAAAAGGCGTCGTATTAAGGCAGTCCTAGGCTTATCTTACGATCCAATAAGAATTTTAAAGGATACGAATATAACCAAAGGGGATGAGAATATTAAAATATCTACAATTGCTTCTCCACAAACCAAAAATTTGCTCGACAAGAAAATAAAAGAGCACTAAGCTGCTAAACAAAAATATGATTAATGTAAACTGTACCCATACGCATCCTATAATGAATAATACGCACTTGCATTCGACATAAGAAACAATGAGTAGTAGTAGTATTAGTAAGTTATAACGTTTTTAGATGCGACCATAAGTCGCTAAACAAATGTGGGACGAAAATGTTTTACTGCGCCAAATAGAACATTAAGTGTGAATATTTGGTCCTACCTGTGTCGCATTGAGCAGTTTCCATTAGTGATGTAATTGGGTGCGTTTGCTACGTAAAATTTTCAAGGGTTTTTTGAGTTACTATAATCAGTAATATGCGGTCAAGGTGTTACATGATCAATTTACACTATGCGTCGCGCAAGCTTATTGAAATAATCCGGTTGCCGACTAAACTCGCCGAAGAAGGTCGTGGGCTTTAGTAAGATCTAAATATGTGAAATATTGCTCAAAAATTCACAGTTTCTCTTAAATAAAGCTCAACATTCGAATATTTGTTAAAGTCGCCGTTACGATTGCAATTTCTCGGTAAAAGGTTCTGTGCAAGATAAAAATCGTAGAAAACAAAATACTTGCCAACTCAGTAACCTACTAATTGAACTTCAAACACATAATACCTATTATTCACCTTAATTTTACAAAAGTACGTTATAATTTATTTAAATAAGCTCCATCGTTAAATAATTTTTTCCACAAAGAAGTTTGAATATATCATTAGTGCTATTTAATGTTTGTATCAATAAACAATTTTATGAAGTACAGTAACTTAAACCTTTTCTTAAACCCTCGTATATTCGATACAAACGCTTACTAACTTAAAAATTGATTGACTAAACATCATTAATTTTTGCAAAGGTGTATTCGGGAACCAACTGAGATATTTAGATCTTAAATGGAGTGCAGAAAATACGGTAGCTGAACTGCTATTGAAATCTTTAATAGTCCTTTTCTACGAAATACTCTGTACTTCAGCTTGCATAAAATGTTTAATTTATCTAGAAAACAATAAAGATACAGGTAGGACATGAGATACATGCAACCATTAATTCAGGTAATCAATTAATAATATTCGTCAATAGATTTTTTAAAGAAAATTAACGTAATGATGTATTGGGTACGAGTAGTGATCATTCACTTGGAAACGCCGAAACGTAATCAAAGTATGAATTCCCCAAATGAACTTCCAGTACAGCAGTCATAAATAATTTTTCTGTGCGCCAGTAAAAACGAATAATAATCAATCAACATTCAAATAAATTTAGAGGAAACTGGTCTAAATTTTGATTATTTAAACTGTATAAATGTTTAACTGTTTAAAGCCAAATATCGTTATTCTGACCTGGAAATTGCAAGTACTTTTATGAATGTAACTTTTTAATTCTCTCAGAACGTCAATAAAGTGAGGTAATTTAGTTTTTCTACTCCTATATACGTAACATACGAATAACGAAACTCTACTACTATATGTGTAAATTCTCCATTACGTGAATATGTATATATATATATAAATATATATATATATATATATATATATATATATATATATATATATATATATATATATATATATATATATATATATATATATATATATATATATATATATATATATATATATAATAGGTGATTCTAAAATAGGTGGTCAAAATTAAGGAGCTGATGCAGGATAGTAATGCAAACAAAAAGTTCCTATCAACTTTGGTCGTAAAACGCACCATTACGGAGATACAGGTGTTTAGTTTTCAATTTGATTAATTTGATTAATTTATTTAATATTTCCGTTAGTTTTCAATAAATAGCTTTCAAATTTGTAGCAGTGCGTATAATAATTCTTATGCCGAATAACGTGATTTATCTAATTTCAATGTATCGTGCAGTTTCCGGATATTTTTGTGCCTAAAAATGACGTAACTTTTTTCTAACAAAAAGTATCAACTTTCCAAGGGCACAGTTGGATTCTGCGATCAATATTGCATAAAAAAGGTATACCTTATTGAGCTCGCTATCTGTAACCGTTTCCGAATAAAACTCAATTTCACATTTCAATTCTCAATTGTATTATTACAATTCGGAGAAGTCAGTAGAATATTATTGAAGTAAATGATTATAAACAGATTTAACAGAAAATATGAATAAATTACCGATAATGGTATCATTTTAATTCTCAAAGTATCCTCCATTTTGCTGTATACACTGTTGCAGTCTTCTCATAAGTGAAAATACTACACGATTTAGTCTTTGCTCTTGTACTATTTCATTGAAAGCGTCTTCAGTTCGCTGGCGCAGTTCCTCAACAGTTTCAATCAACTTATGAAACGCGATATCTACAACCGTATTACGTGGACCTTGTTCGTGTGTAATCCAACCATACATTCGCATTCGTATGGCACTGAAACGTAAAAAAAAGTAGGCACTGACAGTAGCTTGCTAATATTTCGCTATCTGTTTAAATTGTTTGAAATTGTGTTTTGCATGGTTGTTAAATTAAAATGCCGCTCTACACATTTTCTGAGTATGTGGATTGCTGCTGGTGTTGGGCGAATGTCTTGGAAGTGCACGGGCTGCTGTGAGACGGTATAGAGAAAAATATCCCAGAAGAAATCTGCCTAATTATAAAACATTTCTGTCTACTGAACGCCGCTTACGTGAAAGTGGAACTTTAAAGCCTCAGACTGCTGATAGGGGAAGACGAAGGACGGTGAGATCAGTTGTAAATGAGGAGAATATTTTGAATATTATTGATAGATAGATAGATAATCCGACTGTTAGTACTAGGCGTGTGTCACTACAAATCCAAGTGTCACAACCAGTTGTTTGGAGAGTTGCAAAAGAATATCATCTTTAGCGATGAGGCTACTTTCACCAGAAACGGAGTGTTTAACACGCATAATGAACATGTTTGGGCCGATGAGAATCCGCACGCCAGAAAAACTACTCATTACCAACATTCTTTCAAAATTAATGTCTGGGCTGCAACACTTGGGACTGAACTTCTTGGCTACCGCATTCTCCAAGGTAATTTAACCGGAAAAAACGTACCACGATTTTTTATCCAATCAACTTTATAAACTTTTGGAAGACATTCCTTCAGCGAGAAGGCGTGCCCTATGGTACATGCATGATGGGGCCCCTCCCAATTTTAGTCGACAGTGTCGTATATGGCTATCCGAAAATTTTCCAAATCAATGAATAGGCTGAGGCAATGAGGCTCCTTTAATTTGGCCTCCTAGGTCACCAGATCTCAATCCTATGGATTTCAATGTTAGGGGACAAGTGAAAAATAAAGTATATGCTCAGTTGATTGAAACTGTTGAGGAACTGCACCAGCGAATTGAAGACGCTTTCAATGAAATAGTACAAGAGTAAAGACTAAATCGTGTAGTATTTTCACTTATTAGAAGACTGCAACAGTGTATACAGGAAAATGGAGGGCACTTTGAGAATTGAAATGATACCATTATCGATAATTTATTCATATTTTCTGTTAAATCTGTTTATAATCATTTATTTCAATAATATTCTACTGACTTCTCCGAATTGTAATAATACAATTGAGAATTGAAATGTGAAATTGGCACGATACATTGAACTTAGATAAATCACGTTATTCGGCATAAGAGTTATAATAACAAAATATTGAAAGCTATATTATTGAAAACTAACGGAAATATTAAATAAATTAACTTATCAAATTGAAAACTAAACACCCTGTATCTCCGTAATGGTGCGTTTTACGACCCAAGTTGATAGGAACTTTTTGTTTGCATTGCTATCTGCATCAGCAAATTTTGACCACCTATTTTAGAATCATCTTTATATATATAATATATATATATATATATATATATATATATATATATATATATATATTACGTAACAGTTATAGAGGAATTTAAAGTCTAAGTTAAACAAGATTGGCAGCAATGTCATTAGAATTTAGAAACTACTGTATATTAGTAATGGCGGATGTTATTTTTAAAATCGATTACTTTCTTCAATTAAGTTTATGGCACACGAAAATAGTTAAAGAATGTACACGTAATGTGTTAAGAACGTTGTCGTAATAATGGAATACGTCGCAATCTTAAAAATAATGACTAATATCATTGTTTATTATGCAATAACAGATTTAATAAAATGCAACTCATTGGGAAATGTTCAGGTTACAAGGTAAATGTTTAAATACAAACTGAATTAATACAAATATTTTTGTTTTAGAATCATCAAATAGGAACTTAGACAAGGAATTTCCTAATCTAAGAATAGGAAGTCTTATTTAACCTCAACTTTAATACAGTGATAAAAAGAGAAGTTATGTAATGTTTTCGCTGTGTTGTGTATAAAAGTGGTTGGAAGTTTTCTGAGATATCACAGTCTTCATTAAGAAAAGTGTTCTTACTGTGTAATTTTAACAAAGGTTGTGATATCGGACATTACATCAGATTATTCTAGTTAAAAATCAACGTATTCCGAGAATGATCAAACATTTGTCTCAAATTGTAAAGTAGGTAACGCATTAATACGCAAGCAAAATACATATTCGATAATTATTCAAATCAATACAGTTACAATGTATTAGTTATTTGTTATTAGCAACTAATTAATAATGGCATATGGTTTTGGGTGATTGAAATACTTTATAATGTATAAGTAGATATATTTTACTTAGGGTTATTTGCGAATAGACTGATTAATTTATGCAATAACGTGTGTAATCATTTAGTGTAATTTTGCTTTCTAATATAATTTAAAAAATCAAGTGACAAATTATTTTTCCACCAAATCAAATATTTTCTGTTTCAATCAAGCCACCTATTTTAAAGCTGTTTTATTAAGACGCATTTTTTGCTGGTTCTTGCTAATTTAGAAATAAAACGATTAGTAAAAATGAATACTGAATCCGAAAGTGATAGTGAACTTTCCAACTTTATGGGTACACCTCCTGAAATAATAGAACAAGCTACAACGACATCCGAAAATCTTTTACCGAAAAAATCTAAAGCAAGATATGAAATTATATACAAAACTTTTATGGACTGGCAATCTTCTAACGATGTTCAATCTTATTTAGAAAATGTTCTTTTAGCATATTTTGGACAAATTTGTAGTAAATTTAAACCTTCTTCATTATGGTCAATTTACTCTATGCTCAGCAGCGTAATTTCTATTAAACACGACATTAACATAGCAAATTATTCCGAATTAAAGGCATTTTTAAAAAGACAATCAGAAGGATACAAGTGGATGAAATCATAAATCTTAACTCCTGAAGAAGTCAGTACATTTATATCAAAAGCACCAAATGTAGAATTTTTATTAAAAGAGGTACATAAATTTACATGTTTTTTAATGTACAATAACGGTCTTAAATTTAGGTTATTCTGATATTTGGTATCACTTGGTCATCGTCAAGCAATTAAAATATAGAATTAACAGATATTGAAGATACAGGAAAACATTAATAGTTAAAATCCCTGATATAAAACAAGTATGCAGATCTTTTATTATTTTCCAGTTTTACAATGTATGTCAGTATATTAAACTGTGACAATAAGATTCTGGTATTTCTCAATTTGTTGTTAATTAGCAAAAAGGTAAATGTACACGACAAGTAGTAGGGATAAACAAAATGGAGGAATACCAAAACAGATTGCCGAATATCTTTACCGAATCCATCTACATACGGGTCATTGTTTTAGAAAACCTCTGCTACTTCGTACTTGTAGATGTCTGCTGTTCAAAGTAATGAAAATTCAGAAACTTACTCAGCACCCTCAGTACCCACAGTGATATCTATTGCCTATACTTCATCAGCCGTACTAAAATCAACAAAACAACCAACAATTATAAGAATTGTCAAAATTTTACTATAAATTTTAGTTAAGAGTTATTTACATTTATATGTTCAATAAATTATGTTTCGACGTTTACCTTTCATTTAAATATTGACAATTTATAAAATTAATTTTGTAGTTTATTATTTACTATTTACTTTATGTATCAAAGTATCCATAATAGCAACTATATGGATGCGAAATATATATATGGTTTATACAATGATTATTAGTTAATATTAATAGTCATTGGGTTTTATACCATTATTAGCACACATAAAGTAAGGTTAATGAGTTGTAGATTTAATGGTCATTAGTAAAATCAATAACGTCACTAATTCTATTTTTGGTTCGAATTTTGCTCTAACTTTTAATGTGAATTGAAACATAAATCCTGTAATAAATTTATACAGTAAATTTATACAGGATCGTTCATTACAACATTAGGTACTTGTATAAAACGTTCAATGGTCATAAGAATTGTATTTAAGTGGTACTTACGTATTACCCATTTGCCCTCGTATAATAGGAGTAGAAAAGAATAGTAAAACTCTGTAAGATCTATTACGCACTCGTTAATATGTCGCTCGCTCGCTCGTGATCGTAATCATGCACTAGTGCGTAATAGGCTACTTACCACCCTGGTTATGTAATATACTATTATCTACTATCAACATGTAATGTCAAGTTTTACGTCATTTAATGATATATTCTGTCTTACTTTACCGCACTGCTGTGGTAAAGTAAAAGTGAGAATAAATTAATTACTAAAATAAAATCTAACAAAATTTATTAAACTATTTATTAGAAACAATAATGGAATTCTTGCAATTATCTTGAACTCATTTTAAAAACTGTCTACACAAATAATATTGACTATCTGAGTTTGATTAAACTTTACAATAACAATATTATAATATTATAATGCTTGGACAATACCATGCTTAATACATTTCGCTGATTGAATTACTTATGTCTTTATATAAGTAACACTGATTGTAGATAAAGCATTGTACGATATTCGTATCGTAACTTCATACTACGATACTTAAATCGTAAATAACTATTACTTATTTTCAACAATACTTTCTTGGGAGAATGGCCCAATGTGTTGCATTGTTAGGCAAGAAAGGAATGCTAAATAATTCATTCCGAACTAAATTTGAGGTCCTTCCGGTCCTAGCCATAAATTGGAATTTTTTTTCCTAAAGTGTTTATACTCCCATTCCATTATGATAACGGTCAAACGTATTGTTTCGCTTGGATTGAATTATGTTTGGGACCTATGATGCTCATAATGTTTGTTTATAGACGGAATTCATTTGGAAAACGGCCAACGATTTTTTCTCGCTGGACATGATCTATATTTTAAGGCCTTTCGATTTTCTTCACAATTTATAACAATTTTTACCCAGAATCCTTTTATGCCAATTTCAATGGGAAAACGCTATTGCGGTATAAAACTAAATTTGTGTGCTTCCTCGCGCTCCAACTGTGTTTGTCTAGCAAATTTTTTATTGTTTTAGTTTCACCCCATCTTTTCTTACCTAGTCACTGCTTGATCTTGTTCGCCCCTTGACATAGTTTGTGCTCATTTAGGTCTCGTACACCATCTCTATATGACTCCAGTCTCGCGCTGTTGAATCAGTTTCGCTTTATTTTTGCCTTTTTCCACCTATCTCCCTTGTCTCTTCATAATCTTCGCTGCATCGTCCTGCTATTTCTTAGTTTTCCTTTTTTTGGCATATGTACGTTTTTTTCCCTGTCAATTTACTCTCCTCTTTATCTCGTCTCATTTTTGGCTTTCTACCGGCTTTGTTCTTGCCTTCTTTTTACTTTGATTCTTGCTCATCCCTCACATTTTCGTCATGTTTCCGTACTGTAACCGGTTTCTCCCCATCTCTTCTTGTCTCAGCCTCGTCTGCGCCTCGACTGCGCCCTGTCCGGTTTCCCTACTAAATAGTTTCGTCTACTTTTCGTCCTACCCCCGTCTTTTATGGCATGTCTGCGTCTTGTTATGTCTCGCCTATGCTTAATGTCAGCGTCAATTTTATTTCACATCAGCCCCTCGTCATATGTTCAACGCCCTTTGTCTGTCTCGTTCTACGATATATTTGCCTTTTTCGACTGTCTTGCCTCTCTTCGGCCACATTCTCGTTGCCTCCCATTTTTTTCTCCACCTTGCTCTTATTTTGCTTCTGTCTTGTATACGACTCGCTTCTGTGGATTGTATTTAGGATCAGTTGCTTCATAGATCAAACAGATAAAGATTGATCAATTAAAGTAAAAAAAAATCAATTTACAAACACTCATAAGGTGCAAAAATTATCATCAAGTAACCGAAGCAATCTATTTTACATAAACATAAACCTTGGGCAACATTCAGTCCCACTGCTGACAATCACTAATTGCCCGCAATCATCGGAGCAACCAATTTTACCTCATATAAATATAGCTCTGGAGCAACATTTTCTCTCAATGTTAACCAACACCAAAGGTGCGTTGAATTTGTCTCTTGGTCAACAATGCAATTACCGAAAAGTATTTCGCATACTATAGCGATAGTAGGTAAGATAGATTTAAAAATAACGTTACTTATTGCGGTGGATAGTATAGATATAACAAAATTGTTAGAGATAATTGAAATTAAGACCTATAAAGTTCTGTGTCTGTGTCTGTGTCTGGGTCTGTGTCTGTGTCTGTGTCTGTGTCTGTGTCTGTGTCAGTGTCTGTGTCTATGTGCCCTGTGTCTGTCTGTGTCTGAGTCTGTGTCTGTGTCTGTCTGTGTCTGTGTCTGTGTCTGTTGTGTCTGTGTCTATGTCTGTGCCTGTGTTTGTGCCTGTCTGTGTCTGAGTCTGTGTCTGTGTCTGTGTCTGTGTCTGTTGTGTCTGTGTCTGTGTCTGTTCTGTGTCTGTTCTGTGTCTGTTCTCTGTGTCTGTGTCTGTGTCTGTGTCTGTGTCTGTGTCTGTGTCTGTGTCTGTTTGTCTGTGTCTGGTCTGTCTGTGTCTGTCTGTGTCAGTGTCTGTGTCTGTATCTGTGTTGTGTCTGTCGTTGTCTGTGTGTGTCCGTGTCTGTGCCTGTGCCTGTGTCTGTGTCTGTGTCTGTGTCTGTGTCTGTGTCTGTGTCTGTGTCTGTGTCTGTGTCTGTGTCTGTGTCTGTGTCTGTCTGTTTGTGTCTGTTCTGTGTCTGTGTCTGTGTCGTGTCTGTGTTGTCTGTGTCTGTGTCTGTGTCTGTTGTGTCTGTGTCTGTTGTGCTGTGTCTGTCTGTGTCTGTGTCTGTGTCTGTGTCTGTGTCTGTGTCGTGTCTGTGTCTGTGTCTGTGTCTGTGTCTGTGTCTGTGTCTGTGTCTGTGTCCGTGTCTGTGTCCTGTGTCTGTGTCTGTGTCTGTGTCTGTGTCTGTGTCTGTGTCGTGTCTGTGTCTGTGTCTGTGTCTGTGTCTGTGTCTGTGTCTGTGTCTGTGATCTGTGTCTGTGTCTGTCGGTCTGTGTTGTCCGTGTCTGTGTCTGTGTCTTGTCTGTGTTGTGTCTGTGTTGTGTCTGTGTCTGTTCGTGTCTGTGTCTGTGTCTGTGTCTGTGTCTGTGTCTGTGTCTGTGTCTGTGTCTGTGTCTGTGTCTGTGTCTGTGTCTGTGTCTGTGTCTGTGTCTGTGTCTGTGTCTGTGTCTGTGTCTGTGTCTGTGTCTGTGTCTGTGTCTGTGTCTGTGTCTGTGTCTGTGAATGTGTCTGTGTCAGTGTCTGTGCCTGTGCCTGTGCCTGTGCCTGTGCCTGTGCCTGCGCATGTGCCTGTGCCAGTGCCTGTGCCTATGCCTGTGACTGTGCCTGTGCCTGTGCCTGCGTCTACGTCTACGTCTGCGTCCGCGTCCGTGTCCACGTCCTCGTCCGCGTCCGCGTCTTCGTCTGCGTCTGCGTTTGCGTCTGCCTCTGCGTCTGCGTCTGCGTCTCCGTCTGCGTCTGCGTCTTTGTCTGCGTATGCGTCTGCGTCTGCGCCTGCGTCCGTCGCGTGCGCCCGCGCCCGCGTCTGCGCCTACGTCTGCGTCTGCGTCTGCAGTGCGAGTGCGTGTGCGTTGCGTCTGCGTCTGCGTCTGCGTCTGCGTCTGCGTCTGCGTCTGCGTCTGCGTCTGCGTCTGCGTCTGCGTCTGCGTCTGCGTGTGCGTCTGCGTCTGCGTCTGCGTCTGCGTCTGCGTCTGCGTCTGCGTCTGCGTCTGGTCTGCGTCTGCGTCTGCGTCTGCGTCTGCGTCTGCGTCTGCGTCTGCGTCTGCGTCTGCGTCTGCGTCTGCACCTGCGTCTGCCTTGCGTCTGCGTCTGCGTCTGCGAGTGCGTGTTCGTGTGCATCTGCGTCTGCGTCTGCGTCTGCGTCTGCGTCTGCGTCTGCGTCTGCGTCTGCGTCTGCGTCTGCGTCTGCGTCTGCGTCTGTGTCTGTGTCTGTGTCTGTGTCTGTGTCTGTGTCTGTGTCTGTGTCTGTGTCTGTGCTTGTGCCTGTACCTGTGCCTGCGCCTGTGCCTGCGCCTGTGCCTGTGCCTGTGCCTGTGCATGTGCTTGTGCCTGTGCCTGTGCCTGTGCCAGTGCCAGTGCATGAGCCTGTGCCTGCGTCTGCGTGTGCGTCTGCGTCTGCCTCTACGTCTGCGTCTGCGTGTACGTCTGCGTCTGCGTCTGCGTCTGTGTCTGCGTCTGCGTCTGCGTCTGCGTCTGCGCCTGCGCCTGCGTCTGTGTCTGTGTCTGCGTCTGCGTCTGCGTCTGCGTCTGCGTCTGCGTCTGCGTCTGCGTCTGCGTCTGCGTCTGCGTCTGCGTCTGCGTCTGCGTCTGCATCTTCGTTTGTGCCGGTGTCTGTGTCTGTGTCTGTGTCTGTGTCTGTGTCTGTGTCTGTGTGTCTGTGTCTGTGCTGTGTCTGTGTCTGTGTCTGTGTCTGTGTCTGTGTCTGTGTCTGTGTCTGTGTCTGTGTCTGTGTCTGTGTCTGTGTCTGTGTCTGTGTGTCTGTGTATGTGTCCGTGTCCGTGTCCGTGTCCGTGTCCGTGTCCATGTCGTGTCTGTCCGTGTTGTCCGTGTCCGTGTCCGTGTCCGTGTCCGTGTCCGTGTTTCCGTGTCGTGTCGTGTCCGTGTCCGTGTCCGTGTCCGTGTCCGTGTCCGTGTCCGTGTCCGTGTCCTGTCCGTGTCCGTGTCCGTGTCCGTGTCCGTGTCCGTGTCGTGTCCGTGTCCGTGTCCGTGTCCGTGTCCGTGTCCGTGTCCGTGTCCGTGTCCGTGTCCGTGTCCGGTCCGTCCGTGTCCGCGTCCGCGTCCGTGTCTGCGTCTGGTCTGCTCTGCATCTTCTTGTGCCGGTGCGTGTCTGTGTCTGTGTCTGTGCGTGTCGTCGTGTCTGTGTCTGTGTCTGTGTCTGTGTCTGTTCTGTGTCTGTGTCTGTGTCTGTGTCTGTGTCTGTGTCTGTGTCTGTGTCTGTGTCTGTGTCTGTTCTGTGTCTGTGTCTGTGTCTGTCGTGTCTGTGTCTGTGTATGTGTCTGTGTCGTGTCTGTGTTCGTGTCCGTGTCCGTGTCTGTCGTGTCCTGTCCGTGTCCGTGTCCGTGTCCGTGTCCGTGTCCTCATTCCGTGTCCGTGTCGTGTCCGTGTCCGTGTCCGTGTCCGTGTCCGTGTCCGTGTCCGTGTGTGTCCGTGTATGTCCGTGTCCGTGTCCGTGTCCGTGTCGTGTCCGTGTCCGTGTCCGTGTCCGTGTCCGTGTCCGTGTCCGTGTCGTGTCTGTCCGTGTCGTGTCCGTTCCGTGTCTGTGTCCGTGTCCGTGTCTGTCCGTGTCCGTGTCCGTGTCCGTGTCCGTGTCCGTGTCCGTGTCCGTGTCCGTGTCCGTGTCGTGTCCGTGTCCGTGTCCGTGTCCGTGTCCGGTCCGTCGCGTGCGTCCGCGTCTGTGTCTGTGTCTGTGTCTGTGTCTGTGTGTCTTTCCAATCAGCAACATTTTTTTGAGGAGGACAAATCTAAGAACAGAGGATATTGTGAAGCTATACTTAAATTGCTAAGCGAATACGAAGGTGTCCTAAAGAAAATGATTTTTACCGATGAAGCAACTTTCACATTAGATGGAGAAGTTAATTTTAAAATTTTGATGTGTATCATAATTCCTCACTTATTCAGATCATCCTGTTAGACTCATTCCTCCTTAACCTATCCTTAGATATGGTCCCGCGCTAACCACCATGTACAAAATTTAACCCGCACTCAGTACAAGCAGAAAGTTAATGTATGTCTAGGAATAAGTTAATAATAGGTTTATCGGTCCATATTTTATTCATAGTAACCTTAGTTCGGCCATATTACTAGATCTGTTAAGAAATCATATAGTTCCAGCAATAGACAAAAAAAGCAATTGACCATCATTGAACCATGGCCTCAAATGGAAGTGGCACTCACATTCCACAAGTGCCGTAAGATTTTAAATGAAACGACTTTTTCCTGTGTGGTTACCTAACATCAAAAATTTGTAATAATGTCCGGATGGAAAATATAACCGAATTAAATGATCGCGTACGTACTAAGTGTAATAAATTGGATCCTGACTTTCTTAGGAATGCTGTTTGTGCTTTTCCAGATCGGTTAGCTTATTGTTTAGAACTGGAGGCAATCATTTTACACACTTGTAGCGGTTCTACCTTTGTTGTTATTTATGTGTTATTGATATCGATGTTTATTAAAAAAGTTTGATAATCAAATAGCTTGCGTTTTATTCATAAACATAGCCTCCAAGTGTTATAAAAGCGATTAACTTGAAGAAAGCTGTAACAAAAAATATGTCACGTGCAATGATGTTGTGTAATTAACTTTTAAATACATACGAGATCCTTCATTCTGTGTATAATAATTAATATATCGTAACGAAGTACATACAGTTCAAGTTTGAATCGATTGTGACTTGTCCTCGATAGCTCAGATGAAAGAGCCCCACTCTAGCAAGTGGAGGTCGTGGGTTCAAGTCCCTGAGTTAATCTTTTACTGCATGTACTTTAAAAGTTAATTTTAAATACAATACAATTAATGGTCATTAAATTGAACTTCTGTTCGTTCACTAAACTAATTTCTATAGTTATCTACTACTTTGCATGCAAATGAAAATTAACAATCAGTCACGTGTTGTCATGTGAAAAACCTTGATGCGGGCTCACATGACATTCACAAAAAGTTGACTGTGATCCTTCATTCTGTGTATAATAATTATAATATATCGTAACTAGGGAAGTACATACAGTTCAAGTTTGAATCGATTGTGACTTGCCTCCTCGATAGCAAAGTGGAGGTCGTGGGTTCAAGTCCCACTCGAGTTATTTTACTGTATGTACTTAAAAGTTAATTTTAAATACAATACAATTAATGATTATATATATATACATATATATATATATATATATATATATATATAATATATGTATCTGGAAATACTCATATTCTGAATTTCTCGCGTGTATGTCGTGAAAATATTTCTTTTTGAGTTTCAGAAACTGATCTTTGCTTTCTTTTCCAAGCATAATGAGAAGTCTCATATATGTGAATTATGCGACCTAGTTATATAAAGGTTGTGTCCAAGTGCGTGTTCTACTACGAGTAAGGGGTCCATGAGAAGTAGTAATAATATTGATTACGCGAATTTGTTGTAGCTCGTAGGATTCGGTGAATGATAGTCTTGAAGGAGTATCATTCTCCTTAATTAGATTCTTGCATAACTGGGAGGCGTAGATTATCATCAAATTTATTAAGCATAACGCCGTTTTTCTGTTTCTATAGCTTCTCGTATTACAGATGACAGTCAAGGATAGATTTGCAATATGTTTATTATGCTGAATAGAAAAAGTCGTCATAGGAGTCTGAAACTTCGTATCTGAACATAACTTTTAGTTCCTTTAATTCTCATTTTTTTCTATATATTGAAATAAAGGTGCTTTACTCTTAGCAAATATGTGTTTTATGTTCTATTAAGTGGCATGTTTTGATCTAATTGGTGTTAAATAAGTTTTACGACTAGCAAAGCTCATATATCAAAACTTCAAAATCCAAGTATTCATGTAAGTATTAAGAGAGTACGAGCGATTTAAGGCAACATACAAAAAATACTTCTGAACGACATTCAGACATCTGTAATAAGTATTCTTTCATTTATTAAGATTCATTTTGAATAAACGCTTAATAAATTATATGACGCGGTACTAGTGATGTTTACGTTTACTACTAGAATATGTTGGAATGTTTTGTCACATTTCTCTCTCTTACAAATTACTGTAAGAGATTTAATTTGGTCTCATTTTGTGCCCTAATTCTAATATAAATACAGTGTAAAGGCACCAAACTGCTTCTCTTCGTAATCTGAACGTGTATAAATATTTCAAGCATATTATTATTTATTTTTAAAATAATCTCAAGTTATGTATAATATAATCATTTTGTATGCCATGGAAGTTTCCGTATTAATGATAATTGGAAAATCAAACAAATATTATTTGTCGGTAATTAACAATGAAATGTAAAATCACCAGTATTGCGTTAGTTAGGCAAGTTTTGTCGTAGTAATATTGTCTTCTTATTTAACAGACAGAATACGAGAATATGAAATCTTATTGCTCATCTGTAAATTCCTTGCGTGAAAATTATTTTTCATTAAAATACGTTTTCAAATTTAGTTCTTAATTACAAATTTTATTACTAAAGTAGAATTTTTATTGTAATTGTAATCAATTTAAAACTTTATTTAACTTTTTGAAGTGTTTTAAACTTCTTAATTAATTGGTTTAAAATTGGAATATTAACAACTTTTTTCTGTTAATCTTACACTCAATTTATGTTTTATTTAGCAAACGTTTTTTTAAAAGATAAAAAGATCTTAAACATTTTTTTGAAAATTTATTTTAACTTTCTACATTGATGCAACTTATAATTTTTAAACCTCGATTAAATTTATTGTTTAATATCTTTGCAACTGACAACAATTAATTAAGCAACTCATAGATGCATTTTAGTTTAAAATGTGAAAGAATAAGGTCTTAAATACTCAATGATGTAAAAGGTTGTCAGATTGACGTGTGAATCATTTAATAAATTGCCAAAAATAAATTTGTTTAATTTAAATTAAGTACATTTACGTAATATTTAACAACTCTTTTTTTTGTATAAAATATATCAATTTTGATTTTTTTTCTAATTTTGTTTAAAAAATGGAAAATTTAATTATTAACAATAAATGGTAATAAGTTTGGAACTTTAATTTGCATATTTCATAGTGCATATTTTCAAATTTCTATTCCATAAACCGTTTTCTATCATTTTAGCATTGTAAATTTTACCAAGGTCTGGTTAATTTATTTGTTTTATCTTGTGGAATGATCATTTTAAGCCTTCATTTTTCTCATTCCTGTTTTAATTCAAGCGAATGCTTTTTTAATTTTACCTAAATTTATGTTTCGTCAATTTGGTGGTAAGATATAATTTTAATACATTTACATAAAATTAAACATTTTGGTTCTTTTAGGCGCTTTCTTTTCATTTTTATAACCATTTTTATTATTAAAATTTATCATTACTTCAATTTACAAGTAATTACCTTTTAATAGATTTGATTTATTGTTGGTACATTTTCGTTTAAAATTCAATTTTTTTTGGAAAACTTCCAAACAATCAATAGAATTATTTAAAATTTTAAGAAAAATTTAACATTTTATAAAGATAAATTCAGTTTGGGTGCGGCTGATAACATTTGTTAAGATTTTGCACTTATGACGTAAGTAATTTGAGGTTAACCCTTCGTATCATATTTAATACCAGAAGGTTGTCAAAGAAATTGTGTAAAAATTTCAAGGTATTTATTGTATGTTTTATTTAGTATTTAAGAATAATTTTAAACCTTCATTAAATTTCATCATTACATTTGATATTTAATAAACATAGTCTGTAAATTATTGTTATTTTAATTTTTAGTGGTTTAATTGTTCCGATATTTAAAAAAACAATTTGGCGTGATTAATTATTTTTTACATTTTTTATTGATGTTTTTAAATCATTTATTGGATCTATTAATTTTCAAAGGGAATTTATTTTTATTTATAATCTTTACTTTTATTATTTAAAATTTTTATTAATATAGGAATTACACCTTTTTATTCAATTTTAAAATAATATTTTTATATTTCTGATGGACTTCAAAAATTGGTTTTGATTGCATTTATGCGTTTTCCTTAAAATACATTCTTGTTTTTTTAATTAGGATAAATCATTTTAATAATTATTTTTTTGTTCTTTAACCAATTCCTTTCTAATCATGAAATTAAAATCACTGGGCTGAAATGATTTTAGACAAATAAAATTATTGTGCTTTATCAAACAGGTATACAATTTCATTTTTAAGATTTCATACAAGAATTGTCAAAACTGCCATTGGTGTTGTACGTATAAATAGTTTAAACATCTGCGTTTCAATGTTAATCATACAACCCATATAGGATTCAATCTGGAGAAATTAATAAACTGTTAACAAAATAGTTACATGGATTACTTTTAATCTAGAATGGCAGAAAAGTTACGAATCCTTTTCGCGAATACAATCTAAAACAATTACGATTAACAATGTAACGAACAATTACAAACAAATAATAATAGCAATTTAAATAATTCACAATTTTAAAATTATTATTGGTTTTGTTTAAAACTTTTTCATATTTTAAACTTAAATAAAAAATTTCCGTGTTGAAAGTTGGAATTAAAGTATTTTTTTTTTTATTTTGGTTTTTCTTTTAAACAGGTTTTATTTTTTTTGTTTTTGTCTCAATTTTTTTCTGTTTTCTTCCTTAAGTTTTTATTAATATAATTGTTAAAAACTTAAATTTAATGTTTAATAATCATTATGCTACATTTTTGGTTTATTTACCTTATTTCACCATGATGTAGTCACAGCCATCATTTCTTTTTTACGTCAGCTGTTGGACACCTCATTTCACTTTGTTTATACGTCCACGTGGGGATCGTATTTTTTCACCCCTATGGTTTCTTTTCCACCCTAATTAGGACCCTTTTGGCTGTATTAAGAAATTCTTAAAGTTCAGCCCCTCGAGGTAGGTAAATGCGTGCGCGTGGAGTGTTCTGAGAATAAAAAATACTTAATTTGTTATTAATTAGGGTTGTTTTTATCAAAAGAGGTTGCATAATTATTATTACATTTTTTTAATCCCATCTACAGATTGTGACCTAATTTATTTATGCATTGGGGGTTGTATTCTAATAAGGGGCCGTAGTCTTGTAAGACGGGAATCTGTGCGTGGGCTTCTTAATATCTGTTTATTATTAAACAGTTATACAACTCCATTATGATTGGAAAATGGCAATCAGTCGACAACGTGTTAATTAACGTGTTTCCAATCATTTTAAAATTTTACTATCTTGGATTTTTGTGGCCCTAGGACACCTTGGCAGTCGTTTCTATATGTCGACGTGAGGATCCTGTTTTGGTCTATTTTGTAAAGCTAATAAGCAATTGGATTATTTCTGATATTAAAGAATCTAATCAAGATAAAGATAGCATATACAATTGATATTAAATACGCTGTGAAATTCTGTATAATCACAATAAAAACCGTTAATGGGTATTGCGTAATCAGATAATTAATGTACTTTACAGCGAAAAGTGTCCAGTAATTCTTTAACAAACATCAAATCTAATAATATACACAAAATTTAGCAATGCGTTGCCTTCATGTAGGTAAGAATCGCACTAACAATTCTGCAGCTAATGCGAAAGTCAATAACCTTTACACATTATCTCTCTCAAGGCTTTATTTGCGGTAAAAACTACGATGCATCGTTTAGGTAACTGGCTCAGGAAGACATCTTCCAATGATTTACGCTGTATGCTTCGGTCCTTGTAACAAAGTATTTAGCTGCCGTTGTTTCTAAGGCTTTTAGCGCGTGCAATTAGAATGGTGGTGGCATTGATTCGCATACATCTCATCAGTAAACTAGCATCCATAATTCGCAACCTGTAATTTGAACTGTGCCCCGCCATTAGACTAAAGGTATCTCTTGGTTATGCAAATTTAACATTTAACTCAACGCCACCTATGAGAAACTCTTCCTAATCAAATAAACCTTAGTGCACGTCACCAATCATCTTAATCCGTTTGCTGGTCGCTGCAAGTACTTCACGTCTCGAGAAACCGTTATTTGCATGGCTCATATAGGTAAAATTTCGCGACGCGTGGTTTTCGACGAAGGCTGTTTCGGCGATACCACTCCAACCCTCCCCGAGCATAACCGAGATTGTAAGTCAGGTGTATGGTGTCGCAACTTACTCTCGGGTCTTCGCTACTTGTCGTGATTGCAACTTGTTCGTAGGCCTTCGTGTATTGTCGTGGTACCCTTGCCGAAAAATTTGAATTTGAATTTGTATTATAATAATAAGGCGTGCAATGCTAACTTATAAGACAGGTGTAGGGCTGCGCAACTTGTTCTCGGGGCTCTCCCCCTAGTCGAGGCCCCAATGGCGGAAAATTTGAATTTGTATTTGTATTCAAGTCTATGCAAGTTATGGCTGGAAATATGAATTTGTATTATAATAAGGAGTATAATGCTAATTTATAACACAGGTGTAGGGCTCAGCAACTTTCTTTCAGACTCTCGCCCCTCAACCAAAAATTTGAACTTGTATTATAATAATAAGGAGGACTAATGCTAACTTATAAGACAGACATAGGGCTTCGCAACTTGCCTTCGGGTCTTAGCCCCTGGACCCTTGGCAGGAAATTTGAATTTGGATTTGTATTTAAGTGTTTACATTCTGATTACTTATTGAGAGAAATTTGAACTTGTATTCCAATAAGGGACCTATTGATAGCTTATAAGACAAAACATAGGAACCTGTGTTAGGGCCTGCGCCCTCCTGTCGTGGCGCTTGTTGGAGTAATTTAAATTTGTGTCGTCATCTAGTTGTGTATCGACCAATAATATTTTCTGTAATAAAGGTGGCACCAACTAGGTTATATTTTTAGGACGAATCAGGGTTTTGTTTGTGGCACCATTTAGTGGTATATTTGTCAACTAGTAAATGTTTTCTGTAATAGAGGCGGCGCCACCTAGCGGTACATTTCTAGGACTAATTGGGGTTATTTGTGGTTCCATCTAGTGATGTAAAGACTATTGAATTCTGTAATAGAGGTTGATCGTGTTGGTCTCTTCATCGTATCTTTCTCAAACATACAAATAGGTTAATCAAATCAAATTAATCAAATCAATTAAGCAGATCAATCCCGAAGAAATCACGTTCGATCAAATCAAACAATCAGATCAATATGAATCAATCAATCTCAATCAAATCATAACTTACAGCCTGCGAAAACTAGCTTACAGCTCAAAAATAATGATTAGACTAACTTACATTTTGCTAAACCCAACCAACCCCAATTGAAAGATACCAAACTGATTTAACTTAATCATGCAAAATCAGCTCTCAATTCAAAAAATGGCAATATATGAAGACCTACGAACAAGTTGCGATCACGACAAGGGGCGAAGACCCGAGAACAAGTTGCGCCACCCTACACCTGTCTCACAATCTCGGTTATGCTCGGGGAGAGTTGGAGTGGGATTGCCGGAACCGCCTTCGTCGAAAGCCTTGCGTAGCGAAATTTTACCTATATGAGACATGCAAATAACCGTTTCTCGAAACGTCAAGTACTTGCAGCGACCAGCAAACAGATTGAGATGATTGGTCACGTGCACTAGGATTTATTTAATCAGCAAAAGTTTCTCATAGGTGGTGATGAGTTAAATGTTAAATTTGTACGACCTTTAGTCTAATGGCGGCGCACTGTTCAAATTACAGGACGCGAATTATGGACGCTAATTTACTGATGAGACGTACGCGAATAAATCCCATCACCATTCTAATTGAGCGCGTTAAAGCCTTAGAAACATCTGCAGCAAATTCTCTGTTACAAGGACCGAAGTACCTGTGAGCATACAGCGAAAACCATTGGATGATGTCTTCCTCGGCCAGTTACCTATACGATGTACCGTAATAGAGCATTAACCCATTAACGCCGAGAAAAAAAAAGCAAAAATTTTTTTTAATTTTAATATAAACGAGTAGCAAATATTTTTATGTAACATATTTAGCCATCTTAGGTAATTTTTTTCTCAATTAACCAAAAAACGAGGTGTTCCCATATGGAACCTTTAGGCGTAACCTTAGTCAAATGCACAATAAAAAAAAGTAAAAAATATCTTGTCATTTGAACGAAACCTTAATTAAAATTAGAAGTAAATATTATTGTGTAGTATGAAACTTTCGAAAACAGTCAACACATAGGCATATATTGCATTTGCACCACATTGTTCTTCCTCGGCTGCTACAGTATTCACCACCACAACGTCTTCTTTTACCTTCCGGAACTGTGGTTAAATAATGATGCATACCATCATACCTGATACCATTACTGACTCGAAAATCATTTGCTGCAGCACGAAGCGTTCTCCCTGTGGTGCTAGCTGGAATTTTGTATCTTGTTAGATATGTTTGAAAATAAAAGGAAACATCAAAATATTTTCTCCTTAACAATTGTTTTTCTGTACCTGTAAGATATTCCTCCTAAAGTCGAGTTGATTGATTTTTGACTTTTCCTGCATAATATCAGGCGTTTGAAATGGCTGCATCTATGAGATACGTAAAAATCGGCCAATACCATTTTTGGCACGAATTCAATTCGATAGCTAAATTGAAGAAAATTAAAAATTTGAATCAGTTATTGTTCTAAAATATCTCACCATGAAATATTGTTATCCATTTAATCTTTTCCACTCATATTTTTATTGTAGCGAATGACCAAATCGGGTCTGGGAATGGAAATTGTCTTCTTATCACTCCTACTAAATCTATCAACTGGTTTACTGGTGTCAGTGAACTTGCCAGCGTAACAACTTTATTATCCATCCATCTTACATAAATAACATAACTATTTTTTTCCAAAATATACGAAAATTTTCCTCTAACTTGCTTTTCTAATTGTTTTTTTGAAATCAGTGGAATATCTCTAGGCAGCCTATTTTGGCGTATGCTGCCAGTGGCTCAATATCCATCTACTTTCAGGGTACATAGAAGATTTGCGTTAGTGAACAAATTATCAGAAAAGAAGGTATATCTTAGAAATCTTTTATCGTCCAATTCTTCAATCATTTGCAACAGAGGAGCTGCAGGTTTTTATGCTACATGTCTAACCAGCATGGAAACATTTTTTTTTTGAAAGTGCACTCGACTAGACTCCTGCGTACGGTCGTTTGACCGCAGAGCACTTGGATGCGTGGGGTTTTGGAGGTTTGCTACAGTTGTTGACGTGGTTAGATAGCCACTAAAGGATAGGCGCCACAGGTTTTAGTCAGGAAAGGGATAAAAGGAAAGAAAAGGAAAAATAGGAGTAGAGTAGGGCAGGCCCTGTAAAACCTGAAACAGGTAGTGCTCCAAAAAAAAAACAATTTAAAAGAGACAAACTTTTACCCAAACAACCACAAAGTAAACGTTTATTTAATTTAATTTAAACTCACATTAATATTGTCGAATAAATATCGAACGTAAACAATAATGATACTATGCTAGTTTTCCCCCAAAGTATTCATAACAATCTTAACTAACAAAATAATTATAATTCAGCCCTGACGATGGCAAGTGGTGAGCCGTCGCAGATGCCCACAAAGAATAAAAAAACTAAATGTATTTAGTTCGTTAATCGAACCCTAAACGTAAAAGAAAAGTTTCGTTAATTGTGCCGCTCCCGACGGTTGTAAGTACTTACAAATCGCAGCCGAAAGGGCGAAAGTAACCCATAAAGTGCGATCTAAAATAGATCCACAATGAAAATAGTAGTGCTTAATTTTGAAACAGCTTGCCTACGTTTCACAAAATAGAATTTAAATCCCCAATGATTTTGATTTCGGTTTCTTTAATTTTATTAAAACCATTAAGAAGTGGTATTAAATAGAAATATCCGGATAGTCTGTTCAGTGCAAGGCATAGAATTGCAGCAAGACATTCAATAGTACAGAAATTTTTATTACAGCAAAACCTGCTCTGAACAAAATTATCCGTAATGACAAATAATTAATATTAATGAAAGACAAAGTACAGAAAAGTTACAGAAATTCTAAATTTGAATATAAATATATATACAGTTTCAAACAATGACTGTAATTCATATGACCTCGATATCTGTTCCACCCTGTATAATGTATTTTAAAACAGGAGCTTCAACGCGCAACTACCGTGTGAAGGTAGTGAACTAAAGTAGGTCAACGTCCCAGTGAATAATAGGTGTGGTTTTTTCTTCTTTTTGTATGCAGAAAGAAATTACAAATTGAACAAATCAAACTCTAAATTATTCAACCACTTTAGCCTCCAGTAAAAGAAGTTATTAAAAATGTAAATTATAAATTTTGTTACAAGTAAGTAAATAAGGTTAAACACCGAATGTAACCTAACTCTGTTGTACTGATTTTAGCAATACACTGTTCATTACACAAATCCTGTGTATATTGAATAATAAAGAATTCTGACCTTTGATGAAGAATTACCAAACTGTAAATGCCCTTCGTGTTTCGAAGGTGGTAGTTACTTTGTGGAACCAAGACAGCTAATCAGTAGCTAAGAGCCAGCATTCCAGTAGAATAGGTACGGAGGTGATCGGTAGTGGATTCCAATTTGCTAGTTAGTATATAAATAAAGAATAGCTGTTTATTTCGCCGGTATCAAGGCGCTGAAAGTGATACAAGTAAGTACGTTACTAATTACCTTATACAAGCATACCTCTTTTAGATGTTTAGAGCCGATAGCGATGATTTCGTTTCAACAGACCTATGTTATAAATTTAATTAATCTTGCGAAAGTGCCTAAATGAAAGAATCGATTTACTAAAGTTGTCGAACATGTGTTAAACTTACCGAGGATATGAAGATTGAGAATTTCAATAAGATCCGCTTGTAAAGCGTCAGTAAAGTTTTATACCAAAAACCATTACATTATATGAAAAATTTTCCAAAGAAACGATGCTTAAACATCTTATAAACGGAAGGAAAAATTTTTCTTGAAGATCAATCTCCCCATCGGAAAATGGCGTGTTAAGAAAGAAAGATCAGGAACAACGCCCTAACAAAAGCAATATTGCAAACCTGTCAAAACTATTCAAACTAGATAAGAATGTTAAAACCAAATTTTGATAAATAAATTTTACAGATATCCCATTGTTGTCTTTTAAAACAAGATTCCTTTTCAAACTTTATTAAATGACCCTAAATCTTAGAGATGGCGCAATTGTTTAAATACATTTATATCTATAAAGGAATAAAAAGATGTGTACGTTAAATAAATTAGTTTAACTGTAGAGTGCGAAAAATAATTTTTGAGGTACGAAATTAAAAACATTCCACCAACGAATAAGGAAATATTAATATTTAGATGTAACTAATTAGTTCATTCATTAATAAAGTAACGGAAGTTATCGAAAATACACGTTATTCACGATAAACACGTAACAAGTTTACTAAGGTTTCATAGTTTGGGTTTGATTTGAATTTTTCTTGGTAAATCTCAAAATTTATGTGCCACTTGGTGCATTCAAACACCAAATTTGTGAAATTCTTTTCCACGGATGAATTGTTTGCATCTGCGACCATAATATCTAATCATAGATTCATCGTATGATAAATTCTGTTCTGGAACAAAATGCTCAATACATTTTTTCTTTAGATGGTTGGTAAGTGGTCGTAATTTATACATCTTATTTTCGCCATCTAGGGTGTTATTGTCGGCAAAGTGAAGAAATTTACAAATTTGTAAGAACCTGTCACGTCTCATTGCTTCGGATACCATTGGATTTTTCATATCATTGGGATACTCCCAATAATGCTTTTTTGACGGTAAGATGTTTATACCACTCAAAATCAGAATTCCTAAAAATACTTTTAGTTCCTCAATAGTTATTTGTAGGTCAGGGCAATTCTTCTGTAAAGCATAATTTTTAGTTTCGATAAATATATTTCGGAAAAAAATAATTCAAATAATTCAACGCAGCTCATTGTGCTGTACTTCGAATAATTTTCTGCTGGAAATTCACGGTAGCCCTCTTGAAATTCTCCTTCGATAAACTTGGTTGTAGCAGGTTTTGCAGTCAATACTAAAGTGGATCTACTGTTACTATCACTTGGCTCTAAAGCACATGGCACTCTTTCTGGTTCCTCCGTATTATCACAATCAATCAGTCTATCGTTGTTCGAATAAACAATTTCTGCTTTAGCAGTAAGTTGCCTAACTGTCTGCTGAATCGTCATCAGTCATGTTGCTCTCTGGACTCAATATAAATATTATCAACATGTTCGTCGTCTATTATTTCCTGAAGAAATTCACTAAAACAAGATGTACAGCTTTAAAATATGTCCGTGATCCGCCTAACGGGCCCTATGAACACCGATATTTAAACAATATTAAATACAAACAATCAATAAAATTATTCTCGAATGGAATATGTTTTATATATCATAATACGATAAAACTCTAAAAACACCTGGTATAAAAAAAATATCTAATTGTTATTATACTTACACAAAGTCGATGTCCATGTTTTCTACCATGATAAAAACAAATATTTCCTTAACACAAAAAATTAAACGTAAACAGGCGCTGCGTAAACTCGCTAACGGCTTTATGAATCATATTAAGATGCGTAAATACGGTTGGCGATTAAAATGAAATATCGTACTTACACCGCATTTTTAACATTGATGTTTTGTGGCTCCGTATAGTGCCTTTAAGCGCTAATGGGTTAACTGCAGCATTGTTAGTGCGATTCTTACCTATATGAAAGCATCGCATCGCTAAATTTTGTCTATATGATTAGATTTGATGTTTGTTAAATAATTGCTGGACGTTTTTCGCTGTAAAATCCCTCCTCTTATCCGTCTGTATACTTTGAGGTACCTTATCGCATCTTTGAAAAATAACCGAAAATACGTCGATCACAGAAGTTTTTCAGCTTCAGAGCTCGTGTCCATGCCATCTTGCTAAATACATTGATAACCGTCAGTATATAATTATACCCGTCATAATATTTACTTAGATTTCTCATATCGCAAAGACCCCGTCTGTCATAACCCAAAAAAGTGTTACCTACAATGTATCTATTTCGAGTAAATTTGTCACTACAGGTTTATGTATAGTGTACGCTATTTGTTTCTGTAACAGCGCTCTAACACCTTCCCTAGGGGCCTGTTTTATAAATCCACGTTCCTTTTTGACAGGGTCATTTCTGCTAAGGCAGAGCTTGTAAGTAAAATGCTATGTGGTATGACAATCCCATTATCGGTAAAACCCGAAAATTAAAAATAGTACTCTAATAAGCGGTTAGCATGCATGCTTAACCTGATTATAAAATCTAAAACCGTTTTTTGACAGAGGTATTTCTGTTGAGGCAGAACCTTTGTGTATGTAAAATAATATAGAGGTGAAATCTAGCTTAAAGAAGAACACAGGCAATTCGCTGCATCAATCACGGTATTAAATAACCTGTTTGCGCAAATATACATTTGGTTTGGCCTGTTGACGGTTTACACGAACAGTGTGATAGAGATTTTATTCTGAGTTAGTAATTTAATTTAATTATACAGCTTCGTAATTGCATTGCATCTCTTTAACTAATCCAGTCTGTGCTAGCTAAAACCCTCGATATATACATGTACGTAAGATATGTTTATTATTATTGCTTACGTTCAATTGCGTAATTAACTGGTTACGCAATATCCATTAATTGTTTTTATTATCATTATATAGAATTTAACACCGTGTTTAAAATCAATTGTATATGTTATCTTTATCTTGATTAGATTCTATAATATCAGAAATAATCCAACTGTTTATTAGCTTTACAAAATAGACCAGAATACGATCCCCACGTGGACATATAAAAACGACTGCCAAGGTGTCCCAGGGCCATAAAGATCCAAGATAGGAAAATTTTAAAATGTTTTTAAAGACGTTAATTAACACGTTGTCGACTGATTGCTATTTTCCAATCATAATGAAGTTGTATAACTGTTTAATAATAAACACATATTAAGAAGCCCACGAACAGATTCCCGTCCTACGGCCTCTTATTAGAATACAACCCCAAATGCATAAATAAATTAAGTCACAATCTGTAGATGGGATTAAAAGAAATGTAATAATAACAACTATGCCATCTCCTATGATAAAAACAACCCTAATTAATAACAGACTAACTCTTTTTATTCTCAGAACACTGCATGCCCACGCATTTACCTACCCTCAAAGGGCTGAACTTTAAAAATTTCTTAATAC